>SJOL01010342.1:390782-453163 GCA_004794785.1 Opisthorchis felineus
TTGAAAAGGCTGAGGCAGTTAGTGGACAAGCATTTCAACACTGTCTCTGCTGCCTCCGAAGGTGAGGAGCCGAGAGGTGTGTAACCAGAGAGGATAGCAGACTTAATAGTTGTACGTCGGGTTTGAGTCCAAGGCTTCGAGGGGGCCTCTGCGGCATACTGGTTTGCTTCCCGTCTTGGTTGTTTCGAGGGCTGCTTTTCATGTGCAGAGTTTGTTTCGCCACGTGGAAGCCCGATTTGCGCCGGCCTAGCCCGATGTTCGCTGGCTTTTCGCTGGCTTTTCGCTTTATTCCAAAATTTAGACTGACGATCGTTGCATAAAAGATCAACAATTCCAGCAACAATAAGATCACATTAGAAGCATAAATCAGAGATTGGTGGCACCGTTTGAAGTTATTTACTGTCAGTCTCCCACATCAACTGGTGCTACCGAGGTGTGTCAGACCGCAGGTGAATATGAAGGTTTTCTTTTCATTCGGTGTCAACTTCGCAAATGTGCCTTTGTGTTATACCGGTTGTAGTTCTAGTGATAAAAATGCTGCAGATGAGTAAAATAACCAGTTCAGTTCAGGGTAGTAACTAAGGCAATGAATATCGTATAAGCTGGATTTTGGGCAACGTAGAGAGTGAAGCAAACTCAGTCACCGACATTTTTACAAACCTCAATAAATCTTTTATATGAAAATTGCGAGGTTATGATTCAAAGGAAGTGTTTGGAAGTGTTGAGTTTGAATCTGGTTCATGTGAGTTGGTCCGAAATTTGATAAAGTGTAATTATCAACAGACTTGAGCGCATGGTTGCCAATGACATCTCCACCAGGTTTGTTGCCTGCTACCACAAAACTGTTATTGCGGAAACTCTTCTGATCCGAGGGAACAGTAAAAGTAGTTTTTATACCCTTTTTCATCTCTTCGTGAAGACGGTTATCGCCTTTAAAATGGTCTCAGTTGTGACTCTTTAGTGGGACGTTTGGTTGACGTTATCTACCTCTAGGTTTCGCCCGTGTACCGGGTTTCCCTCAAGTAACATTGGACTTACATATGATGCAAGCCGTCGCTCGGTTAAGTTTGAGGCTCGCAAGTCATTTGAGTTCAACCGGTTAACGCACTCATTCCATGCTCGTCTGAGAAACTCTTGTGACTTAATAAGTCTACGCCTGTGCACACCCAAAATACAGATGTATCAGCGAACGGAGATTTCGCCGCTAGCCGCCATGCGGGTATATGAACGTCTCGGCAGCTAGTTTACGATGGTTCAAATGAGACGAGGAGCATAGTAGAAATCTTTCAGCGCAGAGTAACCACCGTAACTTTGGGCTGCTAAAGCTTTCAGACCCTTTGCCAATGCCGCTATCAACCAAAGCTTTTCACATAAGTCTTTGTGTTACGCTTACTTCATGTGTGTTTCTGTCACATTGTGAGGACCTCAAAGGTCGTCCGGTAACCTTCGGAAATTTCCAACCTTGTTGGACTGCCATCAATTTACCTTTCACGAGTACACATTAGATGCGATAACTTTCAGTTGTAGTTAGTCATCTATTTGCCCACGTGTAATGGGAATTTGCGCATGAAGCCGTGAAACTTTGGAGGTAAGTTATCAAGCCCATTGTATATCACGCCGAGCGGTGCTGGTCAAATGAAGAGGCTCGTCAGCCAGTGCTCATACCCTCATTTGGAAGCGAAAGGTGAAGCATCCAACGGACTTTGAGCCAACTGAGGGGTGACAATAGGTTCAGTAAGTGTACGTAAGAGTATAAATCCGGAGGTGCATAAATTTGAATCAGAAACCATTTGATCTTGCTCTCACTTGTGCTGTAAATAGCTTAGAATCGAGGAAACAGATTTAACTTATCATTGACCTAAGTGGATGTGACGAGATTAGTCGTACCGAATAGGGCAAACTATGAAGAACTACACCTCAGTCTGTTAGGCAGCAAATAAATCCGCCTGGATTTGAACACATGTTGGGAAATTGTGATACTGTAGGGCAACCTCAGATTAAGTTATCTAAATGGAGGTCCAGCATACCCATGGCTACTTCAGCAGGATGGAAACGGAAACCGGTGTGTGACCAGTGAAGTAGCCACAAATAATCTCTGTAAATAAAGGCCGCATCACGGCGCAAATGAACAACTCACTTGGGGCTAGGAAACTAAGAATATCCGGGGTTAGCAAACACTAGACCGAGCGTGTTTCTACCCGGCAGAGAAACCAAGGGTTGCGGAAGGAGCTCGGCCAGGTATATACAGGAAAATTATAGCAAGGTTGGTTCTACACTTAGGGATTCCCAATTTATTGTATATGACCAATATCAGCAAAGCAAACAGACGTTACTGCGGAAAGAAAGGACTAAGATGGTACTGGATAAGTGGATGTGGATACGAGTGGAGTTGACGAGGGCATGCGAGCAGACCTGACCTGGAGGTCAAGTCTTTGGATGCAGTGATTCTGAGAATATCCGGTTCATGGTTCGTTTGCAGGCATGAACTTTCTTGAACAGATTGCTGAATTAAGGAGCATACTTCAGAAAGGGATCGCAATTGACAAGAATCAGCTACGACAGTCCCAGCCTGTATACCCCCTCTTGAAGTCTTTGCGTTTATGGATACGCAGGTCGGTGTTGCAAGTGAGTTTGAAAAATCTGCCGGAAGAACACCTTGGAGTTACGGATATGAATATCGCATGGATACCGGTATTTGCTGCGCAAAAAAATTTAAACTGAGGTAGCCATTCTGGGTACGACAGTTATACAAGTTTTGGAACAAATTTAGCTGCTAGCCACCGAAGATTTTCTAAAGTGACTCGTCGCGCTTTAGCCAGAGATTCCATATTTGAATACGGTGTTCTAAGGTGTCATACGTAACTGAAATACACCGTTAAGACGATATTACGGCAAATGAATGGAAAACAGCGGTGAATGTATTAGATAACTCGAGTGGCCTTCGCAGCAGCCTGAGAATCTGGGAGCGCATACGTGACGGGAGGACTCATCGGAGTTTCAGACATCCGGATCTCTGTTGGTTTAGATGGGAGGGATTTGAATGGTTCCTGTTTCAGCTGGAAGTGAAAAAACATAAGGGTAGCAAAATTCAGTGTTTTATCGTTGTTGATTGAGAGGGAATCCTGAAGGGCCCAAGACAACCAGGAACTGAGGGCTTTCTTTATGATAGCGTTTGACACACCAAATCCTGAGAACATCCACTTAAAGTGACGTTGAGTATTCGGTGACAGCAGGGAAGCTGAAAGGCTAATAAAGACTATAAAAAGAGAAGAGAAAATCCGCTCATAGTTTCAAAAGAGTCGGAAAGAGAGCCATTGAGTTGGTCTGTTAATAAGGTTGAGCACGCAAAAGTTGCTGCTAAGTATGAGGTCAAACAAACACAGAAAGCGGTTCCAGGGCTTGAACCTGCACGGAAGGGTGGGGTGGAGGAGAAAAGGAATCACAAATGCAAGAAGGGGGTGTCCACAGTTGTTTGTTTTCCCTTCCGCACCCTGCTGGTCGCGCCTTGTGAAGCCGATATGTTGCTGGCGTACTCAGGCGGCCGACGTGGCACGAGAGCGTTGTTCTTCCGAGGGCTCATTGTTGCACACCGACTGAGCTACTGTCAGAACGCCCACATCTGGACGGAGAGTGAATAACGCCACGGAGGTATCCTTCAATAACAATGGGGGAGGGATAAGAGGGTGACACGCCTCAAGGGGATCTTGGCGTGAACAGCGCCTGGGTTATTGAAGTCTTTTCGATTGCATCTGTCCGTGAGTTTACGAACCCTGGAAATTAGTCTATAGCAGTGATGGACTTTGACGAATTTCAAAATGTAGAGATAATGGTGCTAATCGCATCGCGTGTATAAGGCTAGGTATGTTTCTGAAAACATTTGGGCCCTTTATGCTAGGAGGATGACACCCGGCCTGGGCTTGTAAGGAGTGACAACTCCGCGGGTTTTGTTATTCTCCGGGATCGAGTGTAACGGGAAATCTTCCAATGGTAAGGAACTTCGCCTTCGTTACTTTTTGGGGTATGTTGGCTAGCGACCTGGTATTGTGTTCGGAGGCATCTAGCCTATTATCCACATTTCTGTTTGGATGTCGAAATGTAAAGGGGCGGGAACCCCAAGGCGCCGCTCTCTAGAGCTTTGAACTTCGGCATTACCCGGTATGGACGACCTGGTTGGCTGTTATCCACTTCACCTGGCCTATAATCTACATCCTCAGGATCCCCAAACGGACCGAAAAACCTGCGATCTTATATCGGCTTCGTTCTACCTTTGTTTCCTTGGCCAGCCTGAACAGAACCCCGCTGCTCAAAGAATCGCACATCCCAGCCCAATGACCTTAAATTTGACCTCCGTTACGGGGCTGTCCGAAAACCGAAGTATGTCAGGCCAATGATGGCACGGCACTGCCATACCCAGTTTGATAGCACACCCGCAACTATTCCCTTCCTACTCTCGACCGTACCCTCTCGCCCACTCGTTCCATTAACTGCAAATACGAACAAGCTCCCCACCTGGCCCCAGCTGCCTCCATGACATGTTCATTCAAATCTGCGGAACCTTTCGTTTGAATTTAACCATTTCGATGTGTCCGTGCCTCCCGCAAAGTTCAATAACTTTCTATACAGTTTGCGTTCCGGCTGGTGTGTTGCCACCAGCTCACTCTTCCAAGGAACTATCATGCCCGACCCCACAACAGCGACACCAGTGGGTCTCTACAGTTTCACCGTACACCATGTTTGTGAGATTCCTGTTTCCACTTATCCGCTTTGCTAATCCCTCCACTCCATCATCCCCACTTACGCCTTTTGTGCCCCTGGCCATGAGCCCGACAGTCCAAGGCCACGAGGCCTCAGCGGCCGTTTTAGGTTTTAGTTCAATTTCACCGCCTGGATGACGCCAACTCTGCTGCTTCGCCAGATCGGCTGTTCTGGTTCCTCATTTTGCACCGTTTAGACGTTTCTTGTCATGCGTCAGGCAGGAAGCCCCTTGTTTTGCCATCCCTCGCTTTGTTTGTTGCCTGCCGTCTTCAAATCCTGACGATCCGGTCTTGCTCGATATTTTCTCCAAAAAACGCATGGTAACTGTGCTTCCCTATCTGTGCCGGTTTGGTGGTGACCACTCCTAATTCACATAACGCCCACCGCCTATGACGCTGTCCCTTTTCCCAAAACCCTCCTGTACCCACAATCCCCGCCAGTCATGCTTTTATTCTGACTGTAACCTTATGATCATGCCTGAGGGCATGCCACCCACAAGTTGGGAATAAACATTGTTATCATTATAAGCTGTGACATTAGAGCCTCTGACCTGCTAACGGAGTAAAAAAAGGAATTCACCCGGAACATGTATCCTAATATGATTCATTTGTGAAGGAGTCTGTTTCTACTTTACTGGGGAAAATGGCAAAGTCCAGTTAATGTTGAACAGAGTGTTTCTCATTCCCAGTTGCTTTTCATATTTGAGTGCAAAGCACGAAATTTTCAACTTTGTTAGAATTTACCACTAGCACAAGGGATCCAAGCGCTGCATTCAAAAAGGGCAAGTTTTGTGACGCCATGGATCTCCAGCGCATAATTGGGTCAGATCGGTGATGTACTGGTGCCATCCGTTGTGGAATGGCAGTACCGATGCCCATCTCAGGGGAGGTCAACATCTTCCTGTCAACTGATGAGGCTTCGAATTAATGTGAGAACCAAGGAAGTGGCGTTCGACAGTAAATAATAAGGGTAGACATTTTCTTCGTTAGTAGCGCAGCTTATCTTAAACTGCATTATGTCGATAAACGATAGGGAAATAGAGTGATCGAAGTCAAGGTTTTCACTGGACACGGTGAGAGACTGCCAACAATGAGAAGGCAGTGCGTAGAAACGGCTCTCAGGGCTAATATCAGAATTCAGTACGTCTTGCGTGAGCCAAGTCTCAGTAAGTAATATCAGGTACGGAGGGCAAAGAGCACACTTTATGCGTACTAGCGCAGCTAGCACTGACGCGTTTCTGCATATGGTATGTCGTTTTGTCCAAGTGACTTAATATGAGAGGACTAGGGCATGGTGTGGGTAATTCGGAGGCAATTAAAGCTGGGCAGAGGTGGAGGATAGTTGGTTCAAGCCACGTGGGGAGAAGGTCGAAGATAAGTGAGATAAGCAAACTATGTTGGGGGTAGACTGAGGGGTGAAGGTGGTGGGGACATGTTCGAGCTACAGGAATCTGGATCTGGGTGGCGGATGGCACAGATAGAGATAGGACAATGACGGCGAGTTAATACACCGGTTGGAAGAGATATGAACATCACGAGTAGATGCGTGATGAAGGCTGAGTAGTGGACCTAGAAAAACGGACCAGGTTACCATCGGCATGGGTGAAGAGAGTGCTTGCACGTAAAGTCTAGTAGAGCTCTTAACTGAGTAGTAGGTGGAGCGCGGATAACCCTTGGATGAAGGTTATCCCACGCATCAACTACCCGAAATCAAAACACCTAGCCTAATAAAAGTGTGGACTCTACGCTTGAAAAGCTTCTTGCCACTTCCCCGCCGTGTGCTAGCTGGATCAACGGTGAAAAACTGTTGGCCAAACCTTGTTCAGACGGAGCATAAGTAAGTATCAGGTCTCCTCGGATGCGAAAATAGGTCAAGCAAAGCTAGACGCGTTTCATAGCCCACCCACCAGTTGGGAATAAACATAATAATAATAATTATTATTATAAGACCGCCAACAAGTTTCGTAGCAGCTCTTTGTATACGCTCAATGAGGGTTACGTCCTTCTTGCGTCCTGAGTAGAAAACCTGGTTGGCTCATTCAAGAAGCGGTCTGACTCAGGCGACATAGTATATGTGGAAGTCAATGCAAGTAATACGGGAGAGGGTGCGCTGAATAATCCGCAGAACGACGGGTGCCTTTTCAGACGATTTCTCATGGTTGAGTGAGAAGACAGGTTTGAAATGAACCAGACGCTTAAATCCTTTTTGGCATGTCTCCCGATCCATTCTCACCATGCACGACAAAGGCGTTCGCCGAGTCTCCGAACGACATATGGACGCACTTTTCCTCATTTAAAGGAAGGTGCCAGTCCAACGACCACTGCTCTGCAGCGTCCACATTCATTTGGAGGGTACTAGCATTTGAACCCCAGGATTTCAAGTCGTCCGCAAAAAGCAGACATGGATTTGATAGAACATCTGAATGGTCGTCGGCGTAAGTCAGTAGCAGAAGTGGTCCCAAAGCGAAGCCTTGGGGAACCCTAATGGAATAAAAGCATGACTGGCGGGTATTGTGGATACAGGGGGGCCTTGGGAAAAGGGACAGCGTCATAGGCGGTGGGCATTATGCGAATTAGGAGTGGTCATCACAAAACCGGCACAGAAAGGGAAGCACGGTTACTTTGCGATTTTCGGGGATGCAGTTGAGAGTGCGTTACGTATCGTGGCCCTAACAATCAATGTTTGAGACCGAAGGCGTACATTGGCGCAGGTAAAACGCGGAGAGACAGCAGGTCAGGGGCCTCTGACGAGAACGAGTGCTGTCAACAACTGGTGTAGTCATTCCTCTGGTCGGGAGACGTACCACATCAGTCGTTTCAGGACCTGGAGAGAGTTGTACCGGGCTGATGGAGACATTTACAGTTTTCATGGGTGGTAAAGCAAAAGATCCATTTTTAGGAGCGACGGAGGGCTCAGTGCTTTGTAAGGCTGTGAAGCTAGAGGCTGCTGAATAGTGTAGTGCGGGTTCAGTGCTGGGAGTAATCACAGAGCACTGGGAGTTTAAGGGTACTATGGGAGCGTCAACACAAGAACTAGCGGTTGATGGGGCAAAAGGTTCAGGTACTTTTTGGTAAGCTGTCTTTGCATTTGAGTGCGGGCGGTTTTAATTTTTATGGTGTGGAATTTTTTGGTAGATGAGAGAAGAGCCTGGGATGTTAGCAGACGCGCAGCATCATTTTCATCCCGGAATTGCATTATTATTGGACAGCACGTTGATGGTTTCAGCTTTCGGAGCCGCCGAGCAGTGCACGTGGTTTCCTGCATGCCACTTACAGTCAGGATGACAGTTTTGGTACGTTCAAGTGGAATTCGATCAGGTGCGTTGAATATTAGGACCTGATGCCGGGATTCGATGCGTTGACAGATCTCAGACACAGTTGTATCAATAAGAATGGACGCTTTTTCCAGATTGGTTGGATCGCATGTTGCATCAGGATTTAAGAGACATGCAATCGACTGTATGGTTCGGAGGGAGGACATTTCGTTTTCCATCTTGTTAGACGTGTTTTGAGATTTTCCAGATCTTTCAGGACCTGAGATCCTACTGGTAGCTGTGAGAGAAGTGTTGCCAGGTTGAGGAGGCAAAGATATGTCAGTTAGTACTACCGAACAATCTGAGGTTGCTTGGAGTACCGACTTTGCCGACCTCGAAAGGTGAGGGGGTTGGGAGCTAGGTCTTCTGGCTGTAAGCCGCTTTTTTGAACATACTGGGGAGATAGATGATGGCGATTCGGGGTCTATTAACCGCTTTGAGGAGGAAGACGGGAGCGGTGTCATAATGAGATACTTCGGAGCAGGTTGAGGAATAATTTATTAGGAGGAATACGGTGGAGAGAGCTCTAGGGTAGTAGGAAAACTCTAGATCGTATTGCGAGGATCAATATCAATCTTAGCCACCTATGTGAGCTGGTTGTTTAGATAGGACTGTGGAAGCGTGGGACAGTAGCATGACGTCGACAGGGACGGTTAAGTGAATGAAGACAAACGGGCTCGACGAACTGGGGACTGACAATGACAAATTTAGCTTACTGAAGAAAGGAGACCTGTTGGCCTTTGTGATCGCAGCTAGTTGGAGGACCGCCGTAAGTCAATGGTCATCTAGTGCAAAAAATGGCTGAAGACCTATGGATGGGCTAGAATACGAAAAAGTTTCTACAACACCTGACCTTGAAATTTTAGTTTTCGCGGCAGCCGATCAGAAAATGTGACTAGGTTGGTTTCAATGGCGGGATGAAATCTCTATTGAATGTATGCATTTTCCTAATAGCGAACACAAGCCGAGTCCATTATTCAAGAGAGATTACAGCGGGTATTCCGAACCAGGTTACTGGGGTATGTCCTATCGCCCTCCATCTTCCTAGGGAGTCAACGGTTTCGTTTTAGTGGACGAGTGACAGCGATGAACGAGGTGAGCCCAGGCTCATGCCAGCTCACCAACCTCTCATCATCGGATTCCCCTATGCGGGTAAAATACATGCCAGAGTATGCGTCTAATCCAAGGTGCCACGGTTAACCATACTATTTCATATACCGGGAAAATTCATCTGATGTCATGTATGTTTCCTCATTTTCTCCGCTTTGTCCAGCACGGACACACTTTCATTTGACACAGGCGAACATCTGCTGCGGTCGCGCGTAGATATCAGCGAGAAATAGGTCGAATCTTTAGGTGATTTACCCGGCTTTTCAAAGCACTAGCGAATACTTGACCCAGTTTACCTAGGATAGACGCCAGGAAAATGTTTTAGATCAGGCAAAACGCCTGAGTGCTACTCAGCCTCAAGGATTCCGTTTATTCTGACCTGTGACACCTATCTGACTTTCTCCCACTGTCATGCAAGTGTGCCGTGCGTACTGTCCATGGGGGGAAAACAAATGGACTTTTTCGCAGTGATTTTCCTGACATCTGGCTTGACACAGGACTTTTCATACCTGATATGTCCACCACCAAGGGTTGCACGCGGACAGGATCTGTTAAGGTTAACTTTTTCCTCTAGAGCCTTATGAGCTGCGGATTCCTCCGCAGTCACGCATATGGGGCTGCTGTTTGGAGAAGAGCACCAACTTTGTCTCGATTGTCATTTGGCGCGCTCCGCATAGCCCAGCGAATAGCAGTGATAATAATTACCAGCCCTGTGGACCGCTTCAAGTCTGAGTCAATTGAATATGGTCGTAACCCGGGACTTCAGCCACATTTTTCTCACCATCGCACCCGCAAATAGTTACGAGTAGACGGACTGACTTCCAGAAAATGACGTTTATCACGTTATTTAGTCTCCTGGAAAATACCACTTAACAGAGACACTTTACTTCCCCTTTTCTGGATACTATGCTTGAAAAGAGATAAGCAAGGCTTAAAACGATTGAATATAAAGTTCCATGGGCACCACCGGACACGTCGACTGATGTTTTCAGTGGGTAATTCACCCTTGCAGAGATGATGAAAACCCCCCTTACCACAACAGGTGTATACGTCCAGTAGAAATATTTACATAAAAATACGTGTGACTTTCTAAGAACACGGTCAGCTAATGGCATGCCAGAAGCGCACAGCAGCCGTGATCCAACCACTAGTATGCGCAGATAAGGCAAAGTTACATACTTCACTCGCTGTTAACTTTGCAGAACCTTTAGAACCGCGGCAATATGTAAATAATTATGGTGGTTCAGCTAGCGTTCCCGTTTGGTTCACAGTTGGTAAATAACAGCAAGGAAGCAGAAGGGTCGGTACCCTGCAGGGTTTCTCAGACCTAGACAGACGAAATAGACTAACCATGAGTTGGGTTCTCATCACGGAACTTCGGGTGGATGAATTGGCACCTTATCACTTGGGCTACCTCTACCCCAACCTACTGCGGCTGCATTCCAGGAAAATGAGAAATTCGGAAGTAGAATCATTTATCCCACCACATGCACCAGCATCATATTCATCTACCTTGGCTTCTCAACTTTTCCGACAGGGTTAGGAGAATAAGGGATTCATGTCTGCTCGATTCCATGGCTGAGTTTTCCTGGCTAGCGTTCTCAGCGAACAATTATTGTGCTATATATTAAACACCCAACACGACTAAAAAAACTGCGCGGTGCGTCGTATTTAAAGTATATGTAGCGACATCCTTCTGGAAATCCGGACACCTGGACGTGCCACTGTCAAAGGGCATGAACCTGATGCTAGAACCTGCTCAGCTGCTTGGTCTACATTTTAGAACACTCAGCACTCACCTTGATGCCGGACCGCAAGGTCATTTGACCAGGTCATTTGACCAATAGCGTGCGACTTAGGTCCATAGGCCTTTGCAGCGTCTGACTGTGAGCGGTAAGACCGTCTCAGCGTTGGGTTCTGCTCATCGGCGCACTGCAACATTCTCATAGCAGTAATGTTTATTCCTAACCAGTCAATGGCATATCGCGAGGAGTGATCGTGGTAGAGTTGTGGGTATCTGTATTTGCAGAAGACTGGGTCAAGTATATGAAAATAGACATGACTACATACGTTCCGGATATGCAGTTATTCGAACGGACAGGTCATTGAGACCTAAACGCGGGAGAGAGTCCTGATCTAACAGCGAATGTGGACATGGTATTATCGTAGGGAGACGTTGTGGTCGTGGAGAATTCTGGTCTTTGCGATGATGGAATCAGTATAATTGAAGCATATTAAACGTAAAGCTTTAGAGCAGAATTGGATGTGATAGCTCTTACGAAAACAGGGTTACCATTGTCAGTTGTCACTTGAACAACCGCTATCAAAGTAAAGATGAACCACAATTTGTCAAAGTGGGGAACTTGGGGATCCTGCCTCACGGATTGATACACAGCGACGAGGCTTTCGCCCAAGCTTTCTGGTGGGGTTTGTTCTTGTCGTTAAGCGACTTCCGTTTACCTGAAAGGCACAAGCGGAAAAAAGGGCGTGGCACTGCTTTTAATTTGTCAGCGCGGAGCGGTACGCCCAAAAAAGCTTCCATGCGAGTAATACGGGAGGTGCGCCGAATAATCCACAGAACGACGAGTGCCTTTTCAGCCGATTTCTCATGGTGCAGTGAGAAGACAGGTTTGAAATGAACCAGACGCTTAAATCCTTTTTGGCATGTCTCCCGATCCATTCTCACCATGCACGACAAAGGCGTTCGCCGAGTCTCCGAACGACATATGGACGCACTTTTCCTCATTTAAAGGAAGGTGCCAGTCCAACGACCACTGCTTTGTAGCGTCTACATCCATTTGGAGGGCACTAGCATTTGAACCCCAGGATTTCAAGTCGTCCGCAAAAAGCAGACATGGACTTGAAAGAACATCTGAATGGTCGTCGGCGTAAGTCAGTAGCAGAAGTGGTCCCAAAACGAAGCCTTGAGGAACCCCAATGGAGACTGGTGCCGGAGAAGAGTAGGTGGAGTCTTCTTTCACTCGGAATGTTCTGTCTGATAAGGACGACTTAATCCAGAATAGAATTTTCCCTTGAATCCCATAGGACTCGAGCTTGTGGAGCAGCGGGACATGTGGCCTCGATCGAATGCTTTCGAGAAGTCGAAAAATATGGCATCCGATATGAGTCCCTCGTCCTTAGCTTGGGGTAAGCTGTCCGTGAATATGAACATGTTCAGCACGCAAGAACGGTTTGATAGGAATCCGTGTTGTACTGGAGAACTCAGGTTTTTGTTGGTGAGGTGATTTAAGATGGCCCGCTTCAGAATGCGTTCCATCACTTTGCATGGTACACCAGTGAGGCTATTAGGCTGGTAGCTCTCGGGACATAGTCGGTCGCCAGTTTTGTAGATTGGTGGGACAATCGCTTCCTTCCAAGCAGAGGGAATGTCGCCTTCCTGGAGCGACTGACGAAACACCAGGTAGAAGTGCTTCATCAATGTGAGTGACGTTTCCTTCAGGATCCTTGGATCGACCTCGTCTGGCCCCAACGCACTGAAGGGGTTTGTCTTCTGCAAGAGTTGACGAACGTCCCCCGTGAAGACCAAGTTGGTTGGTTCGAAGTTACGTCCTTACAAGCTTGGATGTAGTGAGTTCGCTGGGGCAGAATACAGGCCTGCATAGTGTTCTCCTTAGGCTTCAGATGCCACCATTGGGTTACTTGTAGGTTCCCCGTTTCTGTCCCTCAAGGAGAAGGTGGCTGGTTTATTCCTTCGGCGGTGTCTCATTTACTTAAACAGCACATTTTCGTTTTTCCGGGCTAGGTCTCGTATGATGGCTTGTTTTCGCATGTTCCATCGGCGGATTTCTGACTTACAGCAGTTCCGCACTCTACGGGACGCCAGCTCGTCTTCTGTGTCTCCTGTAGTCAACTTTTTGAAAAATAGTTTCAGAAGAGGCCGAATCCGTTTAGGTAGCTTGCAGTCCATCCGACTGCGTGCTAGCTTTTTCGGGATTAACATCGCTTCAACCTCGTGAACTTTCTGAACAATGGTCCTGTATAATTCCTTCACTGAAGCTAGTTCCAGTTTAAATTAATCAAGAAAGATGCGCATCCCTTAGAAGTATGCACGGCAGAAGTTTCGAGTGCACGTTTGAGGTTCGTGATTTCTGGCCCAGTAGCAGATGAAATCAAAGGTCAGCACACAGTGGCCACTATGTCCCAGTGGAGCTTTAACAGTTGATCAACGAAGTGTCTTTCGCTAGTGATAACCAAATCCAGCATGGATGGTAGTCGGCCTGCGTGGACTATTCTTTTATCTGTAACACCCTTTGACTGCCTAGCCGCCATGCCGCCCGAAGGAAGCACGAGGGCTGGGATACTGCCAGGTTGGCCAAGCCTAGACAGGAGAAGCCGGGATGCAGAGGTCGGGTTCGAACCAGGGACCTTTCGTTCAGTTAGTTAGCACTCTAACCACTGAGCCATATCGTCTCGTAAATATACGTTAAAGTAGAAGCGTGTAAACTCACTGGTCTTGACGAGTGTGGGGTGAGTGACCAGTGCGTAAACCAGGGCGTGTAAACTTGTGATGTTGCGTAGATGGCTACCATTGGAGTAAATAAGTTAACTAGTTGTCAGAACGAGCGTAAATCGCATCACAATATCCACTAACTTGGAATGCAGGCCTAGATTGAGAGGATTGGGAAACACTTAGCAGGGACTGTTAAGTGTATGTTCATGTACACAATTAAGGTGCAGGGACGAAAATAGCAGATACGTTGATGGTTCATCCAGCAGGGTATAGTGAATAATGGCTGGGCCACCAGACTGGGTATAACAGTCTCAGCACCTTCACCGTCGCTCCCTACCTTGGTTCGTGAATAGCCCTGTACATGGACCTCTTTGTTAAAGCAGTTGGGGTATTAGTGAACCCACTTAGTATCGTCTTAAGTGACCAAGGAATTTGGAAGAACTGGTTGGTAATCAAGTTATTATTGCTGTCCTCATCATCATCGACAGCATGACATCAGTGTTCAATACCGATGCTTCGCTGCCGTACAACCATGATTTATGTGAAAGCCTTATTGTGAAGGAAAGAATAAAGGTGGAAGGGGGAGGGACTTAGTGCTAGCTTACTACAATCATTCCGAGGTGCCTACACCTCCAGACACTCATTCAGGCTGTCCGTATTAAGCATTGAGGCAGACACGACTAGAATGGGGTCTAAAGAGGTGGAAAAGTAAGTTACTAGAAAACTCTACCGACATCTAATACCTTGCGACATAGAACATCAGACCATAAGGACTGGATGCATCGTTCAGCTGTAGCACCCTTTTGGTGCCTAGCTGCCATGCCACACGAGGGCTGGAATACTGCCAGGGTACAATGCGATGTTGGAGTTGGTAACCAGAATTGACGCTGCATGGAGATACCTATATGTTAGTTTCCCATTTAGCATATAATTTTGGCCCTGGGTAGTGTGCTAGCAGAGGCAATCGAGCCCCTCTACTTGAGTCTAAACTGTAAACAAAAGGCTGAGGCCATGGGGGAATTTGGTTTGGGTTGTGGGCTAGCACCACCACTAGGAGAGTAGAGTGAGCCTGTGAGTACTCGGTGTCAGTGGGTCTGGCCATGCGTGGATGCTTTTGGGTAGTTGCACCAGCAAGATGGTGCTCCCTCTAAGTTACAGCTGATTCTGTGCTACACATGACACTGACAGTTACAGCTTTTGTAGCCCACTAAATACGTCACGCCAGTCGTAACTCAGTGTAACATTCAGATAATTCGCGGCCTCCGATACGAGCGTAGCGTGTACCGAGTATGCGGAAAAGAATATGAAGCACGACCATGGCGCGAATATATATTTAGTGAGGGCCTATGGAGAAATGAGTACACAGCGTAGAACGAACTGTGAGCAGATGCCGTGCCACAGAAATGTAATAATCAAGTCGCGGTCGGGATGCATGTTAAAAGAAAAAAACATGGGCGAGGTTAGTCAGGGGTGACCGAGAACATGTGTACGCTGCACTAGTTGTGCGGTCGTCCGTAGAGCTGGATAGGGAATGAAAACTAGGGAATGTGAATGTACGAAGCCGAACACCGCGACTCAAGCGTGCGACTATTTTATGAGAACAGATGGCTAGCTGATAGACGGGGGAGGAATGTGTGTTACGGGAAAGCGTCATAGAGCATAAAAGGTACTTAAGAGACCATCACAAGGAGCCACTAGAACGACCCATTGGCGACCATTCAGAAATTGGGCAGGAAGTTGTGAAGGAATACAAACTGCCAATCACAGGGCTGTGACGAACAGTAGTGTACAGTGTAGAGAAGTGGGCGGGTAACGGCTACCGGTTGCTGTGCAGGGGTGCATTACTAATGTTGGGAGGTGCCCAAATCGCAAATTGGATGGGATATGGATAAGGAAGGTGAGCAGTGGGCAGGACGTTACCAACAGAGTCCTGACCCTTTTGTAAGTCTCTCACTGGTGAACCGGTTGAATTACATTGGCGATTACAGCACTACAGAGGAGTTAAACTGAGACTAGAGGCCGGTGAATAATAAGAGGATAGGGAAGACGTTTTTTGGTCATGCTCGTGAATGTGTTGTATATTTGGGACATGTGTTGTTATCGGTCTGGGGTAGTCACACTCTAGAGAGGGAGTGTTGAGTTTGCAGAACCAGTTGTGTCCGTTACTTCTTGCCACTTACCTTAAGTTCGCCGCGCTTGCCTCGCACGTACGACAAGTTTTTTTGTGATATTTGGCGTTATTGATTCATAAGAAATTTTCTAGGGTTGTACGCTAGAACTAGAACAGACCTAAGCCAGTGGCACATTCATCTGCCGTTCTGTTTTTTTGTTTTCCTGCATAAAAAAGATCAGCCCCAAAACTCAAGCCTCTAATCTATAACCCATGCCACAGGGTGGCTGGTGAGCATACGTATACACCGGAGTGTGACGCCTTAGGGCGATCATCTGCACAGGATGTACCATGAAACAGTGTGAGTTTATTATCTTTGTGCATGCCACCATATCTACAAGGTGGCGAACCATCCAGTAGTGTCATTTCCAGTGTATACATTAAGTGCATTATGCGCGTACATATGCATTAGATCCAACTGTCACATATCCGTTTAAAAAAATCCGAGTGGTCGCAGCGAGTTTGGAAATCACAGGGATAAGCTTGACCTCCATTGTACCCAGGCTGCTTGAATCGTTTATTCTACATAGTCTCAAGAAGACGCATGAAGGTGGGACCTGAGAACGGCAAACAGGATTCCTGCCGAAAAGGGACCATGTGGACCATATTTTCACACTCCGTCAACGGTATGCGTACAAACGCCGTACATCCTTGGTGTTCTATTGGGGCGTTCGTGGTGAGTTGATTCTGTCAACCGGTTAGTTTTATTCAACATGCCCGCGCCTCAGTTGTTTGTGAATATCATGTTTTGTCTGTATTCACGTACTCGCAGGCGCGTGAGGGTGTATGGGGCACTCCATAAAGGCTTTTATACAAGCAGTGTTGTCTGTCAAGATTATCCACTCAATTTTGTTTGACGTTGTAATTGATAAAGTGATGAGACAAACCTTGGTGAATCTCCAAAGCCCCGGTTTTCAGGTCTCCGAGCGAGGACTCTGTTGACCTGGAATATGCAGACCACATTGTTCTCATTTTCGAAGAATAGCAGGAAGCGCAGACATTACTAAAAAGTTGACCAAGATCACCCAGTCCTTCGGCCCATCCTTCGCACCCACAAAATACAAAGTCATGCTGCAGGAGGTAGTCTTTGAACGTGTCTTTGAGAATTCAAGGAGCGACATTGACATTATACTTATCCCTAAAGTTTCATTAGCTCTGACGGTAGTTTGTCAGACGAAGTGAACGAACAAATCCCAAAGAACAGAATTTCGGTCACCGATGTGCGTCACTTGTGGCATCAAAAGGGCATCTCACTGGGTCTCAACTGGCACGCATGTCGGTGCGAGCTGTATTGTTGTACAGCTGCAATACTTAACCACTTCGGGAGGAGGATCTGGGACCTCTTCAGGTTTATACTCACCGATGCTTCAGAACTGTAGTTGGAATCGGATTCGGAATGAGGTGACCAGGAAACTGGCCCATAGTGGAGCGGACGTGCTTAACTCAAAGAGTGCATCCAGCACCTCAACCTAACGTGATTGGGCTATGTGTTACGCATGCCGAGTTACTGCTTTCCTAGACGAGTGTTGTTTTCCGTGCCAAATTTGGACTGGCGGAAACAGGATTTGAGATGGCTGAAGGGACTGAAACAGGTTACGAAAGGTTTGGGCGCTGTTGATGCTTGTCGCCACGTGACCCTTCCTGTGCGCTGGATATACTGAACGATATGGCGCTACCCGATGTCAGTGCCATTCATGCTGTCAGTTCCTATCCGGCTTGTCTGACTGAGTGTTGGTGGATGTTTGCGGTAGGCTAGCCCAAGTCTCCGCCCTCTCTCATTTCTTTCTTTCCATTATAAGGCTTTATTGAAATAAATCGAAATGGTTGCACGCCAGCGAAGCACCGGAGTTCCCATCTGGTGTTCGTACTAGATGATGATGGTGGTGATGCTGATGTTGATAACGATTATGATGGTGAGGCTGATAATTATTATTATTATTATTATTATTATTATTATTATAACAATAATAATAGTAATGGATTTAGTTAGGGCCTTGTCTCTGCTGTAAGAGCATCTTGGTGCAACTGATGGTGCGGGAAACATATCAAGTCTGATTTGCCCGAGCCACGACAGTTCACTGTCTACGAATAAACAAGGGAGTGCCAGTAATGAAGGCTGAATTGTGGGGGTAGGTTTTTAGGTTAGTATGCTCTGAACGTTTTCAATAGCTAGTCTGCAACTTTGAATGTACGGGGAGGAGAACGCTTTACAGAATTACATTACTGGTCGCATGCACTGCTTAGAAGTTGCAATCTTTGGATCCCCAAGTTTGAAGGAGCGCAATATTAGAAAACAGCTTGTGTGAGCTCGGGGTAGCCCAGTGGTTAAGGCACCCACTTACTGATCGGAAAGTCCGTGATTCGAATCCAACCTTGGCATATAGACTGCTCCTGTTTAGGCTTGGGCAACCTGGCAGTATCTCAGCACTCCAGCCTCCTTCGGGTGGCATGGCAGGTAGGTACTGAAAGGGTGTTACAACTGAATGATTGTTATTTTTGTGCTTCGGTGACCTGGAATTGTACTTGGCGAGGAGAGCCAAGTGTACACAGGTAGAGTTCACTTGCCAATAATCTCGAGTGCATCAACCGGTAGTAGGTAGCGGTGGAGGGTTATTTGTATGTTTGGAGGACGAGAAGCTTAGGCCAAAGGCACCTGGCCAGCGAGCCAGAGCCTAAGCCGAGTTGGATCTGGTGAATGGCGAGAGTTTTAGTAGAGGGAGGGCGTGCGTATACAATTTTCTTATTGTCTGAGACGAGGAATTTTTCCATGGCAAACGGCACCGCAGATGTTTATATAGAACGGGAAGAGACTGGGAACTAGCCTGCTCCCTTGAGCGACTGTACTAGCGGTCGGTAGTGTAGAGCAAGGTTTGGAACTTGGGAACTTGGGACAAAAATGGTGTGGAACACAGATACAAGGATCCAGTGATGCCAAGTGATCTAAGTTTTTGTATCAGGTCTGCCTGAGGAACCTGGTAAAAGATTTCTGGATGTCCAAGTAAACTACAACAATAGACTACGAGACACCACATACCGTGGCGATGGCGTCGAAGAAATGGAGTTGCAGCCACTGCCGGATCTGTGAGTCAGTGCCCCTTGGCTACCGGTTCTATATGACAATTGTACCTGGTTAACGGGATTCGACCACATGTTCTGGATATCATTAAGGGGGGAGGTGTGGTAGATTTTCATGTAGCTGGAAGTAGTTATTCTGGAACCAGATCTGAGATAATTGCAGACCGTAGGCTGTTTTCTTCCAAAGGAGAGTTAAAGAAGCGGACGAGGACTGAGTCACCTTGACTCTGATTTCCGGGGCATGGGAAGGAAGATAATCGACCTTCAGAGTTCGAAGAACTGCGGAAGCATCAGCTAGAGAGAAGGTGACCTTGTTGAGGGATGGGTGATGGTGCTGACCACAATACGATGTCAAACATGTGGCAGAGCTTCCAGGTTAAAGTTTGGGCGGAGAAGCGAGAAGTAGTAGCTAGCAAAGTACAACCCCTAATGGTCGGCTATAGCCACAGGATCGGCGTTGAGGTAGCTTTCGGGAGAATTTAAGCGGGTAAGCGACTAGTTTTCGGAGATGCGACGCCAGTAGAATAGTGGACGATAATTTTATGAGGGAGAGGCACAGAGATACGTACCCTAAAGAGTTTCGAGAGATTCGCGCAAAGACGCTCAGTTGGCTGAGGGCTTACTAATAATACCTAGATGTGGTTGGCTTGTGCAGGGCCAAGAATGGTCAGTCTAACAGTGTGCGATATTGAGAGCCTATTTGCATGTTTGCATGCATGTTTGTAATGTTGTAATGTTGCGTGAACCCGACCTCTGCCTCTCGACTTCCCCTGTCTAGGCTTGGGCAACCTGGCAGTATCCCAGCCCTCGTGCTTCCTTCGGGTGTCATGGCAGCTAGGCACCGAAACGGTGTTACAACTAGACGATAAGGCGCATTTGAGTCGGTTGACCGGTATGTTCTTCACACGCTCTCCCATCAAGGAATGTCCTGGAAGTTTGTGAACATCATAATTTCTTTGTATTTTCAGACTTCCGGATGGAGAGCTCTTCAAAAGTTTTCGTCCGTCAAGGGCGCCCAGTCCCTCCATTCTTATTTAATTTCACGATCGATGAGCTAATGAGACGAACGCCGGAAGGTCTTTAAAACCCCGGTGTTCAAATAGCCTTTGACTAAAAATTGTCGATCTGGAATATGCAGACGATATCGTTCTCGTCTTCGAAGAGGAGGAGTAGGCGCAGGTGTTTTTGGATGAACTAACGAAAGTCATCCCATCCTCTGATATGCACTTTGCACCCACAATGTGTAAGATCATGCTTGTGGACATATAGTGACTGAGCACGCCACTTATAGTCCAGGGGTCGCACTCGAAGTTGTGGAGCGTTTTACGCACCTTGGAAGTTGTATTAGTTCTGATTGTCGTGTGACAGATGAGGTCAATGCACGAATCTGCAAGGCTCGGGTCGCGTGTGCTAATCTGAGATACCTAAGATGTCAAAGCGGTATATCCCTGAATCTCAAGGGACTTGGTCTGTCGGAGCAGCGAAACTGACACGTCTTCAGGTGTTCGACAACCGTTGTCTCAGAACCATAGCTTGTGTGGGTTGGTGTCGGCGAATCCGTAACGAGACAATTGGAAAGCAGGTTTTCGGTTGTGCAACGGGTACTTCCATTAAAGAATGTGTCCAGCACCAGAAACTGCGTTGATTGGGACACGTGTTGCGTATGCCTAATCATCGTTTGCCGAAGAGAGTGCTGTTTTCCATGCCCAACTCAGAGTGGTGGAAGCAGGGACGTGGCCAATCCTTCAGCTGTTAGAGGAGTATGAAAGAGTTTACTGGACGTCTGGGTGTTGTCGGTTGTACTGGCCTTCCAGGATCGGGTCAGAGTGATCCCCACTGCATCTGGTTGGAGACGATGCAAGATATGGCTGATAATCGATGTCACTGGCGTTCTTGTTGACAGTTTCTATCCAGATTGCCTGAATGAGTGTCTGGAGGTGTAGGACCTCGGAATAATTCTAGTAAGCTAGCACTAAGTCCCTTACCCACCCACCTTTATTTTCTTCACAATAGGGCTTCCCAGTAACTCATGGTTGTACGGCAGCGAAGCATCAGTGTTGAACAGTGATGTCATGTTGTCGATGGTGATGGTGACAACTGAGCCGGTTATCGTCCTCCTAGTTCCAGAAGCTAGCCAGGGTGAGTTGTGTTCCTTCATTCTTTGGACGAGTTCCCTATTCGTGTGTCCAATGTATTCCGCTGCACAGCAGCAAGAGAGTGAGTATATATTGGGCGTGGACAGGCACTCTATCTTTGGGACTAAACGAATAAAGACGATTGCTTACGAACCAGGTTTGAAGTGTTGCGGTCTGGAAAACTGTTCAGACTGGTATAAATTCTTTTGTTCAGTAGCCCGGTCGGCATATTGCCCTTAAACGGGAGGCTAATGTAAGCGGGTTTTCTTTCAGCTGTGGCGGTTGGCTTCTCACCCGTCCAAATGCTTTATAATAAAATTGTCGGGGAACCCATTTTCTCTCAGGACGTTCGTGAGAGTTAAGATTTCTTGTTCCAGCGCGTATTCAGAGCATTTTTCTCGCTCTGTTTGTTAGGTTGTGGATCAGGTTCCGTTTCTGATTTAGTAACAGAAAGCCGTTAAAGTTGATGTATCGTCCGGACCACGTAGGCTTTCGGTACACCGATCGTTTTGGTGCACTGTCGTGACGTCGTTCAGGGCCAACATCTAGGATGTGAAAACAGTTATCGGTTTCTCCTTCCGAGGTGAATTGAATGGCGGTGTGTGCCTTGTCGAACTCTTGTTGGAACGATTCCATCTCGAGTTCATTGTTTAAAACGGCAAAAATGTTGTCCAGTTATCGGCAGTAATATTGTGTCTGCGCTGTGCTAGCTTCCAAGGGACCATTTTCACTTTTTCTAGTGGAAATATCGGCTAGCATTGGGCCCAGTGGTGAGCCTATGGTGTCACCATCAGTTTGACGGTAGGGCGTGCCATTGAACAATAGTTGCACATTCAGTTTGCATCTCAAGAGGAACTCTCGCAACTCGTTGACTGAAATTGGCAGATGAAAGGTGGCAGCGAAGTACGAAGGCCAGTACCGACAAACTCAGTTACGCTAGTCATTGCCGTCTCCCTTAATGGGGACCCCGGGACGGGACACATCAAAGGTTAGAGACATTGTCAGATATTGACCAGTCGCGCTCATGCACCCAAGCCGTTGGTTTCAATGCATGGATCCATTCCCTATCTCCCAATAAAAGAAACTGGCAGTTGTAGCCACTGCACGGCAAGTACGCGGTTTTTACAGATGATGATAATGATGATAATGACGATGATGATGATGATGATAATGATGATGATGATGATGATGAGAAATAGACCATTTGACTTATCTTTTGAAAGTGTTCAAGTGGGTTCAGGTAGTGGGTATGAGGTAGTTCCTCGTGATTTTCATTCGCTATTGTTGCTTTAATGGAGCATGCGTCACCTTATCGAGAGGTTGTAGCAGTTTCTGTCGCTGGTTGCACACTCATTTCTGCTTGAAAGCAAAGAGGACGCGGAAGCGTATGAATTGGTAAAAGGGTGTGGAAGAGATGAAGAGTTTGGGTGTTGTTGGTATAGTACGCCTCCAGCATCGGATCCTCTTGACCCCTCTTGCGTTTGGCTGGATACAGTGCAAGAAATGGCGGCGGATGGATGTCAGTGGTGTTCGTGCTGTCAGTTTCTTTCCAGATTGTCTCACTGAGTGCTTGGAGGTGTAGGTACCTCAGAATGCTTGCGATAGGCCAGCACCGAATCCCCTTCGTCATCTTTTCATCCTACCGTTGCTTTTGTCTTTCGGACGTTGGTTATCATACCGGCTCTTTCCATCCCGACCTCAGCAGCTTCAAGCTTCTTTTTAAGGGGATTCTGCCTTTCAGCACACCTCCAGTCGTTAGCAAAGGCAAACCTATCCACTAAGGTCTCATTGAACTTGTGGCCTAGTTACGGACCCAAGAAACTCATCCGTTATTGTGGTGAACAATAGTGCGGAAATGGATCTAATTGCCTTATTCCTTTGCGCTAGTGAACCTCTGAATGTGGAAAAACTGCTACGGCATTCTCATAGAATTGTGATGAATCGAACTAGGTGTAAGGGTGTTCCAAGCATCTTGGCAGGTCTGGCTATTTTGTCATGCGAAACGGAATCAAAGGCTTCCGGGGTGCCCGCAAATGTCAAAGAGGTTAGGGGAAGCCGATAAAGAGTTACGAAACAGCGTAAACGGTGAGTTACCTTCCAAACGACCGTCTCAATGTCGAAATGCAAACTAACTTGAGGACAGTTGCAGACTTCTGTAAGTGCTTAATGAAAGTACCGGATAGGAATAAATAACACGGAAATTCGTTTCATTTGGTCCGGTGAAGTCAGATTTGGGACCTTTGAAATTAGAGTAACACGGACGCTACACATATGCGGCGGATAACCCCCAGCTAGTTACAGCAATTTTAAATAGGTTGCGAGACTACTGGGATTGAACAAGTGAACCATTCTAGGCGTGAATTGGGCACATACCGCTTATCAAGCGGATCCTACGGTCAACTTCCTCTCCTGTAATTGGCTCTATTAAACTTCAATTCGGTGGCAGCACTACGTGACCTGGCCGGTTGTCCATGTGTTTTGGAGCGGAGGTCACCTGTATCCGAACATCCGAAGGTAGGTCGCAGTTTCTTTTGTATACCTTCTTCCACGACCCATCGAGCACGGCTGATGTTGCATCTTTCTTTCCACCTCTGGTATTGTAAGGTCTGGATGGTGGCGTAGTTGGCTCGGCGCTTCTGCTTCTAGTTGGTGGCACACGATGAGCTTACTGGCAACTGCGTTGAGAGACAGGTTTGATCGGGGCCACCAGGTGACGAATCGTACTGGTGTGCTTGCCAGTTAGGCACACGTAACGTGGTTTTGCTACTGATAACCGACCCAAGATGAAAGCATTGTTCCCGTCTTGCGAAGAGCACGGTTTATGTATCACAAGCCGGATGTAACTTCCAAGTCAGGAGCAAGAGTGACTTTGACGCTTGGTGGGCAGCGGGCATCGGAAATATTCATTCGACTAAGCTTGTCTGCATTATACTGTGTGATGTTCACGTGTCGATGGTGTTGACTTATTCTGGAATAATCAGCATAGGCAAACAGGGCGACTTTGATTTGTACCAACACTTTTATGGACGTGCATTCGACGGTGGGCTACTAAGCCTCTTCCGATCTTCAGCACTTGCAACTGACCCCACATATGAGCCCCACGATTTTCCCCTGTATTGTGTTGTTCATTATCGAAAGTAACCAGTGGGTTAAAACCAAATGAAATGGCCGCCCCGCTCTGGAGCTGCTAGACTCGTAGCTCACCTAACATGACGTCCGGGCTACCCAGTCGGTACTACAAGAGGTAGCTCAGCGCGCCGTACCCTTTCGTACCATTTATTCGCAGATATCCAGCCGTGTAGGGGGTAAAAGGGCAATCAAAAACCTCCCCCACAGTTTGCGGAATTCTTCAAGCGTATCCTCTCCTCCTTTTGTTCCGTTTCTAATTGGGGTCATGGACTGCATACTCCAAAGGATTGTGCATTGTCTTCAGTATTATGTATCAAGTTGAACACAGCACAAAGACAACAGGATTTGAGCCAAGTAACTGTACACTTTGCACCTCTAATAACGAAAGTGTATGAGCCGAGATGACAAGGCATAAGATGAAGAGTATAAACGAATGTGATTGCGGTCTTATCACTGTGAACCGCTCTTGAAGAAAGATCAGTGGACTTGGATCATGCGGACTATGGTGTTCTGTCCAAAAAACATACCCGACATAGGGTATTGGAACTGCCTGACATACTTTTTTTGCTGTATAATTCCTTATTTCAGTATTTTCTATTTTGTACCCCTTTGGAGCATCGGGATGAGGGGCACGAATTGATCGGTTGGTTTACATATCTTAGCAACCTTGATTTTGGCGCAGTGGATAAATTCAATGTACAATGTAGGTATCGGCGTACAAGCAACATAAGCCAACTTGCGTCATTTATGGCGTTAGAAGCGCTGCTCGACGACCATATATACAAGGATACTCTAATGTTAGTTTCTCTCTATAACTGCGAAACTTGGCCAGTATGATCTGAAGACCTCAAACTTCTTCAGACAGTTGATCACTGCTGTCTTCATAACAGCAGGAATTAGCTAGTCGTGGAGTGTCCGCAACAAAACCGCATAATCGAGTAACTGATCACGAATTAGAGCTGTTGAAGTGGCAAGTAAAACTTGATAAAAAGTAACTCAGGCGTGTATTACGCACGCCCAGCCACTGTCCACCAAACAAGCTTTTCGCTCCAAATCTCTGTTGATGAAGATTTCGTGGAAGACCGGCTATGACATAACAATGTGAGACGGAAGCGACCACAGACTTGCTGAATGCTATAACTGGAGACTACGGACGTGACACTTAACCAATCCGTGTGGTGAGCCAGCTCTCAGTCTCCTGCCTGACTCCAGTTAATGCATTTCATGTGCTGAACTCATCTTAGATGAAGTCCGCAAAGAACGACTGTTCAGTCCCAGTGGTGGCGCCTTGCCCTGACGTGGTCCTCGGGTGTATTTATTTCAGTTCTGTTCTAAAGTGTAGATGAGTGTAACTCTCAACTATTTCCCCTAGGGACATCCTCACCGCTATGCCCTATTTCCAATATCTGCTGGGGCTTTTTCCTTCCTGGTAGCATGGGAGTTATGCACCGGTATTTACTGTTTCTACATCACAGACCATGACGATGATGTACGCTCCTGGATCAAACGTTTACGGTTTTGCAGTTAGTGTGCATTAAACCGGCCGCGCTTCCGCTGCTTGTTGCTGAAAAGGCTATTGTGTTTGGATTGTTATTTCCTATCTATAACTTCATGAGGATAGTGTCCCTCCACTGATTACTCCGTATTTACTGTACATATGGCAATATTAGTATCCTTTTCACCCTAAGATCTCTCGGAATCACGTTAAGCCGTCCTTGGACAATTTTAGTCGAACAATTCAGACATTTGTCAGAACCATTCCTAAAATATCCCGACGGCACTTATCGTCTCCCGATGTGCTGTTAAGATGTTCTAATAGACGAAAACCTCTCGCGTGCGCGCAACACCGTGCACCACTTTTCGGAATCCAAGCCGCAATAAGCTCTTGTTTTCTATGAAGCTGCCACACGTAAGAGATAACCTGAATGTGGCTAGTGCGGTCAAATATGTGCTTGTGCCTGTGTGTGCAGTGCATCCGTCGGATGCTCCGATTGTCGGGCAAGTGGCTCGGATACCAAAAAAGAAGCACTGCGCAGCGTGCACGTGAAGGGTTTTTATCCCTTGAATTCACCTTGTTTTACATCGACGAATGATAAAAGTACTGTTGGTTTACACCAAATTGGCTTCGATACACTTTGAAATCACTTCTGAGATGCCTTTGAAATAATCCTAGGGCACTTTACTTTGACCTCAAGAGATCTTATAAGAGAAAGGCATACAGTCTTCTTCAAGGCGGTTTAAGTATTCTGTGTATATCAGTTTTTGTCCTTACTATTTCTTTCTGTTTTCAGATTGTGGCGGATTTTCCGAGGAAATTTCCGTGCTGTTGCTCTCACGAGGCTTCTCTTTTTCAGTTTTCCCTTTCATCAGCCACATTGTATGGTACACCCAATGGAGTTGCAAGGTGTTGATTTGGGGTTTCCGGCAGTCCCGGCTTTCTTGACAAAGTTACGTCTACTTGTCGATGACGAAGATACCAAAGATATCATCTATTGGGATCCGGTAAAGTCGTCTTACCGCATTAGTCATATTTTTTCAGAGTGGAAATAGCTTTCATATAAGTGATGGAAATCGACTGGCCAAGGAAGTGCTACCCTTATTTTTCAAGCATAACAATCTTTCTAGTTTTATCAGACAACTCAACATGTGTAAGTTTGCTCCCAGTTTCACCCACCTCGTCTTAGATGGCTTCCGCAAGGTGAACCGCATTGATCCTTGCCCGGCACTGAAAATGGATGTGGAGGATATGGAGTTTAGGCATCCCTTTTTTGTTCGCCAGAAACCTCACCTTCTTTCCAAAATACAACGCAAGCCCACATCGACTCTTTATAACGGGCGTTTTTTCATCCATCCTTCAATGACGAATGTCAACCATGATCAGGCACAATCAACATTCGCAAATAGTGGTGAATTCCCACAAAGCATCCCTGTTGCATCTGAGTTTATGAGGCTGTCGGGTGTAGTTCGGACGTTGCGTAACAACCAGGAGATGATTGCACAACAAGTCAATTTCCTTAAGTCAGAGAATCAGTTGCTCGCGAGTGAGCTCCACGACCTTCGAGAGCGATATGTCCACCAGTCCCAACTGATACAAACGGTAGGTGATAGAAGATCCTTTCACTTCCACCGACCTTGCATTTTAGCTCTTTAGTTTTTTGTCGGCCTTCGCCAAAGATGGACGTTCTCAAAACTATCGATTCAGTCCTAAGCGGAAGGCATTACCATTTGCGGTTTCCAGTGTCATTCCCGCGAATTCTCGTTCGGGCTTGAAGTTGAATTTACCGAAAGGTAAGAAACTTTCATCGTTGTATGGTTGTAGCATATCTATCACTTGTTGTTTGTATCCACAACACTCGTTTGAACTGGCCCCTCCTTTCCTGGTGCCATAAAGACGACATTGTTCTCATTTTTGAAAGGGGATGAAGGAACACAACTATCACTAGAAAAACTGATCTAGGTTATGTAATCCGTCGGCGTCTGTTTCGCACCCACAAAGCTCGAAGTCATGCTGTGAAACGTGCAGTCTTCGAACATGCCTCTAACAATTCAAGGATAGTTACTGGAGCTTGTGGAACGCCACATGTGTCTCTAAAGTTGCATTCGCTCTAACGGCAGCGTGACAAACAAAGTGAGCGCACCAATTCTAAGGGCCGGAATTGTGGGCCACCATGCGCCACTTATGGCATCAAAAAGGCATACCACGGGATCCCAAAGGAAGGCATCATTGCACGGCTGCGAGTGGCGCTTCGGGGGAAGAATTCATCCTACATTTCAAACTAAGATGGCTGGTCCAAGCCCTACTCACACCGAGTAAAGTATCGTTTTACGTGACCGTTCCAGAGTGGCGTGAAACTGTAAGTGAAAAGGATGCGACACGACCAAAAGCATTGAAAGATACAAAAATCTGTATACTGTTGGTTGTGTTCGATTTTCGGCACGGAGCCTGTATGATTTTCCTTTTACCTGCCAGGAGAGCGAGGAATATGGCGGCTTACCGATATCAGTGGAGTTCAGTCTGTCACTTTCTATTCAGATTATTTAGCTGCAGTTTTTGCCCCTCGTGTATTTGTGGTTAGCTAGCCCTAGGCCCACTGTCCTGTTTTTCTTTTCTCCGTTGTAGGATTTTTGTGCAAACAGATTGACTTGACTGTACGGCTGTGGAGCGTCAGTGTTTTTGTTACTGTTGCTGTGAATGATCATGTCTTGTATATGATCGTTGTGTATATTGCTTGGTGGATGTGTCATTTCCTGGAAGTAGATTCTGACTGCTGGTTATTCCGAGTTACACCTGCCGAGAAGAGCATTGTTTTCCTTGCCTACTTCGAATTGGCGCACATCCGACGAACGTGACAGAAAAGGGTGAAGGGTGTTACGAGAATTGTGGGTGCCTTTGGGGCTGTTCACCTTCTAGGGTGAAGTCCAAGTGATCTACTCTGTGCTTGGCTGGAGACACTGAACGATATGGCGGCTAACCTTTGTCAGCCGCGTTCATGCCACTAGTTTTTATCCAGATTGTCTGACTGAGTGTTGGAGGTGCAGTCACTTCAGATGTTTGCTAAGTGAGTGCTAGGTCCCCCTCCCCCTCCCATTTTTTTCAGTATACGGCCGTCAAGCGCTAGCGTGCCCCCTCTGGTGTTGCTGTCAGTGTTGTTGCTGCTGCTTATTCCAACTAGAACCCCTCATTCAACACACCGAATCTTTCGGTGGATCCTTGTGTAATACGCTAGTCGCACTGCGGTGGCGCCAAGTTTGATTTTTCAGATTGTTCCCACTAACGCTTTAACGAAATCCAGGTACATTGGATTCTATTTTGTGAGATTCTCGAGATGTGTGTGATTGTACCATTTAAGTGCATCTTTAATTTGGTAGCGAAGTTAGCCCCCAAGCGTTAGAAAGACCCTCCACGCGAGAGAAGTCCAGTTTTCTGGAAAGTTCATTGCAATGTTGCTCGTCAGTTTTGTCTTAGTGTCCTCTTCTTTAAGTGGGGCTGCCCTGCATAAAGAGCTACAATACCCTCTTTACCCCGTGATGGTTTGAATCGCTTGAATCCAAAATCGGGGATCAAATCCAGGGGCTTGGAATATCGAACTACATGAAGCTGGTATATGTTGGGCTGTGAGAAAAATCGGATCCGGAGAATACGGCCACTAATTTCCAGCGTTTATATGTCTGTTTGTTTCAGAGTGGACTAGTGGACAAAGTACATTGGAGGTTTTTCTAGTGCTTTTACTGGTTAGCCTTCACCATAAATAGTTTGGTTAACGGAGTTGAACGCTAACTTTGAGGTTGTTGAAGACAGTTAACGAACGCATTCGTGGGTGGCCCAAATAAATTGTTGCTGGCGTCTAACAGATGTCAGTGGCATTGGTGCTGCCATTTTATTTCCAGTTTGTCTAACTGAGCGTATGCAGGCAGACGCATGTCATAATGCTTACAATAAACTAGAAGCAGGTCCATTTGGCGTCCACTCTTTTCTTATGTCACTTTAAGGCTTTAAATGTTTCTAAATCACTTTGTGGTTGTACTGTAGTTAAACGTCAGTCTCAATACTGATTTTGCTGTCTCTGTTGATGGTGATTGTCTAATATTAATACTACTACTAACAATAATAACGATAGTGAGGAGCAGACAATCCAGCCCACCAGTGGTCCTTGATTATCCGTCGTCCATCCTTTAGTATATCAGGAAGAAAATTGGTGCTTTCCTCTATCCCCAAGGTTTGTTCTCCCTAAGAAATCTGTCTAACTGGGGCGGGGGGAATGGGGATTAGGGTCGAATTTAATCGTTAAGCTATCGTGTCTTTGCACCATGCGGGCAGAAGCAAGCCTGACGTATTGCCCAAGCCTGGGCGAGAAAATTTGGAGTCCAGACTTTTCTGTCCAAATACCTGCCTTCAATGGCGATTAGGCACTATTTTTCAACAATAATGTTGCCATTGGTGACGGTGATCGTGACGACGATAGGGATAAAGGTGATGGTGTTGTTAGACGATGTTGGGCACTTATGAGGGCGTGATGTTATTTTTGAGGTAATCCTCTGCGGCTTTTGTCCTGCTTGAGACTTATCAATTGGATGCAGCACGTCCGGTCTTGTATGGCTCTGGGGTTTTTGAAAGGCAACCACTTGCTTGCCTCTGGATAGCCTACTTTCCTGACAAATTCCCCATGAGAGCTGATTCAAGAAATCACTCGCATTTTTTACTGCTTTCACCTGTCCCTGACACCTAGCTAGGCGAAGTGCTTCTGTGAAGCTCACTCATGGACGTCAGGTGCACGGTTGTCATTGTTCTACAATTGTCTCACTTTGGAGAGACGGCCCGTCGGAAACTATCACTTCTAGTCAGTTATGTGATTCCTTCCCACTTGTGATTGAGCCATCGCGTTGGTCTCCAACGGGGAACATTTGTATTCCTTCTGTCCAAACAATCCCGCCGTACAACTTGGGATGCGCATTGCAATCCCAAAATGTAAACTGTTGTTGGCTTCCAACCCAATATTAGTACTTGTGGACATGTGATGTGGTAAAAGTTAACTGAATAGGCACCTAAATCTAGCCCCGTGACTTGCTATATCACAAACTCACTCCTCAAATTGGGATTTAGAGTAGTGCCTGTTTGCTAGCACACAACGCTACGGCACGTCCTGTTCTGTTTAGTGAGACCAGATACTGATTGCTCTTTATGAAAGATGAGTGAAAATATCCATTCTTTAGCCACCGATATCTCGGAAGCCCGTCAGGAACAGTGAGCCGGCAGTGACCAGGTATCCCAGACATCTTGGAGAAGCAAATCGTTAATCCAGATGTTTCCGGAAGAAGGTTGATTGCGTCCAGTTTAGTAAACAATCAATTCATGCATTGTTGATAATAAGATAATCATTCAGCTGTAACACCCCTTCGGTGCCTAGCTACCACGCCACCCGAAGGAAGCATAAGGGCTGGGATACTGCCAGGTCGCCCAAGCCTAAACAGGGGAAGTCGAAAGGCACAGGTCGGGTTCGAACCGCGGACCTTCCGGTCAGTAAATTCGCGCTCTAACCACTTGAGCCATCTCGCATTGTTGAGACCTTAATGAATACCGATTCATCATGTGGGTGAGTAGTGCCTGCCTGGTCGCTTCCCGTCAACGGTGAGAATGACTTGTCGGTTCTGCTCACTTTGTCTCAACAGCAGGTAGCATCGTAGGGCATGCGTGGCTCATTCGTTAAATACGTCATTCCAATTTTTTCCTAAAATATTTCAGGGTTTCTCTTGGATGATCCATCTAGTTTTCAATCCATCAAGATTGCCCCATCAGATGAGTTGCACGAGACCCCGTTCAAGCTTGCAAAAGTGGATAACAGTGCGTTGGTAACACTAACGAACCCGTCGTTGGACTCAAGTTTTGCCCTCGAAGGTGCAGGCCCGAGCACCAGCAGGACATTACAGTACATTCCATCCCCAACACTTTTGTCGGTAAACGATTTGGACCTGCCGGATAACAAGCTCGTTCTATCCTCTTTGCCTGATATTGACTCGGGTTCAAAACAATCTGCAGATCCGGTTCCCAGGAAACCAAACAACCTAGCTGTGCTGCCTTTGGTCGCAGCAGATGTGCAGCAGTTGGGTCCTGTCGGTGGTGTGCAACAAGAGAGACCAAATATGAAGGTTGGTTTTGTTTGCGTCCTTCATTTTGTTCCTCCAGTGTAGCTTCACTTGGTTTAGTTTCCTTGACTTTCTCGATTTCGTATTTCTAGTACCCCTCATTCTCACCAACTGCTGGTAATTTAAAAATTTGACAACTCAAAAGCAGTTCTGTTGTTTTATCCTAACTGTAATTTTCACGGAAACCAGTTAACATTAATACTCTTCTGGCTCTCTTTGAATCCTCTAGGTTAATGTAATATCGTGAATGCAATTAATCGGGTTTATCGTTTCGTCATCCCTTTAACGATTTTCCGGATGTCATTTCGACTAGTGCTTCTCCAGTTCATTCGCAAACTGGCCACCACCTCAATTTTGCAGCTCAGTGAGCTGGATACCTTAGGTTGTTCCCCACATGTTTGAGGTCTGACAGATACGACTATCCTCAGTAAGAGCAACTCATTGCATCGGATTTGGTTGGATGAATGGGGTGGATGAGGAGTTTAGCAGAGGATGGGGCATGGGACTGGGAACGGACAACACCACAGCTGAAACACTGGCAATCGAACTACTTGATACTGCACTGTGTGCAAAATTGACACCTACCTTGAAATTCAGTATATAAATTTCAAGAACTGTCGGCTATCATCACCGGCTGCTGTCACTTTGGCTCGTTTTTTCGCGCTGAATTATGCGATTACTCGCTTTGAAAATGGACAAATTCTTTTCGTTGAAAGCTTCGTACTTCGTTGCATTGTATACCGTGCCTCACCAATTTCGAGGTCAATCATTCCTCATACTCGGTTCATCTGACAGCGACTTCGAAAAGATTATATGAGTTCTGTTGCGTTAGAGGGAAAAACCTATATCCTGCGTTAAAATACTCCTCTATGTGGCCGTGTTGGAGAAACGTCACAGTAACTGTGGTTAGGTAAGAAAGGCAGCGTATTCCAGGAAATTTCATTTCAGTATGCGCGAAAAACCCAAAACTGGATAAGTAAACAGCTACTCAGTTATTAAAGTCCAGTGACTCTTCCTTAAAAAAGAGTGCAAATCTTGCTCTTGTGCAACGATTCTCTCTAAATTTGTTTTTTTTTGCCACCATGTTACATGACGAATGGTATGAACTATTATTTGTACTTTTGCTCACTACTGAATTTTATTTTTGCTTGGATTCTGGGAAGACCTAGAGTGAATTTTCCACAGCAATTGAGTGTGGTTGTTACTACTTATGAACACAGTCTGTGACTTTGCGGTTCGGGTCGAATCTTTCAACTCCGTGATCCGATCTTGTCATTTTGCGGTTCTATAAATTTATTGCTCCAATTTTCCAATTTTCGTTGTATTGACTTCAGTTTTCCCGAGGTATGTTCATGTAGACTTTGGTTTTTGTAGCGCGCTGACAATTGCTTTTTGTCGTCGTGCTTCCTCGAAGTTAACCTTGAAAAGCCCCAAGACAGAAAAAATAAGTGTAAACGGGAAAGGAACCTGACCCAAGGCTACCACAGTCCATACCTATACCTTTAACACTTAACCTGATAATCCGGCTAGCAAATGACATCAGCCATACCTTTCAAATCATCTGGCCAATTCAGAAAAAATCACGTGGACTCTATTGTCTGATGCAGGCCGCACAACAGTACCCGAATTTTTCGTAATCTGCTTCATGCCGACCAAGTCACATATTGTCCATCTCGCAGTTGAAGCCATTCTGTTGGAGACAAGGAGAACAACTCTCATCTAGTTGAACGATGATTCGGTGTGCGTGACAAATGGCCGAGTTATTGCAGTTTGTAGCTCCGGGTGTTCTTCGCGACTGTTATACCTCCACACAATCAAACCATTTGCTTCCTTACGAATTCACTGGCGCCAAACAACACCAGCTAGATTTCAAACACCCGAAGACGCCTCACTTCATCCTCCAACGAAGACCGTAATCCGCGCCCTTAAAGCGACACAGCTCGTGCTGCCTCACATTGAACGTGTACGGCAGATGAGTGTCGGAGGTGGTAGTTCGATGGTGCGTGAATACGAAAGCTTACTCAGGTATTGCTGAGACTGAAGGAGTTTTTGTGTACACAGTCCACCTATCTGCTGCAGTGCGACGTTCTATGTGAGAGGTAAGGGTAACCGGTGAAACTGAACTCAACGGTCTCATCGTTATCTTTTGCTGGAGATCAGAGATCCTTTGTGGTCCCTGATGATCTTACGGACCGCAGTTTTCTGACTGCCTCTTGCTTACTTCAACCTAGCCAACCTGTGGACCTTCCCAGCGTTTAACTGTTCTTCCATTTCGCGGGCCTTTTGAAACCCCCAGCTCTTTCGGTTTGCACAGATGGTCATTCTTATTTGGCTGCTGTTGATGCGTTGAGTTGGATTGTCGTTAGGACCTGGCTTCCAGCAAAGCCATAGTCTTGTCAGAGATGCAGTTGTTGAAGGATGCTAGCTAGCTGGTTCCACAGATATCTCTAGCCATTCTGCTGCAGTGCTGGTTAAATTCAGAAATCCGATTAGTAGGTCGGTGTTGGGGCAGGTTTGAGAGTCCATGAGCATCTCAGTGGCCAAGTGGGGTGCGCGTATGTTTTGTATAGGCCTGCAAAGAGCAATGAAAAACGGCATCAGACAAGTGAGGGCTCGGAGCCAACAGGAGGAGTGACATGTGAAGTGTCATGTGGAGTGTTGTGTGAACTCGATGACAATATGGTCACTTTGGATCTGGGACGGGTTCTTTGGCGTGAAGCCATATGATATACACGGTCCCAGACATTGAAGCTCCGAAGAGCAGCCTGTGATCGGTTCTGAGCCTCGTTGGGTATTCTCCATTACTCGCACGTATCGTGTCTGACACCAGACGGTCATCTTACTAAGTCTTGATAGATGCAGCCCTACGCGCCTGTGTATTCTTGCCACTGGCGCTCCCAGTAATGCTTGAAGTTTTGGCCTCTTCTAAAGAAGCACCTAGGGCTTCATAAAATTGTATTTGGCAAATTCAATGTCCTGATGTGTTTATTTGCCCCAACCCCAAAGTTAGGAAAACTGACAGTGATGATACGCTTCCCTAGTGACCGATGAATACCAGCCGATTGTCATCCTAAGTGGCAGGTGGCGGTGCTCTGAGACACCCACAGTCAATCTGCTATCTCGCCTGACTTAGCTCTGTCGATGACCCAGTGCTCACTACAGTAATTGCAGAACAGCACGTGTTACCGATGCGCGCTGTTAGTGGTATAGTCAGTATACATTTTGAACGGTCACTTTCCCAGTCAACCGGTCGTTGCGTTTGAATTATTGGTTTTCAGGTGGCACGCCTAGTTTGATGCCAGGTACTCGGAAAGTTCCAGGTTGTATCCATTTCCTCAAATTTGATGCGATTGATTGTTCCGCTGTTTCAATTCCGTCATTCGGCGTTCTTTTCACTTCAACGATAATAAAATAGGCATCCGACTGGTTTTCCCTTATAGTGGTAGCTTTCGTCGAGGGGAGCTATGCATCAGTACAAACTGACCGTTATGGTTGAAAAGCAGCGAATGCTCGGCCTCAAGTGATTCATCACCAAAGTACTATCAACGAGATATCCAGTCATGTAAGGGAGAACAGACTTCCAGTAGGCTTCATTACTAACAGACAACAAGTTGAATTTGGGTCGTGTTCTAAAAATTGGAAATGGTGTTCGGTAAAGCGGGTTGCAGTGGATTTTGACTATCCGAAAGAACTTTCGGCGAAGAAGTTTAAGCACGTGTTGTGACGTTCGTTGACCATAAAATTAACAAGCCAGTCCTTGAAATCCTTCTGCGTTTCGCAACACGGTTCGATGGTCTTTCGGTCGGGTTCTTCTCAAGGAACTTCAGTGTGAGGTCTTTTGATGTAGATAACTTCCTTAGTCTGAATGATCACAAGCCGTCGAACTCTGGTGGAAATTGTTCCAGTGTGACAGTCGCTATTTATTGGCTGAATTTTTGGTGCCGCACTTTCGGAGCTGGGATCTACGTAACCGTACGGGACATGGCACGCAAACAATCCGAGCGGCGAGTTTTGTTCCTCAACCGGACTGCCTACCGGTTCTCACTACTGGTGTGGTGCTGTCCATGAGGATGCCTATGATTGGTCATATGGTTACACTCGATGGGTACCATGGGTGATGAATGGACTAAGGGCACTAACGAATCATCCGTTTGCGATCATTTAGCTACAGCAGCGTTATACTTATGTTTCAATTCAGCATGCATGCAAATTAGATATCTGAAGTTTCGTTTTTTCGGATGAGCTGGCTTTATGTTATTCACAAAAACGGTGTTGAAAGCACCGTAGCAAAGATAGGATACATTTTTATTCTGCCCGATAGAAAGTACCGTTTTTAATGAGACGCTTTATCATCCTCGAGGCTGTTTCTCACTTGAAACAGCTTTTCACTTTGACACAGTAGTACGACAATGTCCAACGTCAACAATGTCCAATTAGGCGTGCATTACACATGGGGCAATTAAGCCAGCAGAATTATGGTAGCTATTGTTAACATCTCGCAACTGTGTTGAGACACGTGCAACGCTGGTACCGCGGGTATATTTTGCTTTGCCAACCTGGAAAGCATTGATACGTAATGCGACGGAATTACAATACTTCAACACTATCGAATCAACAGACACAAACAGCGCTGGTGACCATTGTTTTGCCACCTCCTTGGGTCGTCCGTGTGGCGGATCCCTCGCGTTATATCAAATCTAACTAGGCGTCCAGAGACGGCCACTTCATATCAATATCTATTCTTTTACATACGAAAAGTCGGACGTCGAACATGCATTGTACAGGCTGTTTCGTGCACTTTGTGTTCAGCATAGCATTCTATTTAGTCTTATGACACTCGATATTCCACTCGGTTTTGTCTGTACATGCGACTCCACGACCACATTTTTGGGAAATTTTCTGACGTTCTGTCGTTTCAAATTTCACGGCCTTTTGAAATAACTCTGTGTTTGTTGTTTAATCCAAAGCGAATGTTTGCTGAGACGGACCGGACTTTGGCGTCCTTGACTCAAGGTTTGTCGCCACCCGCTGGCACCGAAAAGGCCAATGAGACCCTCACTGGCTCGGAGAATATGGCATTCGACCTAAACTTGAGTCGGTGCACCACGCCGGTATCTCTCATTCAACCGGATTCCCTGGACATTGCCGAATTCTTTGCCACTCGCGATGACAATGTGTCGGATATCAGTCTAGAGGATCTGTTTCTTGCCTCCACCAATGGCGCAGATATATCTGCGAACAGTCGTCCTTCTAAACCTACCACCAAGGTGGATAAAACAGCAAGCATCAGTCCACGATCCGGCAGGAGTTCGGTGGACAGTGAAGCTACTCTGTGAGTGCCTTGTTTTCTCTTGACCATTTTCTCGTAGATCTAATGCCATAATGTGAGTGCTCTCCTGTACGACGTAGCCAGGTTGTCCTAATATGTCAACTATGTGTCGTCGGTGGTTTTGTGTCCACCAAAGTCATGCTAAGCTACATTCTCTATAAGTCTAGCACTGAGTACTGCCGTCACTTGTAGGTTTTGGAATCGATACCGATTCCAGTAAGAGTGGTGATTATTTGTCCTGTCAGCGTTTTACACTTCCGATGTTTCTGTGGCTTCCGCCGACTATATCCAGCAGTTGAAATCAAGTTAGCTTTTTGTCTCACTGGGTGATTCTTCGGTATCACTTGCTTGTTGCAGTTTAATCGATACCCTGATTTCTGTGACCTGGGTAACTGTGCAATGCGATGACGTTAAAACTATTCGGCCTATTGATCTGTCAGGCGGCAATGTTTCTATGTTCATTTATTTACAGTCCTTTTGAAGATTTGAGCCTGGATAAACAGCTGCGTACTCCTGAGTTGCAGTCAAATCCACCCGAATCATCAAATGTCCTGCGCTCTGTCTTGACAAAGCTTGATCCCTCCTTGGCAAACTCTGAACTCAGCATTGTCGACCCAGCTGTCTCTGTGGCACCGGTGACAACTACAGGAAAATTGAGCACACAGTCTATTGATGATCAGGTTGCCCCAGCGGAGCAACGTATCTCGCTTCTAGTCGATTCGACACAATCGGCCGAGGAAGTGTTGCAAGAAGAGGGCTCACTGGCTGTCGACGATCAAGAACTGTTCGGATTACCATGGGAAGAACAAGAGGTAGTTGTTGAAGATGAAGAACATCAATTGGGTGATAACGTAGATCAATTTAGTACCGATTTGTTGCCTGTAACTGAACAGTCTAATGCACGCCTGAAAGCGTTCTCAACACCTAGGGAGGTCACGTTCAACCCCACCTCGACTTTGCCTCGGGCTGCTAACAAATTGGATCGCAATCTCATCATAGGTGAGTTGAACATTCTATATCTCTTGTTTACCGGTAATGCTCGTTGTAGTCGAGATTTCCACACGTTTTCCCACTTGTATTCTCTGTTTGTACCTGAGTTTTGACCTTGGAAAATCTCTCTTCCGTCTTTCTTCGGACTTGAACGGAACTACAAGCGTGACACTATTCATATGTGACGCTGTTGTTCATCCCGTAGCTGCCACGCAATTTGAATTAAGCACATTGACTGAGATACAGCGATGTTCCAAACAACTCTCCTCTTCTCCCCTGAGCTATTTCGAGTTCACATCTATCACTTCGTGCATCATGACTAAAAGTTATCCGCTTTTCTACCGTGGTAATTTGATCCCGACTTCGTGAACTTCCCGTAGGCTCACCATACGATACGTTCTCATGGGACTCGTTCTTGCCCGACTCCATGTCACGCAGAATGCTTTCATCCTTCTTGTGAAGACCGCCAGCTTATAAGGGCTGTCCCTCTACTCTCGAAAGTTTCAGATCCTCTAAGTAGGCGAGGAACCCTGTGAAGGCCACTCCCACATGAAACCTCTTGGTTGTACAATTCGTTCTTTCTTTCCCGCAGACTTAAACAAGTGCCAAAACAGCTGCCATCCAGTTTTTTCGTATGATCTCGATTCCATATTCAGTTATGGATCTGAATGTGTCAAACCACCTATTATGCTCAGAAGGTTGTTGTAAACTCTGACCACTTTGGGTTCAAGTGTAAAATAATATTGACGGAAATTCGGAGACTGCGCCTACCTGATCAGCCTCAATAAGAGAGAAACCGGTCGTGAGCTGTCGAAGAGTTTTCAGCAACCTTGTGAGTAGTTTCCTTGATGGAAATATACTGCGATGTCGCGAATACCGTACCAACTGCAACATGAGGCGGCCTTTTTGCAGCAAATTCAGTTGATTAGGAACATCGTAAACGAGAGATTCAGCTAGGTTTCAGGCGAGTCTCCCGTGAAAACCATATTGGTATGCAAATGAGTGTATTTGTCACCATTTGTGCTCTACACTTTTCCTCGTTGTTCGCAGACTTTCCATTATTAGAAACCATGAACTGATGCATAACCGACCCTTCCTACCGTAAGCCCAAGGGGACTCTTCCCCCGTTGTATCTTCAGTGTACAGTACAAATTCGACTAAGAATTCTGACACCATATTGGTAGGGCTGCATTTGACTTGCTGGCTAACCTTTTTGTGGGTAAACTAGAACGCCATCAACTTCAACAATTGGTCAACGGTTGTCGCTTTTGCCAACGGTATGTCGACAACGTATTCTTGATGACGAAGCAAGATATCATTTAATCACTCTCGCAACAATTTAACGAAACTGTTTCGTCAAACTGTTCAACGTATGCAGCTGGAGATCTAAGCAAGTTTGACTGACTCCACGTGCAGTCGGACGGCTCATTAGAAAGGTCGATGTACTGAAAACCAAGATGAGCCCGGCGGTATACACATTCCTTTAGTTTTGTACCCTTACAAGAGAGGCAAGTATAAAGTATCCGGATGATACCACATAAAGTGGACTCAGTTTTATCAGCACATTAAAAGTAAACAGGTACCTGATGAGCTTGGTTGACAAGAAATAACCAGCTGACCAAAATAACCGCCGACAGCGAGTGTAGAGAAGAAATATATCTCTGTACAACTCTGTTTCTCAGCCGAACAGATGGGCCGTGCTCTAAAACGCTCGCCCCACAGGACATTTTTAACTACCATTCAATTGACCAGTCTCATTAAAAAAAAACATGATCAATCTCAACCTTAAAGACATGCTCCCTGTGCAGGAATGATTTGTGATTGTGTCCCCCTTCTCTCTCCGCTGTGCGGAAGACCATGTTCGTCGGAAAACGAAGCGCTTGGTATAGTGGGTTCGAGAGCACCATCCAACCTGGTCTGAAAGGTGCCTGGTAGATAATACTTCAAGCATGCTTGGTGCTCACTTACTCTAAACCAAGCACTAAATATATGTGAATTACGCTTTCAAATTCATCTACCGTGTTCCAGCTAATCGGCCAGAGGTAGTTAACTATCATGTGGTAGTTAAAGTAGAGTCGGTCCTTATCAGCCTGAGGAACTCTGTTCCCTGCGTCCAAGACAGGTGCACGCACATACTACACTTGGTCGGACACCGAGCGAAAAGTCCAGACGTTTTCACATAGCGACAACCAAACCACGTCACGTGACCCCCATTGGCTCCACACAATTTTGTCATGTCATTCGGGATTTTCTCCTTTATACGAAGCCAGTCTCTACCAAAAGCCAAGAAGCAGTGTACAGTTGTTTGGGAATCGTCACCAGTGCATGTGTTCGGACCCGCGACGTCGCGGCTGGCAGTTGAAGACTAAAGCGTCCGACCACGATCGTTTACATGTAGATACTGTTTAATTGTAAACTTTCGAAGTTTCTGGTTCCTTCAATGCGTGAGACTCCAGATTGTTGAGAAAATAAAAGAAACCAAAACTGGCTTTCTCAGCCAGCCGGTATGAAATAAACGGTGGAAATCAATGCACACTTCCCTGGTGATGGGGTTCAGCGCTGAAGATACCTGCCGGTTTTTCTTCTGTTCAATGGTAGCTACAGCTAAACCCTCTTGTAAATTTCTTGTGTGGTACTAGGAGCTTCAATCATTTATATTCCCCCCACAGATACTGGACACTGAGCTGTTTTTCGCTAGTGTCAATACACTGCAAGGTGACGGAAACAGAGCAAGTCATCGATTTGCCTAACTTTATTTTCGTGGGCATGTTATGTACACGTAGTATCGTTTCGCCATATAAGTTGCTTGAAGGCCGCCCATCGATGTGACGGTCTTGAATTTGATGAGCTATCAAACTGCCCACTTTTACATTTTATCGGTTCATCTAGCTAGGTTCCGTCCGGCAAGAGAATACATCGATCACATCTTCACCCTCCTACAGATTCTGGAACAGCAACACTGTTTCCAGCGTCCAACAATGGTTGTCTCATTTGACTTGAAAGCTGCATTTGACTCTGTGGACCGTCAGGCACTATGGTAGTATCTGTGGAGCAAAGGTGTCCCCCATAAATTCTTAACTCTACTTAAGGCGCTGTGCGCCAACTCCCGCGGACCCGTGAAGGTCTACGGGAAGCTCTAGCCTGAGTTCACCACATAAAGTGGTGTCAGGCAAAGCTGTCCTCTTTCACCTTTTCAAATTCGTCATTGGTACGATCATGGAAGACTCACTACCAGCCTCCAATGCGTGTGGCTCCCAGGGCGTTCGCTCACGTATGCCGAGTACGCAGGCAATATAGCTCTTCTTGGATCTGAAACCGTGATAATGTAAACAATATTAAATAATCTAAATAATTCTGCCTCACGGTTTGGCATGCTTTTCACACCGGCAAAGTGTAAAGCGCTGCTGCAAGTTTGGGTGGCCTCGAACCCTAACTTCATGCTTGCGGACGAGCTGATTGAGGTAGTAGACAAATTTGTTTACCTGGGCAGCTGTATCAGTTCATGACGAGTCTTTGGTTGGGTCACATACCGACGCGGTTTCAGTTTCATAAGGAGAATCACTGTGCGTGTTTTGCAAAGCCTATTACTGTTTGATTTGTTCTTAAATACTAAGTCAAGAATTCTGCTTTTAACGTCCCGAATATCGGCCACAACACTTCTGAATCATGTATGTTTGAGGCGGTGACTGTGGTCGTGGTAGTGTGGTAGCGCATGCATGGTAGAGTATGTGGTATACGGTCTGCATGTCTGTTTGTTTGCCTACTAGCCGGCGAGCTGCGTCGTGCTCCAGTTCCACAACTGATACTTCACACCATAAATCCAGGCGAATTTCAAGTCCTAGAAACAATGGTCTCACGTCTTCAGTTCCAAGCCGTTCCCGAAGGAAGTGTTTTTTCTTGTAAAATGTACATAGATATTATAGTCAGTCCTACATTTCTCCGTTTTTTTTCGGTCACTGGTTTTCACATATTTCACTTGCAGGTAGTGAAATTATTCCCGCCGAAGCCGCTCTTCCCTTCGCCAACGTCCCAACAACCATTGCTCATTTCATGCAGCCCACAAATATACGTCCAGTTTCTCCAACCGCTCAGCCTACCGTTAGTGTGACCAGTGTGCCTACTTTGCCCAGACAGAATCACGTCATTCTGAGTCAATCGCAACCGAGGTTGGTTCAAACTACGGTCCCCAAATCGGTGACTTCAATTTCGTCCAACCACTGCTTCGTACAGACAACTTCATTGTGCCAACCGGTGCTGGCCACACCGATCGCACTACCCGCACAATTGTTATCCCTAAGACCCTTATCCATCGGTCACTCTACTCCGGTTTATATATCTGCTCCCGGTTTAAACCGAGTTTCCGAACGGAGGCAGCGTCCAACCTACCGCGCAATTGCCCCTGCAGTGAAATCTACCACCCCGCCCGCGAACACGAACAAGTCAACCTCGATCAATAAGTGAATGTAAATAGTAGTATTCCCATGCATGCAAAGAACTTCCCATATTTTCCACAAAACCCGGTCAGTGATGTTATTTTTGCTGCGTAGTTCAATCGCATTTTCAGCCCGTTCAACTTCTGGTATTTGGGCCTTGCCAAACTGTATTCGAACGAGCGTTCATATCCTAGGCCGCCGCATTCCTGGTACAATCACCTCAGCTAAGTAGCAGCTCATAAATAATTGAATGATGGATTGATGGATTGAATGATGGATTGACTGATTGATTGATTGGTAACTGCCTGAGACTGTCCTGTGTCCTATCCCTCTAGAGCTAGTGGGTTTGTCCTAGTTAGGGAGAAAGGCATCTTTTAACAGAGCTTTTCTGGATCCGGCCACATCCTCAGTTTTGCTGTGGTCTGAGCCACCTGCGACCAGCTGAGTAGTCTCAAAGGAACCCTGTTAGTGTAAAGAAACTTCAGCACATGCAGTTTATCGAAGGCTTTGTTACAGCTCCGGAGCGACAACTGACCTCTCCGATTTTTAGGAGAAGCTTGTGTATATGTTGAAAACCACAACGACAAAGGTAGACAGTTCTCCTCTCTGGACAAATTGCAAGAGTCGTTTGTGTTCACCTGATTTCACCGATTGCAATTTCTAGGAGCCCTGGTAACCCCATCAAGTAGACGAATTTTGATCCAATACACCTGTGGTAGGTAGTATAAGACTATTGAAATACATCTTATCAGAGTTCAGGACACAAACTGTCCAAAACTTCTATAACCCCACAACCAGCAGCTGGCTCTTTACACCATAAAACTGTTGCATATTTACTGCTCGCTAACCGCGCTGATAAACAGACTGGTTACCTTGGAATTTTGCTGTAAAGTAAGCAAACTCGTGTCCGCCGGTATCTCCAAGGCAGTCTAATAGTTTTGTAGCGGTTGAACAGTGTGCTGGTGAATGTCGATGCGTTCCCAGCTACTGTATGAAAACGGTGGATCAGTCGATTCAGCTGTTCAGATGCTCTCTGCTAGATGAGATGAATCAAACGGGCTCGCGAAAGTCTACGGCAAGGAAACACATCCAACACGGTAGCCACGTCATGAAACAAAGGAAAGACTAATTTGTAAATTACGCTCGAATCATTCAACCGTGCCATTTAATGTGTTTGTGCGTTTGGCGAAGCTATTGTTGAGGGAAACTGGATGCCTCTGAAAAAAGGCATCCTGAAAGTAAACGGCACGGGAATCCGATATCCGTTTAGTAGTCAGCCTTCTGACACGGTCGTTGTGTACCCCATGACTCAAGCGTGATGCATAGAACTCTCAGGGTTTCTAAATGAAGAATTAGTGGGATTTCGTCCAGTTCTATAAGCCTGCAAGAGTTGCACAGCTTAGGATCCTGGTGAACTTTTCCAACAATAAAGTTGAGTAAGGGATATAGTGAGGGAGCGTTTAGATAAGTTGAAGCTGAGCTCCAGCCATGAACAGAAGGGTCTGATGAAAACACTTGTGACAGGATCGATATTTTCTCCTCAGGGGATAGTGTGGGCATTATGGAAGAAAAGCGTCGGTAGATATGGATACGGTCACGCATGTCATCGCAGTTCGCCGACGATCAATTTCAGATTACCCTGTGTGAATGGACGGGAAATGGTAGATTGAGGTCGTGATCGGAAAAACTAGTGGAATCAACTTACGAAAAATGTAAGAAAAGTATAATGTGTATGTGAATTGTTTGCGTTTTTCTGGTGGACACGGGTTGGAAATGGAGCAGATCGGGAGATAACAATGAGTTGGGAGAATCTGCTGTCACCTGATGAAAATGAACCAATCTTTGTGGAGTTATTACGCCATGTAAACTAAGATGGTTTGGTTTTAATGCGACCCAACCAAATCTCTGCTGATATTCTTATCGTATATATAATCTGTAACGGACAAGTGGACAACTGAAAAGGTGTTTCTCCAGGCGTTGTCTCAGAAATTCTTCGAGTTTTCAACAGTCCTGCAAATAATATCGAATTGATCAGACCAATATAATAACCGAATGCAAGCAGCCAAGGCTCCGGTCGATTCCGAACTTTCCTATTGTGGCACCAACCATGTGACTTTTCGCACCTAATTCTTTTGATAACGTTAGTCTGTGTTATGTAATTCAGCTAAATACCTCAGATTAGTACCTCTGGATACATTTTAGAATGTTTTATACTTGACCTCTATCATGGTTTAGGGAGACTTCCTAACAAGAAGTACTGTTGTCGATCAGTTCCATGGTCGTTCTGTCTTAACAAGGATACACCACTGTTTTCTTTGAATCAGTTCAGTATGTTATGGCCGCCGTTACCACGTAACCCTATGTTCCAGCCGAATGCATTGGAATTATCACAGCCTAGTTAAGAATCCCATTAACGGGACCAGTCCATGGCTAGCAAGGCACTCGAAACACTCGTTACGTTTGTTGAATTGCCCTATTCTATCCCATTAGGGAGGTGTGTTGTAGATGCGATGTGTGTTTTGATCCTTTGGACGCCCGTTCACTTGCACTTTTTTCCTCTCCTCCTCCTTACAGTGTTTTGCTGATCGGCACTTCCGATTCATCTAGCCAAAAAGCGCCCGGTTTACAACTACTCCTCACGATTCTTTCTTCCTCAGGTTCTATGCATTTGACTCCATCGTCCAATCGATGTCTCCCATCGCTTTGTTTTAGCTTGTCTAGCGGTTTGTTGTTGACCCACCCGCCCGAATGCATATCGGCGGTCACGGAGTCTTTCTAATTGACCTATTCTCAATTTGAACACGTTTCTGCGTGTATCCGACCTCTAAAGCACACTTGGCGGAACAGCACGTCACATCATCCCGTTACTTTTCTAAATACATTCAAATATATCTGGTGCCTCGAGTATGGGTGATATGTTTTGCTTCGGATAGCCGGGGTATTTGTAGTTGCGCAAGTAGTTGCTCAAGTGCCACATACTACTAGTAACCAAATAACATTGTGGACAAGAATATTGGCAGCATATTCCCCTGTGTGTGTGTGTGTGTGTGATGAGAGCATACCTACAGAGATTGATTGGTGCAATGCAGCAGTGTGAGTTTTGGTGAAGTTAAGAGATCCATGTGGTCAGATGGTTAGAGTTTCTGAAATTGTTTCAACGGAAGGAAAGTGAAAGATCTGTTTGGAACCGACACGTGAATTGTGCACAAAACCCCAGGTAGTTTGTGTATTCGTATTGGTGATTTGAGATTTGCGGGATTCGGTCAGCAAAGATGGCACTGTGGAGAGCGATAAACACGTGTAATAGAGATTAATATCAAATAAGTGTTCTTCCGCTTCTAAATGGGGATTGCCGATACGGGGTTGCACTGAGAGTGGAGAACGTACACGAGATGATGGCAGGATCATTTGTGGGTGTCAGAGTTCATGTACTTGGCTCTCTTGGGAGTAATTTCGCTCTGTCATGCTAACGTCAAGGATGTGGCAGTAATAGAGTGGGAATCCGTCGCAGTTATCAGTAGAATACAGTGTAGCTAAGAAAATCGGTATTGTGTTGGGCGATCGGTGTAGAGTCAGCGTGATTCCCCACTTCTTTTTGGTTTTCCCAGACCAAACTAACCCAGCAGCCCGAAACTTCAGATCATCTACTCTACAGGATTTAGTACATTATGCTTGTCATAAGCGATAGGCAAGTAAACTTGTGTTGGTGACGGGAAATGCAAACCGTGTGACCAATCGTAACCCGATTAGTACTGCTGTACAACTCTTAACAGACCGAAAGATGTTGATCAGCTTGCGCCGATAGCAGGGAAGATGCTTGCCACCCTGTCATGTAATCCCTGCTGTGGTTACGTCAACATCAGTTGCAAACTATCACTTTCTTTGATGATTCTGGAATGAATACTAGTGTTCCGGCCTCGGAATATTCACTGTAGCAGCTGTGTCGTCTTCTACAACCGGGTGTATCTTGGTGCACTTTAACACACGTGCCCCTCGAAGGTTTTCCCTTTTGGTCCTTGTCCCTTATGCATTGTCCTTCTGGTCGTCATCCTGAACACGTGTGGCTAGCGATCTTTGCCACTGAAATAAAATGCCTTTCAAGGTTACTTATGGCGCATGATTGAGAACGTTGTGAGGAATTCGAACAATGGATTTCTACTTTCTAGAACCGCGGTCAATCACACCATTCAACTTGTATCCGAATAAACTTTCCAACGTTTGATTTTAAGGGATAGGTTGCTAAGAAGACATTTTCTTGTCTGCGGTGGATTTCCACCTAGTACATTGAAATGCGGATAGTTGTAGCAGTTTTTCAGAACCAATGATCTTGAGGACAAGTCCTGCAACCAAACCATTTGTTTTTCATTGCAATCGTATCCCACAGCTGGATCATCTTGTGGAACTTCATTGCCAACATACTCTACTCTGTCGATCCAATGACCTCCAAATAAAGTGGTCGTGTAGCTGCGCATGGTTTTCACATGGTTCTGCCTACTCGTGTGTTTACAACACAGCCAACTCCGTAGTACCACCGAATTTTTCCGGATTTTTCTATGTTTCTTTGAGGGGAGTGATGTACTACATCTCAAAACAAGCGCTAAAAAGTCACCGTTGTGGCAGACCGCACTACGGTTATTACCAGGCGTTCTAGGTTGAACAGGCAGCTCAACAACCGGATGTTCGTATGAAATTACTTGAACTGTAGTAGTGACCCTGTTGACCGGAGACACGATTCGCAAATCGTTGAACACCGTGAACACCTAGTTCGTTCTGCAAAGTCGCAAAGAGCGCAGAAACCGAGCAAAACTCCTCTCATCTACTTCTTAACCTGCCTGTCACATCCAACTTCACTCGTGAAACCTTCGCATTGGGCGAGAGCCATGTAGATTTGTGTCACTTGTGTGCTCAAATGGGAGTAACCATGCCCAGGTATGACGACCGCAACTCAAGTAGTGATCGTAAACTGCGGTCACATTTCTGCGGTGTCCTCGGCATTTTACAAACGAATGACAACATGCAATGAATAAAAACTGACAGCTCCTGGAGAGCTGGTCAGTATTAAATGCTGTTCATCAGGCGCCAACCAACATTCACCGCGGGTTATATCTACCCGATGCCATCATTTACAACCACCATATAGCCCTTTCGGACTATGGATGTTTTTTTACATTCCAAACCCTATCAGCCACACTGAGTGGTGTACATGGGGTGCCTGCAAGCTCCTCATCCAAAATGGTCTATAGGGGGAGCTCAATCCAGATTTCCTTTTTCAACGGAAGTCAGTGTATGGCAAGAAGGGGCGCTGTGCAACCACAACTCCACACTCCGGTAAGCAATGGAACAACTGCTTGCGTTCAAGTGTCCTACACTTTTGGCGTCTGTTGGCTTCAAGGGTGAGCTTAATTCCGTCATCTCAGTAAGCTTGTGCAGGACAGGCTCCGGAAGACCGTGAATATCATACCCTCTTTGTATTCGCGGATTTGTTGGCGTGTGAGAACACATTGGGAGCAACTTAAAATTCCCCTACAGGTAGTGATGTCGACTAGCAGGCTCACCGTTTTCACGTTTGTTTAATTTCGCCACTCACGAAGTAATTAGACGGGACCTAGCAAATTACTTTGTGCGAACTGGGTGTTCATGGTCCGGATCTGTGATCAGCTTTCACAAATACACTTCACTATTACCTATTTTCTTTAGAGCAAGGTTTGTTAAATCGCGCGAGCACTGCAAAACTGCATACGACCGACTTATAAGCCAACATTTAGTACAACACAGGTTAGGACATCCGATTGAGAATAAAGGTATGTTCAAGAAATTACACACATTATGCAGAGGAGACGGTATTTCCCAATGGCAACCCCAGATATATGCTGTTCACAATGGCATAATTAACCAGTTTTACTACAAGTGCCACCCAGCAAACGAAGCCGGTCTTTGAGTTTTGTTAAAGACTCTTTCATTCATGAGCAGAATTACAATATCGTGTAACAGAAGCAAAAAATACTGTTATAATAGTTCACCTTTAGGAGAAGGAATACGAACTCTAATCACTACTCTAACACTACTGCCACGCACGATCCAGTGAGTGATTCTCGTCATGTAAGACAACTCATTGCAACGAGGCCTGAGTTTTTCCTTTCCGAGTGCAGTACACGCAGAACATTTGCTTGAGAGTAGGGAAGTCAATGAGTCAATGAACACACACACAATCACACTGGCTGAGGTGCGGCTGGACAAAACGCAAACGCCTGTCATGACTCCCAGCCTCAGCAGAACGAAACAAGAATGCATGTGCTGCTGGACCCGATAACGACTCGTACCCTGCAGAATCAATCAAAAACATGTCGTTTGACGGCTATGTCGATATCCTACTGATCTCTGCTCACGATAGCCACAAACGCGTCCATACCGGTTGAAAGTCTGTGTTCAAGCTGGACGAAGCGGAGACTGTGAGAAGGCATAAATAAGCCCAGGCCAATTGCCCGAGCAGCGTGAATGTGGACGTGTCTCCACCAGCATCATTCGTGTTAGCAGTGACGATGTCATTTGGGTTGTTTTTACACAATGAGAACAAATAAGCATACCACGTGTGACAGCAGGGTGATTGACTTTCCTACTTTTCACGTTGGTATTGCTTTGCATGGAGCTATAGTTCTTTGGAGTCGAATCCGTATGGTTTGTACAACGTGCTGGAACATTTTCTGACGATCAGCGAACCAGATCGTTTCTGGCTCACTCTTAGTTTAACTGAGAACTGTTTTCCAGTCAACTTGTTATCCAATCAGGTAGAAATAAAAGGACATTTTATTCCCACAAAACGCTGTGAAACTCCAGATGTCTTGGACTTCACATCATTAACATCTAATTTATTTATCTATTTTTGTGTACCTTAACCGATCATTATCTTCATCTGTTGAACCCCCTTATGACAAGACTTATACAATGTAGTCAAGCATTTCATCATGCCTTTGCAACTAGTTGGTTTTATTGTCGGAATTTCGGCTACGACTCTTTGTAAGCCGATACGCAGCCAGCCTCGTTTCGGCGAGTGTGATTGTGAATGGCCGGTTACCAGAATCTGACAAGCATCCATCTTATTGTCTGGTATCGGCATTGGCGGAATTCGACTGAACCAGCGTGACAGTAGTGCTCGAGTATCCTTCCAGAAATCACTTCGCTAGCAAACAACCCATTTCGATTGTATTACGGAGGTTGTGATGGGTGAATGCCTTTAAACTCTCAACGCAGTCGTTTGGTCCGATCACAGCTATTGTATTAACCTAATGCCCTGATGTACCGCAATGCACCCAACATCGTAACTTAATCATTGGTGATGCCGGATCCTTGGATGGGCAAGCTCACACTTGAGAAGAAGAGTTGGAATCCTGTCGGATATTCAAATGAACACGTGCTACCGGCCACTGTAATACTCGGAATGTTTCCGTTAATCCATAGTTTAAGAGGAGTGAAACATTTTGCGCAACTTTGATGCTTTCTAGCAATGAACAATTTTAAGTTCACTTTCCCCACTGAGACACCAGAAGTTGTTTATTTTATGTCAGGTTGTAACCTAGCGACAGCTATCCCACAACTGGATCTTTAATTAGTATGTGCCTCTTTCTGATGATACCGATTCTTCCGCCTTTGCGAACTCGGTCAACCCTCCCCACTTTGATCGATGTTCTATTTGACATGGCTTACCACCCACCATGAGTGGATTGTCTGGCGAAATATCTTCCCAATTCAGATATGGACGGTATATATCCCGGTTTTGAAGCAAAGGTGACATGTGCTGTGATCTCGTGTTTATAAAAACCGCATCGTCTTTGTAATTAGTGAAGGACTTCATCGAATTCCTATGTGGGTTTCTTCATACATTGCTAGTTTATCTTATTCCGCAAGACAAAAATAAGGAAACGGTTATGTCGTTCTCAATAGGTATGTTTACCCCACGAGTCTCGCGTAGTTTTCCGTAAATTATGCCAGTGCAGCGAAGAGCGCAAAAAGAGTAAGATGGGCTTGGGAAGGATGTGGGTTGGTGTTTTGACCAGATGCACATTAGATTCTGGGCCATCCCATCGTTCATCATCAGCCAATCGTTGTGGTTTTTTGGGGCAGCGACTCTGTCGGTTGCCTAGGCTTTGGAATGTATATTGAGATCTGGGCATCTTACGAGTTCGTGGCTATGTTCAAGACCTTATTGCATGATATGTCAGCTTCAGTCAGAGCTCACTATCTTAATGCTTCACCTTTTCGAGCGGAGTGCTGCAAGGGTGGCTTCTATGCCTCGTTATCTTTAATTTTGCTATTTACATATTCCAACACAGATTAGTAGAGGGTTGCCATGCTCGTGTACAGCACACTTTGGGCTACCAAACTCTAGGTGTGAGAGACACTGACGACACGATTCTAGTGGCAGAAGCCACACAAGTGTTGTTGAACCATTTGACGATTGAGATGCCAGAGTGTAGGATGTTGTCCGCACTATCGAAGAGCAAAGTGCTTTTTTAACGCTGACCTAAAGTCACACTTATGTAGTTGATAAACTTGTTTGTCCAAAGATTTGCATTACATATGATAGAGGTATAAGTGGTCAGATCTTGCTGTGGATCCTAAGGGCTAGATCTACGTTCAACAACCTGGAGCAACTGCGACGAAAAAGAGACAACGGTTTCGCTTGAGGGATGTATCTGTAACTGTCGGTTTTCCACAGTCACTAGCGTCTGATGGCAATGCCAATTAAGGAAATAAGAAGGGTGCTGAACAATGGCGATCTGATCGCCAACCCCTAGATACCTGCATGTCATCATATCGGATGCGTTGGTTAGGGCGAATCTTCCGCATATCAGCACAAAGCACGTCATTTTGAGGCCTTTCGCACGCACCAGACCGAAGTTGCCTAGATAATATGCTAACTTAGATGATACTTCTGGTCCAGGATCATGTCTGATGCGAGAAATATCATCTGTTTGGTAATTCCTTTCATTGCAAGACTTCCGACATATCCGGATCGACGTTACGGTGATATGGTCCAGTTTACAAGTTTGTGGAGTGCAAATGACCGCCTTAGAACTTCACCTGTCACAGGTCGGCTTGAAACAGTGCCCAGGTCGCACACCTATTCGGTTGCAGCCTGATCACCGATGTTTCTATTCACATTCTCAAACTTTGTACATTTGTTCGGAAGACTACACGTGGGGTTTGCATTAAAAGAATAAATTTAACTAAAGTTAATTCTTCCTTGTCAACATGTGGACCGGACAAAGCTATCGGTAGGACAGCGAAAAGTATATGAAAAGGAATAATTTCATCGTTCTGGGAAAAACAACTACTGAACGGCAGAAAGAACAATTTATTGTACGACCGAACAAACTAGTGTTTTATATCTTCAGTCCGTTTCGTCAGCTCTAACGTAAGGCTCTTGACCAAGGAAATTGCCGCTGAAAAAAGGAAAAGATAAGGGTGAGAATAGAATCTCGAGTCCATCCAGTTTCAGCTTTCCAATGGTGTAAGCCACTTACGGTGGTAAATAGCGACAAACTGTGTAATATGCGTTCTTAATTGTTCGACCGTCACTCAGGGCGACTTTGTCACATAAATGACGGTAGCAACCAAGTTCTTTGGTGTTCTCCCAAATAACCTGCAAAAGGTAATAATTTTCAATTCAGAATTCGACTAAAAATAGATCACTCAACTATATATTTAATTCCCCTATCTCTCACCTGTGTGTAATGACCCGTTCCCGCAACATTTTCCATGCTGACTGGTCCAAACTTGTATCGCCTGTGCTCGTTGAACCACATTTTTACGGGACTTGAAACGGGAAATAGAAAGCTCGACTTGTATTGAGCCGTATTCGGGTAAGATTCTAATACAGCTGAGTGATGCATCTGTGCGATTTATGTGCTATTAAACGTACCATTGAATGCCTGGGTTTGACGCACACTTGAAGCAGCATAAGCAGCTTCCAGCCAATCATTTATTCTCACATAGAGTTTGTTACTTGGTTACTTGAATCATCCTGATACTAGCCTATCCAAAGGAGTCTGTTCTATCGAGTTTGTTGACCCATTGGGATCGCGGACATTGCCGCACCTCGGACATGTACACTTAAGTTCCACATTGATTCGCCAAACCTCTGCCTAATGGATTAATAATTGCTTTTCAGTGCCACCAGTGAGAACCCCCTTTTGAGCGACCATATCGTGCAATTTCTCCAGCCAAGTTCAAGAAGAGTGTTGGAGTACACATCCGGGAAAATTGGTCACATTTATAGGACCGGAACTTCTCGTAACTTCATCCATACCCTTCTGTTAGATCTTCCCCCGCACCATAACACTCATTCCACCATCACAAACTAGGTGAAAGTTACTGCATTACGGAGTATCATTTTCATGTCAAAATGAGAACCGCTAGTAATCGTTTCGGATAAATTGTTATTCTGCTCTACGCACGCATTTGTGTTGTCGTGTTTTGCCGAAATTCAATACTACTGCTGTGATGTTTATCAGAATTATTCACCCTAAATTTTCTGCGCAAGGTCCCAGAATTGGCTGATGTGAACCCAAACAGTGCTGACTGAAATAAGAGTCGTTCAAATGGGAGTAAGCTTTGGAAGGTTAGAATGCGTGGTATTTAAGTCTTACTATTAGAGTGGCGAACAACTTACTCACGATTGCTACGAGTTGACATGGCAAGGTTCTCACCCGCAGTAGCATGTTGAAACTGACACTTCATCGCCCAGGCCTTTGCATCATCTTCCAGCTGCGAACTCCAGGTCTTGGTGAGTGGGAAGATGGAATCATAAGTGATGGAGAACGATTCGCTTATGTCCGGAAGTAAGTACTAATCAATTTGATTTACAGTAAACACCCAATAATAGATTTCTTGAAAAAATCTACTGATAGCTGTGTGGTTTCACCAAGTTGATCTCAGACCAACAGTAGTGTTATTATCAGAATATGTTAGATTACACCGGACAGTGTGGGACAGTTTGATTTGATCTGCAAGGCTTCGCTTATCAGTAAAACCTCGGGTTTGTGTTTCCCATTAGGATTCGGAAGGAGTTGATCGGGTCAACTCGATGGCCAGGATCTAGCAGATGTCTGGTTATTGGCGATACAGGATTGTGATTTGCCCCTTGATTCATTAGTTTTCCCAACAGCATGTGGATAACATCCTTTGGAATGTGTTCTACCGCGCGTTCCACTAGGCACCCGTCTGTTCTGACGGTGCATCCGTCTCCGGAGCTGAAGTAGAACTCGCAGGCTACATTAGGGACAGACTAATTAGATGACCTAGGCCCAGGCTTGTGCAGAGCAAATCCTCGCTTGATCTGTATGAGAAGTATCTTGGCTGCATAACTGAGCCTTCGAACTATTTCGGTGTTACCTTGATTGCCCTTGAGCTGGATAGAGGTGCATTTAGCTTGCTTGCTGACTGAATGAGCTGGAGTCGTTTGTGCTCCTGCTTTACTGTGAATTTTAATGAAACACTCCAGATAACCATTCTGTGGAAGGGTTTTCTTCAGAACTTCCTCTTCTTACACTATCTGATCCGGTCTGCACAGTCCTCGTGCCCTGCAGGATCAAGATTTTACGAGCCCCAGCGCTTGTGAGTTATTGGGGTGTAGCTAGAGAGCTAAATATTGGCTGTTCCACGTGTTCTTGCGGTAGATGGAACGCTTCCGAGAGTCGTCGGTACNACTGAGCCTTCGAACTATTTCGGTGTTACCTTGATTGCCCTTGAGCTGGATAGAGGTGTATTTGGCTTCCTTGCTGACTGAATGAGCTGGAGTCGTTTGTGCTCCTGCTTCACTGTGAATTTTAATGAAGCGCTCCGGATAACCATTCTGTGGAAGGGTTTTCTTCAGAAATTCCTTCTCTTACACTATCTGATCCGGTCTGCACAGTCCTCGTACCCTGCAGGATGAAGTTTTTACGAGCTCCAGCGCTTGTGAGTTATTGGGGTGTAGCTAGAGAACTAAATATTGGCTATTCCACGTGTTCTTGCAGTAGATGGAACGCTTCCGAGAGTCGTCGGTGCGTTTACAAATAAGAACATCCAGGGAAGGTAAACTATCATTCGTTTCACAATCAGATGAAACAAAGAGGTTATGATGAGAGAAATTCAGTGAGTCTAAGAGACACTGGAAGTGCTCTGTGTCAATAATAACTACAAACTCACCAACAAACCGCGCATACAACAAAGATTTTGAAATCTCATCAATGTTCGGTTAGTGTTTGGCCTAAAGGGGTGCACATGGCAACACAATCGAACTCAAACCTAATATTTCTGTACATAGTGAAGCAGGTTTTCAATGCCGCCACTCTGGAACCCCAGATTCTTATTGTGTCAGGGGATAAAATCACACAAATAGTATAATATCTTGGTGAATGACGAACCAAGGCCAGTTGAAGATACTCAACGATGTTATCTAGATGGTCTGGCAGCCCGAAAGAATCCTTTCAACAATGATCATATAGATATGACGATGTATATAGATAGCTAGATAGACGGATATAGATATACAGATATAACGAACCAATGTACAACCTTATGGTAGGCCGAATTTTTCATTCAGATGATTGGATTTAGATAGGCACCGTCCTGGTTTATTTCACATGTCTTACATCCGCTACTGGATAGGCTTTAATTCATTGCCATTTACTTTCAAAAAACAACAGTCTGTCCGTACCTCAATGAAGTAGTTTGTGAGCAGGCCCTCACTGGTACGGAAAATAGGCTAGTCTGAAACCAAGATCCGAATTTGTTAGTCTGCCGTCCGGCCTGATTTAATTTATATGCCTACGAAACGTGAACAGTGCATGTCTCAGCTACTCACAAGATGAAGGTTTTAGACCGCCAGGTTATGGCGGATATTTTGAGACTACGTCCTCAAGGACATGTAACGGATGATTTGGTAACACACAATTCAAGCAGCTAATCAAGCAATTTCTCAGTTTCTTTACCGTCCAAATACGGACATAATCGGTGCGCTTCTTATAACCAAACTGCGATATGGTCGACGTGGCCCACCGAAAAACCCGACCGACATGGTTAACTCCGAAGGTGAACAGTCGGCGGCACAAGGACAAACATCGGATCTATATCTGCAAGGACCGATCAATATGCAGCTTGGGCAGCTTCTATCCGAGACATCCAAGAAGACGTCCTACACAGGGGATAGCTGGCTTAAGATGCAAAAACAGTGGGTCACAGATGACGGTCGGAAAACCAACCGTATTCCATCCTTCCACTGTGAAATTGAAGTAAACTGCTCAGGTAATTTTTGGCAGTCTCATTCGGAACCAGATGGGTTGCCTCTGAGATGCAGGACTGTGTGGTTCTACGTTCAGGGCACCGGATGATTCTGGACAGTATTATTCTAGAGGCGTGAATTAAGTGAGCTCAGGTCAGATGATGAAAAGTTCAACTGATAGTTACAGATTACCAATGACTTACCAGGTTTTGAATGCTTTTAGCGGCTGGCTGTCCAGGGACGCGCCCCTCTCGAAGCATCACTCTGTATTGATTGTGGCTATTCAAAAACGTCGTCGGATCTAAGTTTTGTGGTCTACAACCGCAAATAAAACAGATGGTAAATGTAAGACTAATGACAGGCAGAGAGGGAACAAAGCTCATTCTTCTTGCTATCTCTCTCTCTCTCTATCTGCGCTGAAGCTGATGGCATTTTATAAGGTGTGTGTCACGCAACCTCAACACTCGGTTGGTTCAAAAGTTGCTGAGTGAAACGACCTACGCAACTACTGGTTTCCAGGCACTGAGAAACTAGACCGATTTTTCAGAAAATGAAATGTTCAATCTGTGACTTGTTGATCAATTGCGAACAAAGCGGATGGTGTGCGGTGCTGGTGTGCATCCCTTTCGAAGGTATGAGTTGCATGAAAAAACTTGAAACAGCTTTGATCAAGACGAAAAATCAGTCAAGGAAACATTGTCAAGGTTCTAAATTTATGCTAACCAATTCTATTATATCTGCTATGAACTTCATCTACAACTCACAATCACTTGTAGAGGAAAATGTTCACAAGACTTACTGTTTTGGATACTTACGGAACGAAAAAATGCAGGATGCCGCTAGTTTGTTATGCCACTGTTTTATTGGAGCTTTGTAACCAGACTTGAAGACGCTAAAGTATAACTTTTTCTGAGTGCAGGCTGACCAAATAGTTGCGAGACACAAGCGAAGCGTTTCTTCGGGTGAATTTTTCAGCCAAGAAGAAGTTAACTGGTTTGCTTTTTCGTGCAAATGAGAGGCTTGTGCGCAAATTTTGAATTTACCTTCCCACACAGTTATTGATATTTTTTTAAAATTATGGGGCCAATATTATTCTACAATCAGGGACATGACCAGCGCTGTGTGGATTTCCCTCTGGTAGGAAACAAAACAAACAAAGCAACAGCATTCAAATGATTCATCGCAGTTGGGACCACCGGTAATGCTCATCTCGCAAATCTCCAGAATGATTCAACAAAACAACGCCTTATGAACATCATAACATTTGCCTACAACTGACCAATCAGAAGTTTACTTGACCGTCCCCCAGAAAGATCAAAGCGCTACTACCATCCATGTCACACAATAAATGTTTGGTTATGTGCTTTCCGTCAACAAATGCGTTGTCATTTGTTGAAAAGTAGTGTGTACGCATGGGTGTGAACAGCACTTTCCCCTGGAACGTCAGTTGTCTAAGGAAATTAAAGAGAGAACGCAAGAAAATTCTGAAAAACCAAATACGGGAGGCGGGCGTAAGACTGGTAAACAGTTTCAGCGAGATTCATGTTGAACAGAGTTTCCAGCTGCTAGGTAAAGTTAGCTGTTTTTTCCAGTAGTGTTTCCAATAGGAAGTGCTTCGAACTGAATAGATGACATTTGAACCAGTATTGGATGACCATATCACCTTCGCGATGGTGGTACCGTCCGTGTGGATGGTTGTTTAATAGAGGCCGAAAAGCACTGGGGCAAAAAATATCCGGCATGAACAAGAAAATCGTTCGAAGTCGGTCCGCACATCCACACCCGGTCTTTCATCCCACTTTGAAAGACGTTATTGAGGTTGATGAGGTTATCTGAAAAGTCAAAGTTTTGTAGGACGATCCACAGCGCTGAGGACAGGAGCCTTGTTTATCGATAATTATCCGTCTTGTGTGGATTTCCTCTAACTTTATACAGGGGAGTTACTGATACATCTTTGAAATCTCCCGAGCTCTCTAAAGCAGGCAGGGAAGTTTGATCTGCACTACCGCCCATCTCGGTTTCAGCATTCCCACCGACAAGCCATTCAGTCATGTTTGTCTTGCATTTTGTAGCTGGTTTGTTGCTGCTTACTCTATCGCATCAACTTTTGATTATTTCTCAAATACGCCATAAACAAGCAAAATTTGATGGCATGCTTTCCTACAATGTTAATGACCACTGGCAGGAAAACACCAAAGACCAGCTCGTTCTTTCAGCCACGGGCGTCAAAATGATAAACATAATGGATTAATGCCAGGCAAATCCAGTCAAGTCCAGACAGGCTTGTGCGCCAGCTGTTTGCTGATTTCCAGTCTCTAATATTTGTTCGTTTGTTCGTTTTGTTACTCGCGTTGTAAATCCCGACTTTTCATGAGCTTCAAACATGTTTTTATGCGGGTTCATCAAAATTAAGTTAGGTTGACTTTGCAGATGCGCACATTTTACCTTGTGGTATAATTACCTTTGGATGAACGTAAAAGTTTGCTCAGGCGTAAGTGGACAGAGAAATTTAAGGCAGAATGCCCAAGGTATTCACACACACACACACACACACACACACGTCAACACATGAGGGGGCGGCTTACCTGTTACAGGGTTTCTGAATGGATATCTGCCCATGTCATGCCTACTTCGGGTGTGCAGTTACTTCTCCATGCTAGAAACTATGCACTTTCAAACCACGAATTACAAGCACTCCAAATTGAGTTCCTCATGCCGATGGTACAAACCCACGTTGCTATTTCTTTCCCGTTGTACCGAAAAAATTCAAATTTCACTCACGCCAAGTGGCTTCAAATGATCAAATCGGTGAGACACGAAAGTGGAACCAGCTTTATTTCCAATGTGGACAGTGTAAGAGTTGCTCTTTTGTACACTTTGTGAACTGTGAGCCATGGCTAGCTCAATTGTTGAGTTCAAGAAATGCGCCTTATCACACCAGCCAATTTTTTGCCGCGGATGGCTAGCAATGAACTGTAAGTTATGACTGGATATCTAAAGATGACCTGCGATCTAGAAACCCTGATAGGCTTCTGTCAGTGCACTAAACAAGTGGTTGGTGCAACACCACCTGAGAGCAGGAGGACTTTACACGCATGCATGCATGCATACGTACATACATACATACATACATACATACATACATACATACATACATACATACATACATACATACATACATACATACATACATACATACATACATACATACATACATACATACATACATACATACATACATACATACATACATACATACATACATACATACATACATACATACATACATACATACATACATACATACATACATACATACATACATACATACATACATACATACATACATACATACATACATACATACATACATACATACATACATACATACATACATACATACATACATACATACATACATACATACATACATACATACATACATACATACATACATACATACATACATACATACATACATACATACATACATACATACATACATACATACATACATACATACATACATACATACATACATACATACATACATACATACATACATACATACATACATACATACATACATACATACATACATACATACATACATACATACATACATACATACATACATACATACATACATACATACATACATACATACATACATACATACATACATACATACATACATACATACATACATACATACATACATACATACATACATACATACATACATACATACATACATACATACATACATACATACATACATACATACATACATACATACATACATACATACATACATACATACATACATACATACATACATACATACATACATACATACATACATACATACATACATACATACATACATACATACATACATACATACATACATACATACATACATACATACATACATACATACATACATACATACATACATACATACATACATACATACATACATACATACATACATACATACATACATACATACATACATACATACATACATACATACATACATACATACATACATACATACATACATACATACATACATACATACATACATACATACATACATACATACATACATACATACATACATACATACATACATACATACATACATACATACATACATACATACATACATACATACATACATACATACATACATACATACATACATACATACATACATACATACATACATACATACATACATACATACATACATACATACATACATACATACATACATACATACATACATACATACATACATACATACATACATACATACATACATACATACATACATACATACATACATACATACATACATACATACATACATACATACATACATACATACATACATACATACATACATACATACATACATACATACATACATACATACATACATACATACATACATACATACATACATACATACATACATACATACATACATACATACATACATACATACATACATACATACATACATACATACATACATACATACATACATACATACATACATACATACATACATACATACATACATACATACATACATACATACATACATACATACATACATACATACATACATACATACATACATACATACATACATACATACATACATACATACATACATACATACATACATACATACATACATACATACATACATACATACATACATACATACATACATACATACATACATACATACATACATACATACATACATACATACATACATACATACATACATACATACATACATACATACATACATACATACATACATACATACATACATACATACATACATACATACATACATACATACATACATACATACATACATACATACATACATACATACATACATACATACATACATACATACATACATACATACATACATACATACATACATACATACATACATACATACATACATACATACATACATACATACATACATACATACATACATACATACATACATACATACATACATACATACATACATACATACATACATACATACATACATACATACATACATACATACATACATACATACATACATACATACATACATACATACATACATACATACATACATACATACATACATACATACATACATACATACATACATACATACATACATACATACATACATACATACATACATACATACATACATACATACATACATACATACATACATACATACATACATACATACATACATACATACATACATACATACATACATACATACATACATACATACATACATACATACATACATACATACATACATACATACATACATACATACATACATACATACATACATACATACATACATACATACATACATACATACATACATACATACATACATACATACATACATACATACATACATACATACATACATACATACATACATACATACATACATACATACATACATACATACATACATACATACATACATACATACATACATACATACATACATACATACATACATACATACATACATACATACATACATACATACATACATACATACATACATACATACATACATACATACGAACAAATATCTGGCTGGTATCCGAAATGGATCTGCCGGTCAACGGTGACTGATCCGCTGAGAGCTTAAACACCTTAGCTAGATCACAGGCTGTTTCCGCTGAGCCGAATATGGTGTTTCGTGCAAGTCGCTGAGACCGCTGTAAACCTGAGGGAGTAAGGTCGGTGGGCTGACAGAAGGAGGCCTATTCAGAACAGTCAGCCAGTCCTAGAATAAGGGCATAGCCGTGGGTGCCCGTCAGCACTCTAATACCAAGACAGTGGCCTCATTCGTCAAATTTTTCTAAGCTTCATCGAGACAACGCATTTTCCACAACTAAGTTACAGTGCTATCTGGGGGAGCGGGAGAGTAGCATTGCCGTAGTACCTGGGTGAGATCCGATGTCAAGGCCATAAACTAGCAGTTGTTTGGTAACTGGTCATGTCGGCTCGTAGTACGATAGTAGAGTCGAGTAATTAGTTCAAATTTGGTACGCAAGTGATCGGCCAGTCGATTCTTATCAGTTAGATGCGCCAGCAGTTTTCACAGATCCAGGGGGCAGCGGTTGGTTTGGGAATTTTCAATGGGGAACTCGTCCAGTCATCCTATGCCGAAAAGCCGAAAAGCGCTGCGCAGGTGCTCTTATCCTTATTGGGAGTTATCAGCACTTCACGAATCTACGAAGAGATTTCAACTACTAACCTACCGGCTAGTAGCTGAAGACTAAAACTTTCGGTCACAAGAGGCAGATCAGTAGTGTGACTGGACTGTAATTAGATTTATAAATTTATAAATCCTGCTAAATAATTATGAGTAGCTCAGATGGAACAAGAAGAAGAAGTGAACCTGAGACGTCGTTACTCAGATTCGATCAACGCGTGACCACGTAATGTGGATTGAAGTGTGATCTGATCATGATGTACGTAAGATG
>SJOL01010342.1:463993-572854 GCA_004794785.1 Opisthorchis felineus
TGGGCTGTCGACGAATTTTCAGCAAACTCAGGAGTAGTGAATTACGTCTATACAAGCACCAGACAGCAGTAATCTATCCCAGTGAATCCTAACGCAGTTGCTCAAGAAAGTTTCAAAAGCCGGGGAACAAACTCCGACTAGTAGCAGGACTTTGTTAATTGTATCGCTTGCCTGAATCATTCTGATTCGGCTGACTAGGCTAACCATAGGTCTGCACGCCGCACAGTTTAATTAGTCGATTGGGTCATCCTGTCACTGTCACGGTGTGTTTTAGTTCCCCTAAACTTGCACTCTCGTAGTCCGTAGCTAAGTGTACAAACAAGCACATATAAGTAACGCAGAGCGCTTATTTTCCATCTTGCGTCGTAGCCTTGGGACCCAGGTAAAATGACGCTGATTTACTTACAGCAAAACAAGACCAGTGTTGGCTTCATAAGCGTGATTGAGAACTGCAACCCTCATTCTGATCCTTTAGAGTTTTTGGATTTTATTTGGACCATCTCAGACTTTTTCACTGTTTTATGGAGAATCTGGAGTCAGTATTGCCGGAAGCAGACCCAGAGGTTTTCACTGTTGGAAGGCCGTCATTTATAAAACCGTGATTAACGCTTTTTAGAATCTTGTTCGGTAAAATTCATGTTTCCGCTTTGTGAATTACGTGCGCAAATTTTTCACCCAGATTCTTGTAAATTTGTAACATGGTCATTTGCAATCAGTTAAATCCATCAGGAAAGGCAACTGAAAGTCCTCGCGGATGTCATAGAAAGAAAGGGGGAATTGAACAAAAACTGTATTCTTGGCTAATGTACCAAAAGCCTACGTGATGCTGGTCAGGAATCGCATCCAACGGCTTAATGAAATTCATATGTGCAAATTCAAATAGAACAGCTGTGTGCACGGAGTCAGATGAATCGAGTTAAGTTGTATCATTAAAAGCCTAATCCATCCGAATCTCAAAACAGTGACTGAGAGCTCACAGTCCATCTCTATGAAGGGGTTTGAGAACGTGTTAACAATGAGCTAACAATGAGCTCAATAGCAGACACTAACTAAACCGTCCTGAACGAAGTCACACATCAAACCAACGCCTGCATATGAAGGATCAAATAGAAGCTCAGTCAGTCCCTCTGGATTTACCGATGTCAGCCGGTAGTGCTCGACCTACCAAACGACAAAATGAACGTATATCCTGTCATGCAGTCTTTAACTATATCGCTACAAGTGCACATCGACTCACAAAATTTACAAACCGGATTGCTTAGTCACTCGAAACCCACTTGGTCATTTAGATACGTGACATGACTTTCCTTGCAGCTGGGACCTTTTAATCTATCATCGATCTATCTACACTTTCCATTTAACCCCACCACCTTCTAGAAATCAACCCACTTTAGGGCGATTAAACTAAGTTATCGGTTACCAAAATTGTATCAGGATTGGATCACATTCAGGCACTCTAGAAAGATAGATTAATGGAGGAAACATGAGCTCCCCAATCATCTCTAGCAAGTGTTCGTACTGGACTTCTAAGAAAACCGACAATAAATAAGCGAAATACATTCATTTACATACCATTTGGCTTTGACGGGAGACTCACCTGGGACCCAGCTGAATCTCTTGTTTATGATGCTTTTAAGCAACTGAATGTGGTGCACCAAGCCGCCTCATGTTACATCCGGTACGATATTGGAGATTTTGCGATACATGTATAGACGTAATACACTACTCATTAGGTTGTTGAAAACTCTTCGACAGCACAGTAGAACATAAGGTTGACGGAAACTTGGTGACCGCGCCTACCTGATGAGCTCCAAGAAGGGCAAAAGCGGTCGTTGGCTGTCGAAGAATTTTCAACAACCTCATTAGTGGTGTATTACGCCTAGACTATGAATTAGTTTCAAATCTGCCGGGAATTTGATGCCGTTATGTTGATGACACTTTTAGGCTATTCCAATGAGAATTCTTGAGTTTGCCACTGTGTAGGCTTTACTTGTGAATGTGAACCTTAAACAGTGTCCCTCCAGTTATCTGGGGAGTTCGTTGTTCTGTTCCCTGAGCTGAACAATTTGGTTGCAAATGTTTCGTTGCCAACCCGAGTGATGTGATCAGTGCGCGGTAAGTTGGCGGTGCATGTTGGTGCGACCATGTGTAGGATGTGTACCGAGGATATCTTTTTAGAGCTAAAGAATCACGCTTTGACGTTGCATTTTAGACCAATTCATTCTGGATTACGTCTGGATCAGTTTCATATCATTCTCTGGATTAGTTGCATGCGTCCCGCACGATGCATTCTGCTTTAACCTCCAGTTTAAAGGAAGGTAAACATATGAGAGATGTGCCACAAGAGAACAGCTATCTAGTATCTTTCACTGACGAGGCGTTCGATCATCCTAACATTCAGACCACCTACCACGCACAAACTTCTCAACATATTCGTGTGGCTTTGTCAGGAATGAACACGTGCACAATTACACAACAGAGTACCGAGCACGGATCTTGTTAACAGTTCAGTAGATCTCATGAGTGAACTAGGGATGAATGGTGAGACAAAGTGAGGGAGACATAAGCAAGTCGTCTAAATAGTCATGGAGCCACAGAGTAAGGAGATACGTATTACACAACCAAGGCGTATTTCTGCAGACCAAATGCATCAACCGTATAATTTTGCTTACTTGAACGTACTTTTCTACCTTTCGGGTGAGTTCGCCCAGGGGAGTAACGTTTCCTAGCAAACCCTCCCTTGTAGTTGGTACCCCGAGAATTCCCTCCCAGAGTCGATGTTTTGTGCGTTGTTTCACAATTTATCCACTACAGCCAAGTCATATTCAGTTTGGAACCAGGAACCAGGAACCACATCTACAAACCAACGGAAAATGTTTCAACAACTGAAATACAACTAGATTCTTGTGCATTTTCTACTCTCAGTTGTGTCGATTATCTGTATTTATTGGCCAAATGACTAGACAACTGACAAACACTGTAAAACCGTATTTACTTGTGTGCTGGTTGAAATAGGTGAAAGAGGACGCCAGAGGTGCCACTGTTCAACACTTAGTCGCTCAGAATCGCGGTGTCAGTCCAGATTCAGCCCACAAAACTATGCACCAAGTAATCGGCTATGCATCTGTGTGTACAAACTCTCACGAAGAGATTGGATTGTACCACAATACCGCGGAGTGTACGTGTGACATACACAACCCCCTCATACCAGGTTGATCACTAGATAAATCTCTGTCTAACACAGTATCCTCATCGTCAAGGCTGGGTGTTGAAACACATGTGGCGACCTGTCCCTTAAAAATGCAGGTTGGTCTGACAGTCTTATGCCAACCAACGCTGTCTGGCGGTTAGGCTTTTGAGCAAAGGCTTTGGTTGAGAGCCCTAATCGTCCTCCTGTCTAACCCCGTGCGCTCTAGAATTATCCCATTACGCGTACAGCCACAAACTGCACACTTATAAATAACGTTATGCCACATCGGCCATTGCATGATGCCGTCACCCGGGTGGCCTTACTTACCGCATAAAAGAGGGCGGTTAAGCAAGCACAAGCTATTTATTGCCCTCCCATATTTCCCTTTCACATATTCGCTCCTCTCCCCATCTTCATCCCACTGCTAGCGGCATTTCCGTACGCCCATTCTTGAGTACTGACAGGTTCGTTCACCGCCCATTCCTGCTGGCTGCAACATCTACGGCTTACTCAGCCACCACAGCCATAGGCACTTCGAAATCACTCTTCAAACCCCGAAGCTCAGGTCATCTGTTAGCACTTAATGTTCGCACTCTTAAACGCCCTGGCAAGCGCTGGATATTCGTCATATCTGCTTACATCCTAACATAATACAGCTGTGATGTACCCAAAGGTAGTTTTTAAGACACAATGATCACCTTATTACAGCAGGCCTAAAGTTCAGCCAATTTTCTGTTTGCTTTAGATATGAACGCGCAAGTATTCAGAATAAGCACTGCTGTTCCATCGAGTAGCCATCATAGACTGGAATCGAGATGCTTGGATAACGGGGAGCACCTGCTGCAGTTACTTGCTGATCACAGAATGTTTCGGAGCAGTACTAACTTCCGAAACAAGCAATGCCTCTTGGTGCCCAGTTACAGTTCCTCCATTTTTTGTTTCACTTCGCTGTTGATGATAATTTGAGGCGAACACTGGAAGGTCTCCCAAACCTGTGTTCACATCTCTCCCAGAGAGAATCTTGCCGACCTGAAAAATGAAGACGACGTTGTCCTCACTGTAGAAAAGAGCAGGAAAACCAAGCACTTCGAGAAAACTTGACCAAATTCATCCAGTCCTTCGGCAGGTGCTGCGCGCTCACACAGTGCAAGGTCATACCGCAGGACGTACAGATTTTGAATATGCTTCTAAAAATCCAGAGGCTAAAACTGGGGGTTGTAGAAAATTATACGTATCTTGGAAGTTGCATTAGCTCTGACGGCAGTCTTACAGACAAGTCAGAGAAGTCTCAGAACCCAGAAATGCATTTGCCAATTTGTGCCACTGGTGACATCAAAAGGGCATCTCAATGGATCTGAAAGAACGCCTGTGGCAGACCACAGTGCGGGCTGCATTGTTTTATGGCTGCGAGACTTGGCCACCTTAGGCAGAGGACATGAGATAACTATGGGTTTGCGACCTCCGATGGCTCAGAAATATGGGTATAATCTACTGGAACCAGGGAATTCGCTATGAGGTGATCTTTAAACCGGTTTTTTGGTAAAGATGACGGCACATTACTCGAAGAACGAATTGTAGGCCAAGTTCTCTGGGCCACGCGCTGCGCATGCCGAGGTACCGCCTACCGAGACTAACGCTGTCTTCCGAGGTCATTTCGGAGCAAATTAAATTTAAAGGTTGACGGGACATACCGGAAGGGGATGAACGATGTTACGAAACGTTTGGATGCCATTTGTGCTGTTTGCCTTCCATGATTGGGTGAAAGTGACACTTCCTGTACTGTGCTATACGGCGGCTAACTGGTGTCACCGGCGTTCAAGCTGTCATCTCCTGTCCGGATTGCCTGACTGAGTGCTGGAGGTGAAGGCACCCCGGACGTTCATGGTATGTCTTGATTTTCTCATTAGAAAACCAAACTCTCGTTGGCAACTATGGCGTATTTATGATAACTTCTCGCATTGGTGGAAAAATGAATGTTTGCAAAGCAAATGCCATTTGTCTGCTTTCATTGGAGGTCAAGAAACCACATGATAATTGAGCTGGATAGTTGCGCGTTACACAGATTTTCGAGAGGTTGCTGGCAACTCTTCCACAATCTCAGAGCTTAATAGTAGCTTGGAATCACGGAATTCACAGGCAAGTGAAGTAGTTTTAGTCGCGTCTTTGTGCTCGGAGTAACCGCTTTTTGCATATAAAAAGCGGTGTATCGGACCGTTGTACTATCTTCACTGCAGTACGGAAGCAATAACTGTACAAGATACAGTAAAGCCCAACCCGGATCAAATTCATGAACAGTGTCCGAAGTTCTTCTGAAGTTCTTCTGATGTAACCTAAGCTAGTATGGCGCCGCTGGTGACGAATGAACCAAATGTGTTTCTCAAGCCCAGTTATCTACAGTTAACTGAAGGATGGAGTACACATCCTGAGACGACCGAAATTTCATTACCGTGACCGCCTTGGTGTATGCGCACAGGTCCCTAAAATGTAAAACGCATAAACGCACATCAGGCTGCCGATGCATGCAGTTTTATATACTTAAACATGGGAGGTATATAAATCCACGCTGTTCCCAAAGTAATATATGAAATAACCAACACCTTGAATGATCCATGTACAACCGTGAAGGAATCTGGGGACAAGCCAGCGATTTTGATCAGCGGAAAATAAAATGCAGGAGATGGGTGCCAGGAAAATCAAGGAGTGTCTCCATTTTATTCGTCCGAATAAACATCCACGAGGCAAACGTATGATTCCCCATCGACAATTTGAGTGTCTACTCTGCCAGAATTGCAGTATGGACCGTATCGTATAAGGCTCCCTCAAAAGACCCTGGAAAAGTCTGTTACCGAAGTACCGTAAATGTTTGACTACTATGTGAATGCAAGTAGTGAGTTGTTTTTCATTGACAATGTCAACGTGAGCTGACTTTAGACTCCAAGCTTTGCTCCGTTTCCGACAGGCCGATACAAAACTAGCTGACTGAGCTTGGCATTTTCTTGTACGAAATTAACTGCGTCAGCTTCTTGCATGTTTCAAATTCATCTTGCAAAACTATTACCGTGTTAACCAAGCTCACACATCAACTAGGGTGTACCGATGTCTGAGAAAATAGCTAAACCGGAGGGATTTTAATCAGGTCATGAAAATGGCATTGGCCAATCAGAAGCTGTTATGCTGCGGGCGTGTAAACATGTACTGCTTCACGATCTGCAGTGAAATTGCTCTCTAACAGGCAGTAAGTCAGGGAAGAAAATTGTTCGAAAATAGACACTATTTGGTATCTTATAACAATCATACATTATAATAACAGAAGCAGGCTTTGCAATAATTTGCGCTGACTCAGTTGAGCCCAGCACTATGTGAGTTAGATATTATCGAGAAACTAAATAGCTCAGGTATCTTCGAGCGCTTCTTAAAAATGAATGTTTAACGTGTTTATTGTCGACGAATACTGAGGAAATCTTCAATCTATTGTATCCCGTTTCCTATTGCGTAACTTCTGCCGCTTTCTCTGAGCTGGTTTATCCTTTTTATTGAACCGTGTCTTCTCCATATCCACGGCTTCTTACATCCCTTATATTTATTTACGAGGCAAAATGTCTATTAGTAAGCAGCAATAGACTTCGGAGACGCTACTGCAGTGGATCACCATCACTCAGACGGTCAGTTGTGGTAGAATCCTCCGTTTGTCTGTCCAAAACTGAGATGCCAGGTTTCATAGTAGGAAAGCCCGGAAAAAAGTTTGCAAGTGAGCTCTGGATCACAGAGCACCGTGCGATCCTTCCAGGGATCGCCCACTGCGCAATACAATAGTTATAAAAGCAGCAAAAGAAGGTCGGGCGCCAGGGAACTGGTCAACAAACCCAAGGGGTCGGTCTTGTGGACTTAATTTTTAAGCATAGAAACAGTAAAATATTGTGATTACGACGGAATTCAATGAAAACGTCAGAATCTACATGAGGACATTGTGCTACAGGATAAAATCAATTAGTACATTTATAAGGCTAAGAATTGGCTGCTGTCATTAACTGAGCTGTTGTGAATTTGTTGTTTTAACAATACGAAATATAGAACAATGCCTATCTAGCCGTATTTGCGCATCCGTTTCTCGAAAAACTCTGAAAGAACAAAAAAGCACTGAAAAGCATGTCGATACTACGATTGTCCATTGCTGAGATGCCTTATTCCAAACAAAATAATAAGTAACACGACAAACAATTTGCGGATAAAATGTAGCGTCAGAAACACAGGCCAGTAAAACTCAGTTCATACCCATCTCTCTGGCTATAAGATCGTGATGCCAGTGGAGTCGATAAGCTCTTTGATTCTCTACTTTGCATACTCGACATTCCTAGTTTGCAGTGGCACTCAACAATGACATATATATACATATAATATTTATGAACACCGAATCCTTTGACATTTGATGACTACATTCCATAAAGGCCGATGGCTTCCATCAAATCCTATTTTACTGAAGAATCCAGGGCGATATCCGAATACCAACACATGATCCGTTTGCACGCCTCCTTGCTTTGTTAAATCTGGTTTCAATCTAACAAGAGAGAAACTCGAGTCTAGTGACCCATGTCTTTGATGTGAACTCATGAGAATAACTGTGCTGTGACATGAAGAGAACCGTTCAAACGAGACTGAGTTCAGATAGATTAACTGGAACTCATTATGAATTCCACTTAATCGAGAACAAGCAAACTTCTATTCAACGTGAGTGTCTGAAGTCGAACAGCGACAGATGTACGTAACTAAACAAACTCGATTGGAGATGCGATATTTTTAAGTTCAGTTTAAAAAATTAGGTCACAAGAAAATATCATCTGGCATGTCATTGTGATAAACTACTTTGGTACGAAAAGTTTCACCTGGAACTTCAAACGTCAATAACCGAAACCAAGCTAAGTGCTGAGTGGATGTTTAGTCAGTGCGAATCATTCGTTTAGTAACTCTGATAGTATTGTTAGCTGTAAATGTCATGGTTGTACGAGGGCTGGGATACTGTGTATGGTGAGCTCTCGAAAAGCTTCCCTACAAAAAGTGGTGTCCGACAAGGATGTCCACTCTCTCCATTCCTATTCAACTTCATCATTGATGAAATAATGAGGCGAACGCTGGATGGTCTTCAAAACCCCGGTGTTCAAATTGTTGCTGGTGAGAGCCTTGTCGATCTGGAGTACGCAGATGACATTGCCCTCATCTTTGAAGACCAAAACGAAGCACAAGCCCTGTTGAATAAACTGACCACCATCATACCATCTTTTGGCATGCGCCTTGCACCTTCAAAGTGCAAAGTCATGCTTCAGAACGTGCAGTCTTTGAACATACCCCTTACAATTCAAGGAGAATCACTGGAGGTTGTGGAAAATTTTACATACCTCGGTAGTTGTATTAGCTCTGACGGAAGTGTGTCTGATGAAGTCAGTGCAAGAATCTCAAAGGCTCGAATCACATTTGCTAATTTGCGTCACTTGTGGCGTCAAAAAGGCATCTCACTAGATCTTAAGGGTCGTGTGTATCAGGCTACAGTAAGGGCTGTGTTGTTGTATGGGTGCGAGACATGGCCTCTGCGGACAGATGATGTGAGGCGTCTTCAGGTTTTCGACCACCGATGCCTCAGAAGCGTGGCTGGTTTTGGATGGCGTCAGCGTGTTAGTAACGAGGTGATTAGAAAACGGGTATTTGGTTGTGCTGCAGGTACTTCAATCGGGGAAAACATCCAGCACCACCGACTACGATGGCTCGGTCATGTGCTACGCATGCCGAAACACCGTCTACCGAGACGAGTGTTGTTCTCCGTGCCTCCTTCAGGATGGCGCAAACCGCGGGGTGGACAACGTATGACTTGGCAGAAGGGCGTGAAAGAGATCACGAAGAGTTTGGGTGTTGTTGGTGTTGTACGCCTTCCAGGATGAGGCCCCCGTGACCCCGCCTGTGCATGGCTGGAGACGTTGCAAGAAATGGCGGCTAATCGATGTCAGTGGCGTTCGTGCTGTCAGTTTCTTTCCAGACTGTCTGATTGAGCGCTTGGAGGTGTAGGCACCTCAGAACGCTTGACATAAGCCAGCACTAGGTCCCCTCCCTCACCCACTCTTTTTCTCTTCTCTTCACTCTAGGGCTTTAAATATAATTAGACGAACCTTATGGTTGTACGGCAGTGAAGCATCAGTGTCAACACTGATGTTGCTGTCTTTGATGATGATGATGAACTCTGATAGTCGGGGGCACTGCCTCATACTAAGACACTGCCTTCATACTTATTCTCATATACTTTTGTACATTCAACTTTTCTCACCAAGTCCTGTTCCAGGTTGCTCTAGCACGTAGGCTCAGCTCCTTAATATTGCACTCCTTTCATCCCCAAGACACAAGGGTCGTTATTTTCAAGCTATGCGTGCGACCAATCTTGGAATTCTGTCCCGCATTTTTTAACTGTATACCCGAAGTAGTAGACTATCACTTGAAAGCGTCCAACGCTCATTCACGAAAAGAATGATCCCACAGTCCAACTCTCCTTCCTACCACTCCCGCTGTCAAATTTTAGGCCTTGAACCACTATGGCTCAGACGGTATAAGCTAAATCTAACTCTCTTACACCGTATGCCACACAAAAATACCTTTATAGCAGAGGCCAGGCCAAACGTTAATTCACGTCCTCGCTATACATTCCGTAACTCCAGCAAACTCTTAATATGCTCTCCAGCTCGTACAAACCAACACCACCACTCATTTTAGTCTACTACGCTCGCATCTGGAACAGTCTTCCTGAGCGACTGCGAATCAACACGCACCGCCATACTTTTTCGCAGTCCGTGGATAAATTACTTACTTGTGAAACTTCTGCCGGCCCACTTAATACCCAACTACCACCGGTCTCCTCTATGAAACTGGTCTCATGCACATTTAATTTCAGCGACGCTACAGTCATTGGGCAAGCATAAGATTCCGTTATTATATCCTGCTATCCCATTGACTTGCTTCAAGCAACTGTAGTATGTTAAATGCCTGCCTGATCTGAAAGTGTTGAGTTATTGGCCTGTATTTTTCCTCATGACCCCTTATACCTTGTACTAGCAAAGTCCCCACCCTGGACTGCACTGTCAGCTCTGTCTAATGACTGGTTTGGCCTAGCTCTAACTAACAAAACCCAAACTGAAGTCAGCGTTTCTTCAATACTAGAGCGCATTATACCCCAATATGTATATAAAATCCATTTGAGGATGTGCTCCACAGACCACCACAACATTGCGGTACGCCTTTGCTTGACATGGTAACTCACAACAACCATCAGTTGCCGTTTAGCCATAGTCTACTCGCTCGGAATATCCCGATTCCCTTCCCATTGACCCATTGAGCCATTGGAAGCTGCCACATTCACTTGCCCCCTCCGCGACCTGCCATTACCAGCGTCTGCTTGCTGTTTGCCTGTACGAATTGACTAAGCTGTCTTTATGGCCCCGCTTTCCCCCGGACAGGAAAAAATCTGGTAGCTGGAGTACTTTAATAATGCGCAAGCCGCATTTACGACTGCTTGGTTGTTTTCCTTCTTGCAGATCTGGTAGCATGCACGAGGGATGAAAATCTCGTGTGATGGTCGGGTACGCCCTGCATGGAGGGTCGCCCAGTTGCGTCCACCATGTTGCGTTCGTATACCCGCTACCCCGTCAGTAGCACGGGTACATCGCCCATTGCTGGTGGTTCTGAATCTGGTCTTTAATTCCGGAAATCCATAAAAGAGCACTGTTGTTTTATGTTTGTTGCCGCTGCTGGTGGGGCTGACTGCGGTGCACCTAACCCAAATCATATGGACGCTGCTAAGATGTTGAAACGGACACAGTCAAAAAGCTTATTATTCTGGAAAAAAATTTTGATTCTGCAGATACCTGGGGACTACCACGACACGTATCACACTCCGGTATGTGCCAAAGTGTGCGTCACAGGCGGAACACTCCGACGTTCCAAAGCGGGTAGAAAATCTTTTAATTTGGATGTCAGATTCCTGAAGAGAGTTGAAAATACACGGAAGATTTGCGAAAGTGTGATGTACAGTATGACAGATGAGCTTCTCACCGGTCTGAAGTAAATCTATCAACCAGTAGTCTAATGACTGCAGAAGGCGAGACCAAACAACATGACGGGAAATTTAATGGGCCTGCTGAAGTCCTGACGACGTGGGAATATATATTTTCAACATTGCACCGTCGGGTAGATGTTGGATTATACTACGTAACCCTTCTTCTCCAAGATTCTGTGAATACCTAACTAACGAGCTCATCTAAAGCCAAACAACTGGTGATGGACCCGAAACAACTTCAACATGGGTGAACACTGAGATAATGGGCAAATCACCATATAACACTTTTATTCATGGCTGACGGACATTGCAAAACAAACGCCCCTTACTTTTGAATTGAGATTGGGAGGTGGACAACATTTCCTATAATTTTAAAATTCCAGGGATAACCTCCCTGTATGGTGGGGGGGATTAGTTGGCAAAAGAGACGCAATCATTCTGAAATAAGCATTTTTGCACAGCACACGGCTTGATAACTGGAATTATGCTCAACGGATTTCAGCATTATGTCGGACAGCACCTCTAAGGAGCATAATTTAAATAGAAACTATTCAACCAACCAATGAAATACAAAACATTCAGAACTCAGCACAGCGCAAATCACGAATAGTTTTACAGGAACGGCATATATCAATTAGCCAGTCACGTGAGAGGATAGAAGACACTCTTCAGAAACTAGTTAATTGCAGCCATGCAAGTTCGGTTTGCCCACTTAATCGCGCGCTTCGGATGTCTTATCGACTGGGGACGAAGTGGTTGCAAGCCAATTTCCAACCTCGGTAAACAGATCGTCAGCCATTTGATCAATCACCAGCAAACGCACCCGGGCTTCCAATATTTCGACACATTGAGAAAGCAGCACCACCACCAAACGGTGGTGAGATAGGATGCCGCGCCGACGTTTGATATCTTGATGGAATGCTATCCGCAGGCCTAATAACAGATAATGGAATGAAAACACGAATCGGACAAGGACAGCACAACAGTTGACCAACTTGAGAAACGGGGCAGAAATAAGCATTATGTTCCCATAGGCGCCAGCTACCCTAAAGCGGCATGGGCCAAATGCTGAACAACTCTCTCTATATTAAGCTCAGCACTATGGCGTTGAATGCAGTCTGGGTGAAAATTAAAGGGACCAGACCAAAGTGATCCATGCAGTTTGTATCGAGTTGACACTAAACCACCTAGTGTCATGTTTAATTATCTGGTTTATTTGGTTTGACTGACGACATGCCAGCTGGTATGGAGTTCCGAGGAAACTAAGGTAGTAGTCGGCCGGGATAAGTAGTTTCCTAAATTTATACTTACTGCGTGGAAGCCAAACAGGCGTCACGCGTTTTAACTGGGAACTTTTGAACCAAACTCAAAACACCTGCGTTCATGCGCCGACCATCCACGAGTTCAAGATAACTGCTGCTACTCAAATATCCATGAAACATGTACGGGTATAACATTGTGCCTCTGGGTGTCAACAGGTGTCTTCCGTTACGTAGTCCAAATGGACAGAATTGCATCCCCAAATGAACGTTTGAGCCGACACTTCTGCTGAAACAAAAATACATAAATAACGCCAAAGCTTCCGTGATCTCCGAAGGATTCGGGTATATTTTTAAAACGAAATAAACATCATTCGTTTTGTCATAGCATTTCTATTAAAATAATACATCAGTCCGAAGTGCATTGGTTTATTTGACTATTCGCAATTGTGCAGAGCTTTAATGTGCCTCCGAAGACTGTCGGGACGATTGAATATTCTTTCACAGAAGTCACAACCGTGATTTGCTTCTGTTCCGTGCACCGTCCTTCTGTGCCGGGAAACATCTACACTCCTGCTGAACGTTCTAGCACATTCTTCGCTCAAATGTCGCTCCGCCCCTTGATGTGCAGATTCTCGGTGCAGTCGCAGACCGTTCCAAGTGCGGAAGTATTTGTCACAATCAGGGTACGGGTTACCATGTTCTTGAGATTCGCGAAACTGTACACTCGATGTTCTGGAGGGTAAATCGACCCTGTCTGCATGCGTTCGTCGAGATTGCCGACGAAGTTCACCTGGATACTTGAATAATTGTGTACAAAATTCACATTGTAGATCTCGGTTGCTTAAGTGCGTCCTTTGATGTTCCAATACCTTCGAAAGGAATGGGAAACATTTGTCACATACTGGACATCGAAAGTCAGTTTTGCGTCCAGTAATCAGCGGAGGATTATCCAAGGAAGTGACCTGCATGGTTTCATTTTTGCGTTTCTCTTGAGACCGCGCTGACCAGGCGCACTGAACCGTGCCACCCTATGGTTGCTCACAAGACATTGTCTCACCATTCCTCATCTGAGCTGGCGATTTTGAAGTCTGTTGATTGGTTGATTGGAGAAAGCAAAACAGCATTATTTCAATGAATTGTTTATGCATTTCTCGTCGATAGGGAAGTATGCACACTAGTGGTTGAATTCCGTCCCATCGACATAAATCTGTCTTCTTTAGTCAAATATTTGCACCTTCATACAATGCGCAATAAGCCTTTACCTCCTGGTGAACTATAGAAAGACGTGGGTGACCACGGTAATAGGTAAACCTCACCTAACACCACAATGGAGTGGAGATCGGTGCTCCACGAAACGATTTATCACACAACAAGCCAGGCACTTTGCTGAGTGGCAACAAACGGTGGCAACTAGTTCGGTATAGGTGAAGATTCCCCTTATTCTTTATTGTGTTGCAAGAAGATGCTATCTCGGCCGACGAGGTCCTTCCAATCTGATGACGTAGCGGGTGTGTTCACAATGATGGGCAAGGCCGAATCATTTAAATGTGAAATAAATGGCACACTATCTGGAGGATGGTCCTGTGAGTATGAAAAGTACTTGACCGAGTAACTTAAATGCGAATTCTAGGAGTCCCGAATACACTTTGGACTAGGAATACGTGTTTTCTAGTTGCCGAATCATCGTTCATTACGTTGCAAGTTCTTCGAAATTGTTTAGCTGAGGTCGACTAAGAATGTTTTGGGGTAGAACACTATGCGTAGATTTCCATGGCTATTTCATACTTACTTTAATTTGATATAATTCATAACATTTTATTTAGTGAGCCGCAACCTCTATGCTTGCACGACATCCAAGCTTGTCAACTCTGCAAAGTCTAAGACCAAGGTTATGAACCGCTGCCGAGATCTTGTAGACGATGATTGATCTCCAAGTACTTGCTGTCTTCACTAAGCACTAGCATTCTATCCCCTGTGAATAGGTTTGCTAAAAGCAATTTGGTGGCACTAACGCATGCCAAGTAAGTTAGACGAAGCCCACATATGCGCTTCCAGAGGTACCCATAGCTACCATCAATCAGGTTCTAACCTGAATAAGAAAAAACCGGTTCCCAATTTCCAAAAGTACCCAAAAGAACCGAGTAGTCAAACAAGAAACGTAGTGTTTTACTGCGGAATACGCTATGTCCTTACTCGCTAAAAAATTCAACACATTCTTCAAGAAAGTAATGTTACACTACGGAGCCAGTCACGCTCTTCTCACTGTATGCATTCTTTGTGATAGAACTAGTTAAACTCACGAGCATTTTTGGCCCGCACATGATGTGCTATAAACGAAAGCGTGAAAAGTAAGTTGATAGCGCTCATCGAAAAATATTTTGACGTATGTCTATTTGGCCACCACTGCCGCCATTTATACAGGTTTTTTCTGGTGAACTTGTGATATGTGGCTATAGAGTTTGAGATTACTGATCAAGTTTGTTCATATCAAAGGCGCTTCGTCAGCCGATTGGCCTTAATAAACGATGAGTGACCGCCTATTTGAAGTCCATGGTCAACTAATTGGTAGGGCAAATATCTTTGAGAGAACTAATTAGGCGCTGTTTTTGGAATAACTCCGACTGAGGCGATGCATATTTTTCAGAAGGCTAACGAACACTAGTCTGTATAAGATATGTCCTGCATATCACTTTGCACTGAAAGCTCGTTAGGATCACAGTATAGATGAAGGTAAAAGGATCCTCCTGCTCTGCGTTTTTCGGGACAGTCAAAACACGTACATATCCGTTGTTCAAGATACCGGACAAAATTGAACAATCACAGAAACGTGATGAATTCTCTGTGCCTTTTAGATTTTCGGGGCAGCCAGACCACAATGGAGGACAGAAAGTAACCGGTGCTTCTCAAATCCCTCACGGACAGCAATGAGCCCGCCGCGCAGTTTGAAACGGAGCGGAACTTCATACAACGAGCTGACTGACTAGATTAATCACCTCCAAATGCGACTAATAGAATTCTGCCTAATACGGATTACTGATACTGGATGCCATATATATAGCACCGTCAAACACCTTGAGTTTTGCACTGTATGGGGAATTTCACTTGTACTGCAGGCTCCTATTGATGAACGAGAGGGCCCGCAATTTAAAATGACTGGTGAAGCTGACGATGCGGTCGATTTTGACCAATTTTGTAGTTAAGTCATTTAGGTGAAAACGAGGATCCAGTGCGCTTATGAAAACTGTTGTTTTGTCGTTGAAGCCAGATTTTATGCTACAATGCAACGATGTCAGTCTCCTCAAAGAACAGATATAAGCGAAGACAGGTTGTATGACGGTTTCATCTAACTCACTTTGAAGACAGTCACGGACTCATACCACGTAACCCTCAAAAATGAAATGCGTGATGCCAATGTGCGCTAGCACACCGAAACACGAGCTGCGAACGATGGAATTTTGAGATTCATGTTGATCCGACAGTGGTCGCAAACTAGCCGAAAACTCCATTCCCCGTCCGGCATTTTTGTGAATAGGCGTTTACATTCAGTGTACGAATTACCTTGATATGTTTTGTTCACTGGGATATCAAATTATTTATTCATGTTCAAAATGCTTTTGTGCTGAACCCGATTGACGAAAAGATCCTGTCCCTTAGGACAGGATGATCGTCCGATCCTCTTGTGGTGGATACCTGATCTTTGGCAGTCTTGGAGTGGAGGTGTTTTGAATACGATATTCGATATTAAACAGAAACAGGTGGCTTCCCTTAACGAAGAAATGAAGAAACTCTGGCCTCTAGGGAACATCTCACTACCTTACAAAACTCGAACGAGAATTGTGCCTTAGCGGCAAGTTATTGCACTTACCTTGAAATTTGCGAACACTCTTTGGTGGCTCGGTTCCAAATTTCATCATCATAAATAAATATTGTACCCGCTCGTATGCGACCGAACGTTGATGCAATGGCTCGAACGACTGCCGAAAGGCCCAGCTACAAGTAAGCTATTTGCATGCATGTGACTCCTATGCTTGATGCACAAAAATCGTACTCCAAAATATTTATTGGAGGTGTTCATCAATTCCGCACCAGCTGATGCGCCCAGCATTACATCAGCTGAATAATATAGCAGGAACCTGTAGACTCTCGGGCGTCCTGTATTGGTAAGTGCTTGTTGGAGCGGGTGTAAAAGCTCTGGAAACTGATGTGTCGCGATACTGGTAAAAGTGCGAGCTATTTAAACGGGATCGGCGTTACGTTCACGTTGTCGAGGACGCAGAATCGTGCGACGTGATGACGGACACTTCGTAGTAGAATTAGACTTACTATTCACCAGCAAAATCACCACCCGTCCGACGAAGTTGTCCTGAGCCCACAATTATATTGGGAGAGGAATAAACAAAATTCCTGCCAACACACCAGGGGCTCCAGCAAAATTGAACATTTATGAGGTATAAACTGACCATCGCCTATTGATTCGAAAAATAATATTTTAAACCAGTGAAATCAGAATTTTACGGTAATTAGAAAATCTTTGGTTAATCGAGCTATTGATAGTTCTCTAGTAGAGACGTTCATATTAATTGGGCATACATTTAATGTCAAAACGAATCAACGTTTACGCGCACTATTCATATCTAGGAATAGGTTATTTTTCGTGAACGCATACCCGTTCATTTGATCTTCAGGATGGGGAATTAATTTCAGCTGCATGCCATCATCTGCAGCGATGCAAATTTTTCATGGTTGTCCTACATTTTGGTTCAAAACGTGAGCAGGTCTGTGTACCTGAGTGAATTTCCTGACCGGACAAGACTCCTGACGGGGAGCGGAAAGATGTACCACACACTGAACACCGGAGGCATATTTCGTCTTGAATTTTTGGCCTCGAATTATCTCCATTTGCTACCGGCGCGTATGTTTCCATACCCGACTTGACTCACCCCTTTTGATTTTTTTTTACCTTCTGCAGTTTTTTAAACCGGGTTTCATCCTTGGGTAACTCGGTCAATTCGATTTTATATCTTATTGTGTGCTTTACTAAGTTCCACCTAACAGAAATCAAACCGAAGGATTATTTCCTCACTCTAAAAAACCATTCTGCATCCGACGATCAAGCGCAGTGCGGGCACATCAAGTAGTGAATCTGAAGATGCGCAATGGATGTAAATCTTACTTGATTCCACAGTCCATCAGTTAATTCATATAACATTGCGGTGCGCCTTTTCTTGACATGGCGGTTCACACCAACCCTTCCTCGTTGTTTAGCCATGGTGCGCAAACCCTGAAAATCACTATTCTACTCTTATGGACCAAATGTTAACTATCGTTTTATTTGGCCACGCAAACCGCCTGTTTCGGTGCAGTTTGCTTCCCTGGCTTACCCCCGACCGGATAAAATATCTAGTAGCTGCAGTTCTCTCCTAAAACACACGCCGAATTTTTGACAGCTTGGTGGCTTGCCATCTGGAAGATCCGCTAGCACGGTGCACGAGGGATGAAAACCGCGTGTGCTGTTTGGGTACACCCTGCACGGATGGTCGCTCTGTTACGTTGCACCATGGTAGCATCTTATACCCGCCACCCAACCAGTAGTATGCGTGTTTTGCCCAATACTGATGGTTCTGAGTTAATCTGAACTCATCTCATTCTCCTTTTTTCCAAGGCTTTTAACTTTGCTGGTAGCTTCTCAGAACATCCCTTATGGCTGTCATTCAGTCATTCTGGAGTGTCCCCGGTTTACACCCACAGGATCCTCCAACTGAAACAAAACCATCCGTGACATTATATCAGACTAACTCTGCCTGCGTCAATCCCCTCGCCTAACCGAAATCCAGCTGTCTTAGGTATGCGCAACACATGTCCAATTGCCGCAACCTTAACGTCCATTACGGAGTTGTCCGGAAACCAAAGTGTGTCAGTGCAATAATGGCATGGCACTTCCATACCTTTCATGACGGCACACACAACTATTCTCGTCCTATTCTCGACTGTCAGCTCTCGCAAACAAAAACCTGTGGTTCCAACTGCAAATATATTGTTTCCCCGGCCGAAACCACTTCTCAGACGTGTTCGCTCCAACCCGATGAACATTTCGTTCAGATTTAGCCGTCATGGTTTTCCTCTGCGATTTCAATTTGTCCACATTCGAGTGGTCTCAATCGCGCAAGAAACAGTTCCTAGGCCGGCCATCGTATAGTGATCGTTTAGGCATAATTTCATGAGATTGTGTTTTCCTTATCCGACTGCGGTCAATCGATGCGTATTAACCTGGAACTCTTAAAACATTTTCAGGCCTATTAGAAACCGTGAGTCACACACAACCCACCAATGCCAAAGGATATTCAAGCCCGAGATATGTGAAACTTTGGACCGGTGGCTGCCTATCAGATACGCGATTAGTTCAAGCTAAGGCGGGATACAGCGTTATTCTGATTGTCCATGACAGGTATATTCAAGGGCATAAAATACGCTACGCTGGTATTTTCAGTTCAGTTTGACCGCAACGCAGGAAAACCCCAAGAGACACGTGGTTCGCATAGAATTTTATCAAAAAACGGTACCATGTAACCTGAATAAGGCAGTAAAATTGTGCAAACCTATGATCGTGTGATTACGCCAGCTCCTATGTTAAAACTTAGGAACTGCTGTCAAGGGATATTTCAACTGACCGTCCATGGAGACCGTCCATGACCGTCCATGACTGTTGCGTGTGCTAAACCCGAGCATCTCAGAGCGCTGCATGTTTCATTTACGGCCTAAGATTACTCGTCCGGCTTTGTCGTCCTGTGGCTGTTAACGTTATTAACCATTTTAAAAATGGATACCCTGGTGTGCTCAATTATGCAGAGTGCGGTAAGTGTTGCACAAAAGATGATTATATATTCTTTGGCAATGAATCGTTTTTCAGACGGACTAAATGTGCAGAGGTGCGGGTATAATGATGCGCTGAGCCGAAAATTATCTTGGGATGAAAAATGTGACACTTTCACCTTTATGTCCACAAGGGAGAAAAACGTTATTTGGTAATATCAATTGATCATCATTGGTTATGTGAAACGGGAAAGTTATGCCAGGACATTGCCATCAAAATTTCGAAGTAATTCAAAGAGCTCTTTATATTTGACCATCCACAGTTCACTAGTGAAGACGCTCACATTGATTGTGCATGGATTTACTGTGCCTCTGTAGAGCATCTAAACGACTGAACGTTTTCTGACACAATTCACATCTGGGATAGACTTTTTGTTTGTGCACTGTTGCCCCATGCCGCACAGCACTTCCTTTTGTGGTGAATGTCTCAGCACATTGTTCGCACAAATATCGCTCTACCGTTTGGTGTGCAGTCTTCTGATGCCAGCGTAGCATCCTCCAGGTTGCAAAACATTTGTCACACTCGGGACACGGGTTACCGCGTTCTTCAGAATTACGGACTCGTTCGCTAGATGTTCTGGATGGTAAATCAATTTCATCTGCATGCCATTTCCTGCAGTGATACCAAAGTTTCCTTGATCCCCTGAACGTTCTCGTACAAAATCTGCAAAAAAGGTCCTCGCTGTTTGAGTGAACTTCCTGATGAGACAAGGCTACTGACAAGAAGCTGAAACATTTGTCACATACTGGACATCGAAAGCACTTTTCTTTTCGGGCTTTAGCACTTGGATTCTCCCGGGTGGGGGCCCGAAGATATGTATTTTTAAGTTGTCGTTGAGACTCCACTGACGGGCTTCTCTGCAGATTCTCACTCTCAGAATTCGCACATAACATTTCCATGTCATTCCCTGTCACAGCTGTACATCCTTGTCTACCTTGATTTGCTGCGTAGGGATAAAAAAAGCGAATATGTATTGAACTGTGTTGCCTACTTTTTCTACTGGGAGCAAACTGGCAACGTAAACTTACGGAAATCATTCTCCATAATGTTTCAGTGAAATTAAACTTGCAAAATTTATGATTAACGAAAACTCACTAAATCTCTCCAATATCAAGTTTTATTCTACATTATATATCCATATCCTCATAGCATAAATAATGTTACGGGCATTGTAGTGCAAGAGAAGTACCATCACAACTGCAGTCCGGTCATATCTGGTGGCTTGAAGTCACCGTACCAAACCGAGTTCGATGTTGAAAATTATCAAGGTGAGCCAAAATAAAACCCCACGCGCTTCGGGGGGTTATTCCTGAAAACGTCTCGGGAGCTGAATTTCAACATGACCACACTTTTGTACTTCGAACGAATTCGAAAATTGCTGAAGCTAGTCGGACCGTTTTGAATGCAAAATCTAGAAGCCCGAAAATTAACTAACTCCTGGATTCGATATTCACTTGATATATAATCATCGCGCATCTTGTTTTCAAAATTGACAGACAATTTTCGACGTCCTTAGACACCAAGCTTCACCTTCAGGAGTTCCCACAAAATGCGTAATAATGCACATATCCAGCCTCGACTATTGTCTTGCGCGCAATGGCTAACATACCGCCGGATCAAAAATCTGTGAACATGAAAGAACAATTAGGTGGTTCACCTGTCTAGACCTCTCCTTTAACGGTTTGCCTACAGAACTGCCCGTGAGAACATGACCATGCACTGCGATTCCGATGAACGAACGAAGAGTGAGAGTTTATCTTGTTTAGAGTTGAATTAATGACACTGCTTATTAACCGCTTGTGTATGACACGCTAAATATGATGATGGTTTTCATGAGCCAGTATGGGTTGCCGCGATCAACTAACTCAGTCCACCGCATGCACGAATGAGATCAACGAGAATGGTACACTTGCTCTACCTGCAAACGCCTCCCTCGGTCCGGAGCATACTCCTCGTGTGGGTGACCAACAGGATGCCTTCTACTACTTCCAGCAGGCAGTTGCAGCGTAAGCTTGTGTCGTAACTGTTAAAAGGGAATGTACTCTTTCAACCATCGACGCAAAAGGGTATCGGCCATCACTTGCCTCTAACTTCATCTTCGCTCATATCCGTCACATCACCCGAGAAATCAGACCTTCCCCATAATAATAACCGCTGAATTGGTTTGATCGCGCAAATTGTGCCTGAATCATCAGGAACAGCTGCTTGCGAGGAGTTACTATAAGTAATGTCCGTGCCAGTGAGAACAGTAGACAAAGATTTGTCGCACAACACTTACTCACAGATGACCGCACTCTGCACTTGATGGATAGATCGTATATGACGCATTCATACTGTCAAAGGATCCCACTAGCTCGCAGCCTCCAAAAAACTGACTGGAATTTAGCAGTTTTGGAAACTGCGGTACCCAATTCTTGGGACTATGACAACTTTTATAAACCAATTTAAGAACTGCTAATTCATAATTGGATCCATAATTCCACACCAACCCGAGGAAGAGTGGCAGCAAGATGGCGAAATTCACGTGTGGATTTCAACAACACTTGCGATTGAAATGTCGGAAATCGTCACTTATCCAGGTCAATAAACCAGGAAGCTGATTCCCCGCTAAGTGTGAAAATTCTGTCCAGCGATTCTCTGCTATTCAAAGACAACGACATATTGTATGGGTCAGATTCCCCAGAGGAATGAATTAAGTCAACTGGTGCATGTTAATATAATCATGAGTCTCCTCGGATGTGATGAGCAGGACTACCTGGTTTGATATTCTCCGTATAAAAGAAACCCGTTAATTTTGAATGAGTATTGTTTGGTGATTGTTTTTAACAGCTTATTACTGATAGTTTGTGCCAGTTCGTATAATTATGGGTAATGTGTTGCAGCTCGCATAAATATCTGCGATCATGGATGATCATTGCTGCTAACATTGCACTGGTGGTGGTGGCCAATCGCTGAACATTGTGCGGCTGATCACGGTGACCTTGTGGTGAACGAATAAATTTCTGTAGGACACAATGAAGGTCCTCACCTCAAGCACCCGATTAGCATAAAAATTATTTTGCCCATCAACCAATAAACCAAAGTCTGTATTCACACGGTGGACTCTAGCATCCAAGAAAAATTCGACACTCCTTATCTGGCCAGCGCATATCCTGCTCATACCAGAAAAATACCATGAAATGCAAATTGTGGTTTTCTCACTTCCACGTCATAGACTTGCTGAGATTTGTGTCCTGTAACAATCACACTAGAATTCCACAGGTTCATCATTTGCAGACAAGAAAGCTAAAAAATCTAAACGAAACTGTATCGCCTGGCAGTTGTACTAGAATAGATAAAAACTATGTTAGTGATGTTACCTGACTCACATACGGGAACGTATTCCGCAAACAGGCCATTCAGCTCCGCGACTGAAATAAACGGAGTGTTGTGTATAGCTGATGTTAATGTCCAGACAGCTGCCTCAAGTTACCGCGAGAATTATAACATTCCTTTGTGGAAAACATACCAATGTGAAAATACCCGGCAGGGGTTTGTGTGAGACATCAGCGTTCAGCTCCGTTGATGCTCATCCATTGTCAGTCACCACTAACGATACAGTAAATTAAAATGCCTAACCTTCTGATACTTAGGAAGACAGGGAACTAAGACGGAACTGGTCGACAGCCATTTTTATGCCAAGGCCACGTTCTGCCAAATTTTGCATTATTCGCCTGCACCGGTTCGCTGGTCATCTGCGCATTTTGAAAAATCATCTGCTAAAGGCTTGGACGGTCAGTTTGCATTGTTCTATAAAATGAAAACATGCGTCCGGTCCACTCATACTCGGTAGACGGACGTAGTCATGAGGATCGATAAGCATGGGCTGTATGACACTTGCACACGCTTATAAAGGTTATTAATAAATTCCAGGTTGACGTACGGGGATCCTCTGGGGTTTCACATATACCAGTGAAAAGTTGTGGCAGTACATCACAGCACAGTTTCAATTCAAAGAAGGCCTTTCTCAGGCTAGTTTGTGGGGCTGCTCATTTTACTGTTGTGTGCTGTTTCTTTCAAACGTTTCCTGGCCGAAAGCACGCATAATAGGTCAAACGATTTATTCCGGTGGCTGAACTGTCCATTGTGTAATGAGTAATTTCTTCATTGTCTGAGTACCTTTTCGCAGAAGGCTTCAGACTCTTACAAGTCAACACTAATATACCATTTATTACCATATAGCATACAATGAACAGTCGAGCATAATAACCAAAAATTGGTCAACTTGTAGTGAAACTTTCAATCCTTGAGAGGATTGCTTACCGCTGATCTTCGAGTGTTAAAGAAAGTTGACTTGCGTGCATTTTTTTGGAGGGGGGGGGGGCAGAAGTTTGTTACGAATACGTTTGCCTTGCTGAGGTGGTCATAATTATCACCCACATAATCACTGACGACAAACTGATGCTTGAGGAAACTGGATCGCCAGTGAGATGTTTACGCATTCTCGCATCACTAAAAAAAAGCCCTTGGTACAACACTAAAAAGAACGACTGATGAGCACGTGTAGGGGACGAATTATCACCGAATGCCTGCCCAGGTAACTATGGCTTAACAAGAATACTCGATCCAATGTGTGTAAGGGCACCTACTTTAGAAATCCGCGACGCAGACAATGCCAGTAACTCCTGAGTGGCAGTTAGCAGTAATTTTGTTCAAAGTCATGGCGTTAACGAACACTGGGAAAGACAAACGAATCTCAACTCTATGGTGTTTGCGGGGGGTTGTCGGTAGTTTACAGCCAACATCTGTTTACTTGAGTAGCGGAAAATCAGTTACAAAGTGCAACATAAATGTTATTTCCAAGACTACAGCCAACAACCATTCGTAATCAATGATGATTCACGGAGACCAATAAACATACAACAATGAAAATCATGCGCAATCACTGCATAATTTTGCGGGCTTCAAAATATACCAAAGACATCACATAGCCTCGGGAATCGTTTAATTTGTACAATATGCGATAAAAGGAGTCACGCTCACGAGGATTTTGGGCAGTCACCAATTTCACCATACACATCAACGTCAAATATAAGTTGACAATGCTCATCAAAAGAGACTTTCGCCGTGTATCTGGTAGAACCGCTTTGGCTGCCTCTTTTATAGGTTTGCTTCTGATGGTTTTGTGGTATGTATGGGTGTAGTCTGAGTTTATTTATCAGGTTTGTCGAAATCGTATTGTCTGGAAGAAGGAAGTTATAACGGCTCATTATCTGACTGATGTTCAGAGTGCATTTCATGCTTGTTTTTGTTCTGTTGCGATGCTGCCTAATTAACGGGTGTGTCAAATATGTTGAAAAATTGATTAGAAGCTTCTGTATGGCCCTCGTAATATTCCTCATAAAAGCTAGCTAATAAATACTACAATGAAACTAGCGGGAACAGTTCTCGATATTTTTGATATTTGACAGTATTTGATGCACCCCGAAGGACCAGAAGTCTCCTGTTCATAGAAGAAGATGAGTATCGCTGATGACCGCTTGCATGAGGAGAGCCGCAATTTGAGGGTTGACTGACTGAACTAATCACCCCCGTACGCGAGGAGTACCAGATTCGATGGTAACAGTGAATCTGAGTAGTCGTGTATAACGCTCATCCGGCGACTGAGTAATTCCACAGCGATGGCGCATGAGTGCATACACTTACGTAAGAATAAATCGAATGTTGTGTCAGCTAATTTTTGATCGCAGCGAGGTATCTCGCCGTTTAACTTACAATGATGTGGGGATAGTGTTGTTGTGATGATATCGCTGATTGAAGACATGATGATTAACCCAGTCCGCATAGTTGGTTGTAATACGACAATCAATAAATGAATCACGCGTTGTAGTCAGTCTCTTTAAATTTGTTCTTTATATATAAAAAATCAGCAGCACGACCTGAGATAGAACAATGTGAAAATGATCTATTTTGTTCGGCAGCTTTATATACCCAACATTAGAGAAACGCGGAAACCTATAACAGGAAACGTTTAGGCACGAACTATGAAGCGAGAAAATGGTTGCCGGGCGCAATCATAAGCTGGCAACCATGGAGTGTTGAGATTCTACTCCATTGAAAACTACTCACAAATAGCCGGAAACTCTTATTCCTGGTTCGTCAATCTTGAAACCCCTCACCGAGAACTACTCCTCAAACTGGTGTGTGTGTCCTGGTGCGTGTCCTCAGATGGGACTGAACTCGGAATTTCGTATCCGAAACCTATGTGAACGTTGGAACTTTAAAGCAAATGCCGAGGAATTATTGAGATTGTCGGCCTTTGGTCAAAATGCCCCGAAACAACACGAGAAACAGTATCTACCGAGCTACTTTCGAGGATCAATACTTATGTACGTAATCATCACAATACACAAGTTTATGGGATTAGCATACAAAAAAGGTCTAGGTACTATGTACTAAGTCCGTAAGTCCAATCAACATGCCATCAAATTTAATACCCACATGTCGGAAAAATGTTGACCTTTTGAAGGCCGGTGTCCCATCATTCTGAATGGTGAACTTTTCAATTTAGTCAAATTTACCGATGGTGTCAGGACAAGCGTAACTATTGGGACAAGAAAATTGTCTCACACTCCAATGCACTCACACTTGGGGATAATGAAGAAATCCAATGGGACGGGACGGTTTATCTGGTGTATACCACTCCCTTTACTAGATCTTATATCACATTGAGTCTTCATTAACGAAAACACCACTGCTGAGAAAAGCAGATATACGATTTTGCTTGCAACTTGTACATACGCACTAGTTGCTCGGAAATTTCCCAAGCATCTTGGTAATCCGCGTTGGAAATTTTTCCGTAATAAATATGTTAATGTCTTGAACAGCCAACATATTTGTGTTGTCATGTGTAAGCACAACGGGCCCAGCATAGTTATCGTGTTATCCAGATTCCACCATTTTAGTCACAGTCATGGGCAAAATGAGAAGCAGCAAATTCCAACGTCTGATTGTCTAACACGTGTTTCACACACGCTCGTGCACTGTCAAACTCCAACGCAGTTTACCGAACGCCAAAAATGAGAATTGACATCTATTATGATGGTCACTAAAACCTCAGAGCAGTTAGCCGGAATTTGTACCCACAGCCACAAAAAACAACATTCTGTTGGAGAGCTGTCAATAGTAAAGTCAGTTTTGAGCAGCATAACTTTTTTCCAATGATTGTCATGATGGAACCCCCATGGACCTCACTCTTCAGAGATCAAATATGCTGCCTTGCAAGAACATAGGGAACACAGTGAATGAAACCGCACGAATTGCACAAGGTTACCCCACGAGAATCATTTCATAAGCTCGGTGTTCCCAAACCATTCAGCAATTTATTTTGGCTCCATGGCTTCACGTCAGCTGCTTCCATACGATGCCTGGTACCCGCTCACTAAGGCGCAATCTTCTTGCCTCAGATATAGTTAGTATAAATACATTGATTGTTTCAAAAAACCACCTGAACCACGTGACTAACGCATACAACCCCGAATTTCGGGTCACCCAAATGCCGTGCTATTAATACACGAACGAATCGTGAAGTTGCAAAATCCTCAAACGGTGCGATCATGCGAGGTTTTATACTCCGGTTTAGGTATGGCTCGTTCCAAATGAGACCTTGTACAGTAAAGCAGTTAGACAGGGGAACACCTAAGAAAATCGCACACACTGGGTCACAACGAAGTGGCCACTTGGTGAACACTCGGCTGCATTGAACCACCAAAGTGATGCCTTGGTCAAAATGAGATTTCCGTTAAGGTTAGGCACAACAAATGAACGATTCGCGTCCGCGTGTGGCATGAATAAAAACATTGCTGACTGTGTTCGTAACTCATGCTCATCCGTGCGTACCGGCCTATAAATCAGCGTATGGCTGCGTCATGCTCAACCGGGCGGTATATCTAATATTTCCGTGGAAATCAGATGCACTGTACATCCGAGATCTCCTAACTCAGTCGCACTGGGGTGCAATCACGTTCCTTTGGCAGAAATATCACACTGATGAACTGTTCTTGGCTGTCACAAATCTAGAGTTCGAGACACGTCTGTAGTTTATATCGTAAAGATGAGGGCGTCAGGTGCGCACGCAAAATTCACATACTCTTTCCAAAATGCGACTTACGAATTGGATGATGGTTAACACGGTTGGAATGCTCAGGGGTGGAAGAAGTAACGGAGGCGGAACAGACTGATTCACAAATAGATTAAAATACAGCATAGCGGACCTCTGATTGTACGGCAAGTATGTAAGACAATACTCATCAAACCCCGAGAAAACGGAAGTTCTTTGGCCAAATTTCCCCAATGCGTTGAGTTTTCGAATGGATTCATATGTTCCCCATCACCAGGCTGACAATTGGATACGGCACCGGTTTGAAAATTGTTGAACCAGACATCATTACTAAGGAATCATTCGGGGAGATGACCATGGTTAAATGTGCAACGGAAAATTGATTTTAATGAACCGATGATCCTGATCTAGTGCAGATAACTGCTCCGCAACCAACCGCCCCGCGAACGCTGAACACCATGCCTGCTCTGAGCAACAAAAGGGTTTGCCGAAAAGACGAGTTGAGCCTAAATTGCGAGGTCAGTGTCACCATATTCCAGGATCTAGATCAACAGAGAAAAATAGATTCCATATAAAAATGAAAGGGAATAACGTTACTTTTCCATTTGCACTAAGGCCTTCGGTATTTTGAATTATTGTATTGCCATAGTTTTTGCCAAACTTGGGCTTATGGGTAACGAGTAATGCACTAGTCAATCGAACCAAAGTCTGAAAGTCTTGGAGACTTCAGTCACCAATCCGAACCACCCATATAAATCTTGGTATATCCGACTAATCGAACTAGATATCGCCTCTGGATTTCGCGCAGCAAAGGAAATTAAAGCGTATGAATTCTGGATGAGGATTGATGATGCTGGCTAGATTGCAGTTCATCAGACATTTGTGATATACTAGAAAACACTGGCGGATATTTGAACGGCTCTTTTGACGGCTTGGTTTATCCACTGCGAATGTCTAGAACTGAGAACTAGTAGACCAGTTGGATCACGTTAGTAGGAGGCTTGTGGATTTTGAGTTTCTGTGACAAAATCATGAAATATCTTACGCGCCACGGTAGGCCGGTCATCATAGGTCATGTCCTGTTGGTGCAAAGCAAACACAAATATGGATTGGTTATCACAAGTTGCTCTGGTACATAGTACAACGTTGAGGTAATACAAGCGTTTGACGAACTCACATTGGGTACTTAGAAGGCGGTGAAATCAGTCTAAAAAGCGACCATATGATTTCTCACGTATCGCAACTGGTCGATGAACCACAGTTTACCTACGATCAATATTCGTTCCTCCAAATCCTAAGGCCATTTTACTTTCACTCCTTCACCAAACGATTGATTTGTCACCATCAATGTGGGTAGCTCATCCTTAACTGGTTTGTTTATATAAATACCAAACACTACTTGATCCCGCTTGAACTGACTGGGTAGTTTTTGTGAACATTCGTCGTAACCATTTTGCTTCCATTCTAATGGGAATGTACTGTTCTCTGTTTCAACTCGATTGGTTTCCTGAATGGTTTGTTTTGCAGGCTTTTGTATTTGTCCTGATTGATGCGTTCTTAAATTGTGTTACGTTGTGTTGTGCCATTGCACCGATTCAAATATCGTGGCGGTTTCTATTTCCGTAGGTTCGTTGCTGACACAGTGTCCACCTCCCGCCATATGGTTCATAGCGTCACATAAATTGAAAACTTGGCTTCATAATGCTTTTTGGAATTCCTGCCGGTTTGGAATGTAACTCTTATAGTACTCGCCACGTAAAATTCTACAGATGACACCGTGTGGCTTCAAATTACAACGGTTATGCTGCAAAACTATTGGGCCCCTAATGTGAACCATCAGTTTCCAATGATGTCAAACCAAACTCTCACACAACAGCCGTCAATTTTCCCTGTCCCATTGTTTTTAGAGTGCACCCTTGTAGCCTATTTCAATGCTTTGATGCACGGGCGGTTCGTCAGGTAATTTTTGGTGCCGCGAAGCTAGCCTGGTTTAGAATAAATACTTCCACAGGTTTTGAATGCACCTAAAGCGATCAAAAAATAAGACAAGGCTGCATATTAAAATATGCTTAATAAGCAAAATCTCAATGCAGTCGGCCAATAATGGGATATCGGCTCTGGTCTAGGTGTGCTTACCAGAATCCTGATTAATCAAGAGAACGATGAACAGCTGTATGCGGACGTGCACGCTGCGTTGCATATAAATGACCTTTGTCGAATTGTCAAGTGATTGAAACAGAAGATCCCAAAAAGAAATGGGCGAGTCTAGTATCGTTGGTGTTACTAGGATCAAGACAAACAAGAAAATCAATTTGTTGTGTCCAGAAGAGGTCATCTTAACTGCATTGTCTCGTTTTACGGCTTATGATGTCCACGGAAAAGAAACCATCCAGTAATAATGGTGCTTAAGCAAAACTGGTCAAAATGGGTCAGTAACCAACCTGTAGATGTGAACCAAGTTAGCCAAATAAGTACTGGTTCTAGTCAGATACCAAAGACCTGACAATCCCAAAAACAATATTGAAAATAAATATTACCTGCTGCCTCATTTTGGAACACCCAGTATTTTGTCTCTTTTCAAAATGCGTTTGCCTTTTATGCCATTATTTTAGCCGTAATGAAAGGGTTCAACAGACTTTCTGTTATTTTATGCAAGCTTTAATTTGGGACATCATCGATCATCTTGTTTCCAGCTGTCAGGTTAGCACCGGCGATGTTTTACAAGGTTCCGAGTACTGGCTTCTGTGATCAGCTAGCCGAATTTGCTGAATAACAGTGAATTCGCCGAAGTATATTTCTACGGGTGTTAATGCGTTCTCGGCATGTGCCAGAAATTAAAATAAATACTGGTTGCCCGCAAACATTAGTTCGGCTAACTTAACGCAGCAGATAAATCCAACTGACAGCTTCATACTAAACCAAAATGATCTGGGTGTACAGGCGCTCGACCTCAGGATACTCGACCTCAATATTTCACAACAGTCTGGCAACCAGTGCGTTGGTAGCCTGAAAAGCGAGTACGATAGTATAGCACTTGATGATGCGCCCGTTTTGCTTCCAGTCCGGTATGATGTATCAGTGGCACACCCGGTCATCGGTCCATTCAAATTTGTTGCAAATGGGCAAAAGTTTTGATTTAGCTGGTTTTCAACATTTCATTCACCTAGCTTGTCAGTTCATGCATTTCTCATTACGGTTCACCTTTTTCTGCTGACAGTAATTTCATACCTAACAAAGTGCTCACGTTTTTCGTGCCACTGAGACTTCTCGTCGAATTTTTTTCTCCTATTCCGCAGACAAATCAAAACACCTGTGGAATAAAACGGCTGGGAGTGTGTTGATTTAATTAGTTGATACAAGAACGAGAATACTAGTGGTATCTTCCGATTTTTCTAAGCATCTCATCATACAATCTTGGCAGGATATTTGCAGGAGAAAACAAACTCTATATTGGTAACCTGGCCACTTGTCTTGATGGACTACTTAACGCCGCTCTTAAACTCAAACGAGAGTATTGCGATTAACTGCGAAAGTGGCCGCCAATTTCACGAGTTATTGCATAAATTGCAACGCAAGACTGACGGACGTTTTTTCTTCCGGATATAAACCCCAAAAATTTGGAGCATCACAAAACAGTGAACTGCAGGGTGTGAACGAATCCTTAAGGAACGTTTCCGACGGCATCGAATGCACAGTCGAGGAAGAGTACAACAGAAATCTGGAATCCATAGACACGCTCATCACTTTGTAGCCGCGTAATGGGAGCTTCATTGTAAGTTGTACAGAAAGGCAACGAGCGTGGATTAATATCTGCGCCACAACGGCAGGCAATCAAATGATCACAAACAAAGCTGCAATCAGACAATTTTGAAGCGGATCAAGGCACAGTGTCGCACAACAAGGAATTTCATTTGAAGTTCATTTACGACACCAAATACGACTAATGCAACAACACAAAATTGAAGCGAACAAGTCGGCCCCGTAAATCAAGAACATCGTCGAAATCAAGATGTCTCTTTTTTGACAGCACATTACTACGCTCGCTTTCAAAACTGCGGACGTAGGGAGAAAATTAAACAATGTTAGTCGTCGGGATAACTGGTCCACTCAAGGGGGCGCAGATTACACACACAGGCAAAGCGGATTTACCCACTCGACTGCCCACGGATGATGTCGCCTTGAATGGTAATGAACAGTTTGCAGGGCATTTGCCACCTCGGCGAACAGATTAACGGCCACCTGATGAATAACCAGTGAACTCACCCGAGATACCAGTAGCTCGAGATTCGGACTCGCAACAACCGGCTTACTATTGAATGCAAAACCGTTCAATTGCAACCAACTGATCAGCATTGTTCATCTAATATTCTGACTGTATCTGAGCTCATTCGACGTGACTGGGCAGGTGATGTGAACCTGCTTGATTACCGCACTGTTGCCTTTGCTAATCAGGTTGTATAGTTTCCTGTACGTCCCAAATCTACTGGTTCTCTGAATAGCCCGTTTCCATAGGTTTCGTCGTTGTCCTAATTGGAGCCTTCATGATTTGTGGTGCGGTGTGGTTTAGATACAGTGGTTCAATAAAGTTCAACAAACTGGTAGAAACCAACCTGAATTCGGGTCAAATGGCTTTTTAGTTTAGCTAATTTCTCCTACCCAGTTCACGGTGGTCATTCGCAAAACCCAGTTTACACTGTATATTGGTTACAAAAAAATGTGAGAGCTCCCCTTATTGAGAGAATCAAATGTGCTGACGTTTAATTACAATCTGAGTGATAACTTTCCAATTGGGTTCCACTTATTTTGGCTAAATCTTCAGGTTTCCGTTCACAAATCCTCAGTTGTTAATGACGCCAAATAAATGTTGTGCACTTACGTTGCCAGTTTTCTTTGTCATTGTTTACTGGGTACAACGTTTTACGCTAGCACCCATGTCATCGAAGTAATGCACGGAGGTTTCGACAGTGTACTTTTGGGCGCCGTGCACCTGAATCACGAGAATTCCCCCTTACAAGCCTCGACTTCACTTTAGTCGACCATAATATAACGAGGAGCGGGATAGTGAAAAACGGTTGATGTGCAACATTTCACTGTATTTAACGACTAATCAAGCATCCATCCTGGGCTGGTAGGATTTGCGAGAATCCTGAAGAATTAACAGGACCAAGAATTTCATGCACATCTGCGTGCTATTTTTTGAAAACTGAACGTGTTGTATCCTGAAATAATTCAAACAGAAGCGCTTATCTCACCAAAAAGGCGATTTTTCCCAACAACCTCCTTAAGAATTCACCGCCTTTATAAAAACGATTTATGACCGTTATCATGCGTTAGATTTCATTGCGACACCGAAATTAGTGAGTGATTTTAACTTGGTTGATAATCATTCAACTGAAGCAAACAAGCCAATCATTTCTTTGTGTGTGTAAAAAAGGCCAACGTAAACTGCACTGCCTCGTTGTCCTGTTTGGAATTGCCGAAGGAGAAGAAACCACACAATGATGTCGAATGAATGTTTCAGCAACGCTCTGAACGACTGCCACCATTCCCATTCACAAGGGAGGTATTTTCACGTGGAACACGGAACACTAATGTAGAAATTAACGTTAAATCTACAACACTTTCCTCAAAGGGAACTAGTCACACGTTTGTCGAAAACTCTTCGATAACCCACGACAGGTTTTGCCATCCTGAGTCTCCTCAGGTGGGTGCAATCCCCAATTTTCCGTTACCCAATATTCTACTTGAACAAAAATTGGACGTATCTCGACAAATACACTCAGTTACACATCAGCTGGGTTTCCATGGGTTCCATCTGCAAATCCTCGCTTATGATATTATTCAATTAAATTCGCTTATGCGTATGCGTGGTTTGGGAAGTGAATACATGAATGCCCCCTTTGCTTTTCATGTTTGTCACGGGCTTAAACCTAGTACACGGATCCCTGGCCTCTGGTAGAAGACGCGTCAATGTTTTCCCACATTGTCCCCTGGGAGGCAGAGGGCACCTCTGCTGTCGGAGGTAAACTTCACCCAATGAAACTGTGCCACGAATGCCGGGGGGTAGTAAATCCAATATTGTGGTGCGCGACCTGAGAGTCTAATGCAGTTCTCACCACCTGCATCGGTGGACGCTCAATGCACATTTTGCGCTGGGCACCACGAATGTTGCCCATCGCGTCTGCTGTCTACAGCAAAATGTTATGTCCTAAGTATGGCTAAAACTTACATATCATGGCCAGTTTCATGACAATTCAAGATCTAGTTACACAGATGAAAATATTATTCATATGCGAACAGACGTTCCCCTTAGATAGCTCACTTATTTCCAAGTCAGTACAAGCTGCTATCGATAGAACATAATATCATATGTTAGACGTCATTCATTTAGTTTGCATTGAAGTGCAAGCACGTGTTACGTAGTTCAGTTTTTCCTCGTTGCATTTCACGCCAAATTGGTCCTTACCCCTACCTGATAACACACAAACAAATCAAACTACGGTCAGACATTATTGAAGATTTCAATCCGTGTCCCAATCCATCCACATAACGACGGAAAGGTCCGGTAAATCAAACTTGACGTGTTCTTCAAACCTCACGAAACTATTGAAAGCAAACACGAGGATTTCGATTGATGATTGATGACGGTGTTTAGGCCGCAGTTCATGGAAGCGCTGCGATATGTGACAAAGCTCTGGGGTGTGATTCAAATGGTGGTCCTAAAGCTTAGCTCATTCACGGCAAAAGTCTCAAACTGAGAACAAGTGGCCTAGTCGGACCACATTACAGCGAGGCTTGTTGGTTTTTAGTCGCGTGGTATTTCACGCGGCCACCACATGTAACGTTCTCTTGGTGCACCGCAAACAAGTATATTGGTCAGGTCATTGCAAGCTGCCCTCATGCTTACTCCGAGGGTGAGGAAATACAAGCGTTTGGTAAGCTTACATGAAGTACTCGCATGGGTTGAGTTCAGTCTAAAGTACAGTGGGACAGTTAGTTAAATTCCACAGATTTTCAGACTTTGATTCGATCGCCGTTCCCACTAGCCGTGGGGCATACGCACTCGAGTAGCGCATTCGGAGACACTCAAAACCTGAAATTTAGAATGCAGAACGTGTTGCTTTGAATTCCAATCGTACAGGTATGCAGGTTGTAAGTTTTGCGTTAATTGCGCAATGGGTTAATCTACCCTGCTGGATCGACTGTCATTGTTCCAACGGCCAGTTCCCAATGAAAAATTAAACCACCTCGGCAAACACTACGACTTTACCAGCGCTAAATACCCACGCTCTGTTGAGCAAGCTGATAAACTCAGTGTCAGTATGGTAATTCATTTGTTACCATCCGACATATCCTACATGACGCAATATATTTCGAATGGTTAGATGTATGTATGACACTGAAAAGTGATTGCGATTTCCATCTGTCCACTCTTCAAGATAGGAGCGATGAATTTTGAAAGCTCGAATCCGTTTATATGCGACTGTTAAAAAGGTAAAATAGTCAGAGATCATAATAGGTGTTTTGGAAAAAATTGGGGAAAATGTTGAGTGTAAATCTGCCGAATTCGGGAAGGCAATCCACAAGTACACGTAATAACCGAAGGGGCTTATTAGCAACGCACTCCACCGTTCATCAAATTGAATCATAATTCGCATGAGAATAATCTATTGGTGGCCCCGTCGGTGGTTTGTTTCTTCGCCGTCTTTGTCAATTAGCTTGCCGGGATATCATCAGTGTGTGGTTGACTGCATAAATTCTCCGTATTGCTTGTGCTCATATAATCTTGAGACCGTGTTTAGTCACAGTTAACGTGACTATGCGGGTGTTGTGAACATGATTGGTTATCATATTGGTCACTTTGCTAATCAGGTTGTGTTGTTTCCTGTTTATCCCAATTCTATCGGTTGTCTGAATAGCTCGTTTTCATGGATTTTTTCCTCGTCCTGACTGGTGTCAACGAAGTAATGCGCGGAGGTTTCGACTGGGTATTTTCGGGCGCCGTGGACCTTAAACACGAGAATTCCCCGCTACAAGCCTCGCTTTCACTTAAGTCAATCATAATATAACGGAGAGCGGTATAGTGAAACATTTAGATGTGCAGCCTCTCCCAGTAGTTAACGACTAATCAACCATGCCTCTTGGGATAGTAGGACTTGCGAGAATCCGGAACAATCAACACGACAAAGAATTACAAGCACACCGATTAAAAACCGATTACAAAACAATTTTTTGCAACCACCTCCCTGGAAATTCACGGTCTTTAGAGAAGCAATTTGTGACAGTAAACTTGCGCCAAGTTTCATTGTGACCCCAAAATTGGTTAGTGGTTATAGCTTGATGGGCAATCTTGGGACCGAGGCAGTCAAGCCAATCATTTCGTTTTGTGTGAAAAAAGCCATCTTAAACTGTACTGTCTCGTAGTCTGGTTTGTAATGGACGATGATGAAGAAAACCATACATTGATGCCGCCATTTAAATATTGTATCCGAATGAATGTTTTAGCAATGCTCTGGGCCACTGCCGCAAGTCCCAGTCACAAGAGACTTATTTTTATGTGTATGACACATGTTGGATGTAAGGTGATCGTACAAGTTATCCATCATTGACGGCGTTCATGGATTTACTATCCAGGCCGCGCCTTCGCCGAGATATTGGACCAAATGCAAGATAGTATAATGCTTGTTGCATTTCTTGAGTTCTCACTCTCAAAATTCACGACAGTCGGAAAGTCCGAGTGGTCAATATTGAATAATGTGTTCAGTCTAATCCATGGAATGAAATCCCTTCCAGATATCTCTGCATCTTGGAAATCCCGTGTTGATTGGCCAAGACACTCCGTCTGTCCTCCGTTTTCCTGCAGCGGGCGTGATCCACACACATAGTTAAATCTTGAATATACCTCATGCCTTTCTCAAATGTGTTCTCCTGGTCAAGAGTGTTATAGTTCCTCTGCTGGCGCTGTCGGTGTCGAAGGAACTACGAAAAAATTTGTCGTACGCATGTTCCTTGAGTACCGCCGATGTCATTAACTCATCTTGTGAACTTCAGTAGGCATACCCAGCCACTTTAGGTGTCACTTCCACTGGCCGTTAACAAGAAAATATTCTCAACTAAACAAGAAGTCAGTGTTTGTCGAATAGCATAGAACCAATGCAGGGCTGCTTTCGTCCGGTTAACAATCGTCAGAAATGTGCGCCTGCCGAATCATTATGTGGATTTCGGCCACAGCCTTGATGCTAGCCATCAAATACTCAACCTGTCTGCTACAATCTGCTGGTCAGCAGTGGGGTTACTGTAATACAGACTAGATAAAGTTTTACGTATGCATCATCAACCGACTTCACATGATGCGGTCATGAAATGAGTGCATCTCCCGAGAGACTTACAATTTGGAACGTGCAGGTGACTTGAGAATTATTATTCCATCTGGCCTACTTAGAAATTATGGATTGTACGAGGTCGTACACATCGTCTCATGCTACCGTATCTTCGAAAATGACGCCGGGAAAATCGGTAAGGCGTCACGGATCCCGATCAAATTGAGCGACTTGGCAGCCTGATTGCAAACGTTTGGTCACAAATCGAGGTGGTAACTTCCAAGCACGTGGAACACGTGATGTCTTGTTTCCCAATGCGTCGATCAGAAAGTTTTCACAGCGTCCACTGTTAACAAAACAGTTGTGATTGAAATTCTAAGCTCAGCGGTCAACATACTGGGCATCCACAGCAAGTTATCTGCCAATATTCCCCTCAATATCATGATGTAATTTATGATGTTACCTAGGTTACCTGTATCCGTCTTCATGTTTCGTTCATTTTCGCTCAAATTAGCTTTAGTTAGCCTCTTCTATCTAAATATATAAAGGATAGTTTGCCGGACATACCGCCATCCATGCATCAGCTTCAAAAATGGTGGGCTTATTGCCTGACCTCGAATCTCACACTGTTCAGAATGTCTGAAACCCGGACACAAAAATGAGTACATAAGTATGTTATTTTGTTCATTTTCTTCAACAATACGTTCTCCGCATTCTGAGACACGCATTCAAAAATAATGAACAATCCCTTCAGCGTGAAGAAAGTTTAATCTGACATTTGTGCTGTGATTGAACATGCCCTATGCCAAAACACTAGCAAGCGATGTCCAGGTATTTCATCCTCATTGGGAATTCCGAGCGATACGCATCTCATGAATCTCCGAAAACATTCCAACTCGCAACCACTCAGTTAGTTTTGAACGCTTAATCGCTGGATCGCAAGCAGCTGATCAGCTATTTGGTTAATGTGCACTGACGCGACTTATAATGCCAATCATTAATCAATCACGGGATTCACGTGATGCGGTATGTTCTTCACTTAATACTCGGGTGACAAATTCTCAGCTTCATCGTATACATGACTTGCGAGTTATCTTTCTCTGCGAGCAAATTACAAACTGTTAATGATATGCAGTGGGCTGGATTTGTCAGCTGGGTTTTCTTTCAATAGGTCGGTTGAAGAGTGCGGTGCAACGGACAAATGAATGCAGCCAAATCCATCTTGGGCTATTGATGTAGTAAAATCGTTCTATGATATCCGTGTCAGTTTTGCTTATCTATCTGCGTGGTTTTTACTTAATGGGCCACAGCGTTTACCGCTTGTTTTCGAGCGCATTAGCCCTTGAAGCGTGAAACAATGGGATTATTCATTATTTAGTTGTATTCGCGTTTTTTTGCTTTCGGATAACTACATGCGTTCTTCGAGGAGGCACTTGGTCGGGTGGACACCACCAGTTTACATTGGCTTAGTTTAGAAGCTTAAAAACGAACACTGACCTAGAATCAAACTTTTATCTGTATTGATAAGCTGCTTATGGAGTAACGTGCTAACGTCCGAAATGGAAGGTTTATGCATGGAACAAAATTTCTCCAAGCGACTGCCCCAACTCTGATGTGTCCAATATGTAGCGGATAGAACCTTGTATCTTCACGATGACAGTGGTAAACGCGATTATCGGTCCTAATCAGTTTATCCGAATCGGAGCTGAACATGGCGATAGACGGATGCATTTATTGCTAATGTGGGTCGGCAGAAGTGAATCCAAGAACACGCACATGGGCGTCTAATGGTGACCCTCAAATGTCCTAAACAGAACTTTTCTGAAAAACAAATTCATGCCTTTATTTCACTCACCGGATTAAAATCTGCGGAATGTGTGCTGCTAATGCCGTGAAAATATTTGGCGCTACAATTCGTACGTACCATAACTTGTGCTTAGATCCCGGGGTGAATCACGCTGAAGATAGTTGACAGCATAAGCACCTGCTCTGTAAAACGTTTTCTTGGAATTTACCCGATTATTACATGCCGTTTCTGTGGCTCGACTCACGCAATCCTGCCAATGTTTTCAGGTAAGGCCCAGGTCCGAAAATATGCAATTGTGTTTACTTTTAGTCTATTGCAATCGATCCATGTGGAAAAGGAAGTCATTTACGCCATTTACAAACGTCCAGAACCGCCTGCTGCTACTGGCAATATCTCATTCCTCGTGTTTTCGCCGGTACTATGGTAGGAGTGTTATAGCTGAACAATTATTTAATTGTCATGAGGTCGCGAATATTCTTGGAAATTCCCGAGGTGTGCACTGGTGAGAAGTCGCAGTAAGTGTGTGGCAGTCCTACCACGTCTCTCGACAACTCGTAAATACTGACTCCCGCCTATGTTATCAGCACCGAGTGCTCAGGATAACAGTTATTTTCCACTTTTTGTTGTAAAGGTGAGTAATCCAGCTTAAAGCACAAAAAATCGTCAACACCTCAACCCAGGATTATAAATGGTGTTTTGGCATCGGTTCCAGGCTAGTTTACTACTAACATGCGCTGTCCTGTAGTACCTGTACAATGGAGAGCGTGAAGGGCGCGTGAACAGTTGTCACCAAAACCAATCAGTTGACCAAATGATCAAGCTCATTGTAATTTTTCCAAACCCAGTATTATCTGATTGTTGTGGTGCTGACTGTGGCGATTTCTAGGGACGAAGACACATTTGGGACATATTTCTGGACTAAAAATTACGGAAAATTCGAAGCCGCAAACAGGAATTATGTTCTAAAAAATTTAAAAGTTGGTTTGGTAGTCTTTTAGAAAAATGCTGACTTACCTAAGGCAGCATATCCCGAGAACTCAGCTGGTCCTACCCCATTTCCATCGTCCTAGTTTTTTTAGGTTAACCCAACTGCGCTGACTTTTCACGCAACAAGGATGCCTCGTTGGTTGTACCTTTCTCGTCGTTTTGTAGTTGCCTGTCGCGTTCAGGTCGTAACGACCCGATCATGCCTCACTGGGCATGTTCCCTACAAGTTGGGGTAAAAGGCACGCTATCAACCTAAAGTGAACGGTGTTGGCGTTGAATACTGCCAGATGCCCTAGCTGCATTTGATACAAATGACCTATTACCAAGATCAGGTGAATGATGGAGTAGCTTACGTTGGTTTCCCGAGTGTTTTCTTTTGAAGAATTCCTGTATGAGCAGCCGGGATAAGCTCCGAGACTCGACGCGTCGTAATACTGGAGAAAGTGGCAGTTATTCAAAGGGGCTTGACTTTACACTAAAAGTGTCGAAGACGCTGAATGACACAACGTCAAAACGTATACGTCTTAGTAGGGTCGGATGAATGTCGCCAGCTATTTGACTGTTATTTGTGTCAAACCCGGACGCTATTGAGGGAGGCACGTTTCTTATACGTCGTAAGAATACCTGTCTGAATTTGTCGTCCTGCGGAGAATAACGTCATTAACCGTATGAAGTGTGGTAGTTTGTAGCCGATAACTTCGGGAAGGTCTTTATCAGTCAGGACATACAGAGCTACCGCCGGAACTGTCGACCAGCTCTGTTGAGTAAATGACGGTTAGTTGGGTTTTACCGTGGCAGATGAAATGCCTTCAGTCCTGGCTAAGCTTTGCTAGTTCGGACGAATTCTTGTGTTGTAGTCGGGGGGGAGGTTACTACAGCCGCATGCTTAGCCAGATGACAGCAGATAGCGCTGTTGTGACGCTTCCGAGATGTAGTAAATGTCGATCGTACACACGCCACCAACCGATTTCGGTGATTCATTTTACATCAATTAATCTGTGGTCTGTAGATACTGGCTGCACACGTTCATGATCACAGATGGCATGGGTACCGCACATCCGGTTATGTATGATTGTGGGAAAAGCGAGCAGTTTGCTTCTATGCATAAACGGTTTGGCTCGTTCGGGGAAATGATGGGCGAACAATAATAAGTGAAGACGCTCGTCGTGGATAAAACAGCTGCAGAAATATGGGTGGCGAGAGTCACGTTCGGCTGCGATGTTATGATGCGCCATTTCCATATTCTCAAAGCAATCAGGAAGCACGTATAGCACGTACCATATAGCAACCGTGTATTTTGCTCATAGACACTCTCTGCGCAGAGCCGACACATTCCGCCGCATAGATTGCCTAGACTGGATTGCCGTACTAGCACAAAAATTTCAGCAATACCTGCAAGTGCTGCGTCGCACGGACCCTAGAGTCGTCGCAGCTCACTGGTTGTATATCACCCACAAGTGGACCGTGCACGCACAACCTAGGGTGGTCCACTTCGGCAGTGTGACCAACATCCATCTATAGAACGCCAACATTTGCCCGAAAAAGCGGATGTAACCCTCAGACACTCTCGAACCTGTCATACAGAAGGTGTTATTTGACTGCAACCTAACAGAGTGAGGTATAACTCTGAAACTTTTTGTCCAAGCCACTGTCTTTGGATAGCCTGCGCAAGCAACTTAACCGGGTGGTGGATAAACTTAAGACGATGGAACCCAGGAAGACTACAAAATTAATAAAGCAGCGTTCAGGGACAAATCCTGCTACGCAGAGGAGTGACTTCTGTGACGGATACTGCGCCTCAACTCAAATGGTGGTCTAGGAACACAGAATTTAGCTTTTGTGGGCTTCGTCACTTGCCGACCAGTCGCAATGACCGTAACTGTTCGTCCACTTCAGGTAAGTCTCGTATTTCTTCAGGTCCAATAGTGAGTGGGCATCAGCTACAAGAAATAACGCAATAAGAATCAGTCACTGAAGATGATGCCGTGTGAGCACGGTTCAACGAGACCATCGCCGCTGAAGTGCTAGCAAATAATTCTTCTAGTTTGTCAGCCGCCTGTCTCAAAATAATATTTCGAAAAACTAACCTATATCTTCCTCTCATTTCAGGATGTCAACAGCTCGTTGAACACTACGCACCAAGAAGGCCGTACCCGTCCTGCCAGAACATATGTAGTAATCAAAACGCATGACAAAATTCAACTTTTCATTTCGTCCCAGTTGTACAATTGACTTTTCCCAGTCGATATGAATGGGCTCGTGTTAATCATGTGCGTCAGCTAGGTTCGTTTAGCTGTTCGCTATGATCAACGCAGGTTACACCTTACCAGTTGATTAGGCATAATGGACCCTTAGGGGCCGGCTGCAGAAAGCCTGTTGTGTTACGCCATTGGCAATGGATAACTCTGCTGCCAGTAAACAGGACCTGATTACTTCCAGGGTGATGTCAAGTAGTGTTCCAGAAAGCTCGACCTACGGGTATAGGTCACCATCACCTCGTACGAGTTATCCAAATTTAATGAACGTTTCTATCATAATGATTACTCGGAATACCAATTCTCGAGGCACGAAAAAACAGGATTAAGCATCCGACTAGTACAGTAGAGGATAAAAACAAAATTTAGTTACAGGAGCATCAACGGGTACACTTTAAGCTCTAGCAAGTTCCACAAACTATAGCTGCAGATCTACCTGCAACTTTCGCCCTTTGTTATCGACTCATGTTTTACCGCAAGCAGCGATACCTTATTTCATTAGGCACCGATTTCCCATTCGAGGTGATTGTTTACCTTGAAGATTCGTTCACTGAGACAAGTCAGCCATACAGAGGATTTGTAGAAAAAATGCATTAGACACAAACATTCTTTACTATGAATTGGTAATATCGAACACATCGTAGTTTCCACGAAATCGTTTCCATTGTTTCGATACTGATCGGCTGAACTAGATCAGTTTTCGTGCGCATTACGGAAGGTGCCTTCCTCTCTTAAAGTTTGCTGTGAACCAAACAAAGGCTACCTTCCTAATTTCTGGGTCTAATCCTCACCCTATACAACCATATGTTCACGACATATTTCAGCCGGGGTGCGCAGCTTGGCAGGGAACAGGAGACATTAACTTCATGCTACACCGCTAGATCACTTCTGACTGAAAACTCTACTTTTTCATCAACGTCACATTTAAACGGCCAGGCTCCTAGCATTCATGGAACAGATCTCCTTGGGATAACTAAAACGACTTTCGCTTCACTTACATCTCCTGTACCATATCCTCCGTATCGTGCGTTGTAGTTAACCTTCTGCCGCCTTGTTGACGTTTTCCTAGCTAATCAAACGCCGCTTTGGTTCATGCTACCCACATCAACTGATGCATTTGATTTTGATAAACCGGAAACACATTTCAGCAAAATAACATCCTGGTGATCGAAACATGTGAAAATCAGTAGCTCGCACTTTGTGGTGCCTCAGTCGTAAGAACAGCTACATTTCACAGTGTGAGAAATAAGTTGCCAATCAGCTTCCAAGCCTACACTGTTGCTTCCTCTGGCTGCTCACTCAGACATCAGCTTGGTTAGCGATTACTTTCGTTGCATAATGATGCTTTCCAAAGTTCCACCCGGTTGATTTGATTGTGTGACCCGACTACAAAGCGTACGTTTACTACAGCGCCAGTTGATAGATTATTTCAGAGAAAATGGGACACGGTCACCAACCTTGACTGCAATAATTGGTCCTCGGCACGCTTGAGGTGCGAAAATGTTTACCCTGCTAACTGCTCAAAGCCAGGAGTAAATGGGTACTTGGACAGATTTTTCCACCAAACATGGCAATAAATAAAGTGAAATGGCCTATTGTTGAATCGCACCATACAAAGTGATGGAGGTCGAAGTGTTCTCAACTCAGGTCAGCCGATTCTGCAGCAAAACTGTAACGTGACCTAATTAAAGAATCTGTTATAGACGGGTAAAGAACGGCGTGCGCTACAAGTACACACGGCGCCTTTTAGATGCATAGATGTATTTCGCTAATTTCGGTGTGATTGAATGCTTGACGTGAATGCAGCTTAACGGCACGAGTCTGTGGTATGCCGCGGCACGTTTCAGGGGAGTTTATTCATCTCTATTTCGGAGGTTCTGCCGTGGAATCGTTAACCAACTAATCATTTGAGAATGTATAGTTGTGGTGGAACAATCCGTTTATGTTGACAGCCGAGCTATCCCCACGAAATGAATAAGAAGTGATTCGGTTGGATGGGAGTTGTTTTGAAAGAGTACAGTAAGGTTTGCGGTAGATTGAAGGTACAGCCATACTGTTGAATTTCATGCATTACTGATGGATTGGTGATGACCGTTCTAGATAAAGCTGTTGAATATGACGGTGTTGTTTGAGGAGAGAAGTTTCTACAAGCAATTGTTTTTGACGAAGTTTTGGCTCATAAATACAGTTAGAAATATGAATAAAACAGTTCGTGGAATTGCAAACATACCGGGTAAAAATTGTACTATCAGTATTTAGTTATATGTGTTGGTTGGAATAAATTTTACCCTAGTGAACTGGACGGCAGTTAAAAGGCCGCCATTTATTTACATTCACCCCTGCTGATTACAGAGTAACCTAATGGGTAAAACATCAGAAAACAGTATGAAGATGCACGTTATTTTGATGTTCTTGGAGAATAACGCCGAAGGTTTTAAGTCTAAAGCCTGCGTCACAGGAATACCCTGGAATCGCTGCGCATAGCATCGTAAGCCTTCATTGTGTGTTCAGACACTGTTAAAACACATGAGGAATCAATGCCAGACAGATAGGAATTCTAATTTGCTCCAATGGGATATGCATTCGAAAAGCAGTAAAAAACAACAGAGTTCACAGAGCTCATGGACATGAATAGATGAGGCATTATCCTACATGCTTAAACAGTTCAACCATTTCAAATATCTTTACATTAGTACAGTATTTAGTAGCATAAATCGGCAACAGCGCAGTGGAGCATCTATGGTCAACTAGATCGACTGGCGACTGGTGCGGATAAGCACGATCCTGCTGTTCGGTTGAGGACCGCTCTACACCAAGTTTACTTCTACTGTGGTCGTATACCACTTTTGTTGATCACCATGGTGTATGAGATGAAAAAACGGGTAAGGTGAGCCATGCTGTCCTGCTTCATTGTCTCCATCCTAATTATGAAATGCGCCAGGACATCAACCCTACCGTTCTAATTGTTCAATTTATCCTAGTCTTTTGGGAAGACACTTGATTGTTGAATATCAATCCCCATGACATCAACTGCATACGAAACTCTAGTAATTTAAAGAACTACGGATTGTACCTCTGCACTTTTGAAGGTTTTTGAAGACAGTGTGCTCAGAAAGTTTATCATTATTTTGGGCACACACAGCGAACTGAAATTTGCATACAAGCAATCCCGCCTGACAGTTGATGTAATGGGTTGTTCCGCACATAGTACCACCTAGATATATGACGAAAAAGTTTGAATTGTTCAGCTGATGTTTCCGAACTCTGATAATACCTCTACAAGCCCTGAGCAACGAGTAAGGCTGGACGTTCCTTACTGATGCGAGCATCGTGGATGGACTCGGGTACATGACGAAATTTACGGCTACAGCCAACTATAAACCTGTTAAAACTCAATTAACGAAGGTCTTTTCGGAGATGTAGTTTTTTCCACATCCTTTTTCCTTTTTATATCATAAATGGTCCAAGAACCGAATGCATCATGGGTTGCAAGTATACCGATATTGTTTTCGTTGGTTTTCCAAACTTTGGTGTTTTAAATTCGCCCCTGCTTTAAAATGACCGTATTGAACTTGAGAGCTCGTTGAGAACCCGCTCCTGCTCTTTGGAAATGAGCATACCAAAGAAGTCGAGAGACCATTTGGCTCCACGGAAAGCGAGCTCTGCAGTATTGCTCAATTAACATCCTTCCGTTATTAATCAGAATCTCCCGAAATGCATTACGGTTAAATTACGTTGACAGGATATGTCACGCCTGTATTCCGTAAGATGGAATGACTTCATTTTACATTCTAAAACACTTCATAGTCCCATGAAATCCTGGTTTAGCATATGTTACCCTGTTGCACCTACTTCTGTTCCCATTAAGGACTGGAAGAAAAAGATTGTTTCGCTTTTTGTGTCTCTTGGGCTTTATCCAAATGCCTTAGACGAGTTACATGCGTTCTGTTTCGTTCCATCTTTTGCGCGCATTCCAACGTATTCGACGTCTTACGTGAAATCTCACTGTCGTTCGCCTTTTGCACGTCGATGTTTTCAAGGCCGCTTCAACATTGTGTGTTCTCTCCAAGCATTGCAGTGAGCAACACAGTGTACGCCGATGTGAGGGCTTTGAAAAGGGTCGTCTACTGCTGTTGCTTCTACCCTTATCGCGGCTCTAGAAGCATCCTGAGCGCGAAGTGCTAGGAGTTAACTCCGCATAAAAGTTTCCTTGCTCACAGTTTGGGCAATTTCAATGCCTCAGAAGACTGGGTTTGCGCAATGGATCTCGAGTCCTGCCTCCAATAAACACTTGAGATTTAGAAGCGCTAGACGGGAACCATTAGAGATCACTCAAATCCGGGCGGTGTTTGCAAAAACAGTAGGTAAATTGTTTAACAGAATAGGTATATTTGTGATTTTTTTAAATGAATGAACAAATCAGTTGTTAGCTTAGCAATTTTCGCTCACGGCTTTCACTATACGACCAGATCTGTCATACGGTTCCTGATCCATGTAATTTCCGCTGAATAAAATTTTAAAAAAGGTATTAATTTAGCGAAGTTATTGTTGTGATGCACTCCTGTCTGCTTGCCACTAATCCGCGCATAACTTACGGTGGACTGTAGCGGCAAACCGAAAAATAGGCACTTTTCATGGGTGCACCATTGCTCCCGTACAGGTATGGACACAAGTGGCGGTAGCATCCGACCTCTTTTGTTTTCTCCCAAACGATCTGTGGATAAATGATGAATAATTTTAATGAAAGCCGGCGAGAACGAAGACACGTATAGCTTTTCACTTGAGAAGCTTGGTGGGGTACGCATACCTGGGTATAATGTCCCGTAGCTGCCAAATTGTGCATGCTAATGGGTCCAAAGCTGTACACTTTGTATTCATCGTACCAAGCTTGGACAGGACTAAAAACAGCAAAATATATATATGGTGAAAAATGAGTTGATAGATATATCAACGGTCAAGTAAATAGCAGATAAGTAGTACAGGTATTCCCACAACAAAAGAGTGTTCTCAAAACGTAAGTATATGTGACTTACTCAGAGTTGATGTCAGTTGATGCGGCAATGTTTTCACCGTCACTGCTGTAGGCACTGTCGACATGCTTAAACACGCACCGGGTTGCCCAAACTCTCGCGTCATTTTCTAGCTTTGAGCTCCAAGTCTCAAATTAAAGAAGATAGTTAGGAAACTTGCGTTAAAAAACTGTCCGATATTCATTCGGTCTATCGAAAATCATTGAATGATGGGGCCATCGTAACGCCGATTAATGAGAGTAAAACAATAAAAACACAAGGTGCTGATACATTTGTGTAAACAGCCATATTGGTTTGTTTGAACTTACCAAGTTTTTCATGTTCATAGCGGCCGGTTGTCCAGGAACGCGTCCCAACCGAAGCATCTCGCGATATTCATTGTGTTTTTTCAAAAACGTATTTCGGTCCCATTTTGTTGCCTTCGTCGTGCAACCCCATACGAGACAAGTGTTAAAGACTAAACCGTAAGCAGCGAGCAAGCGAGCGGAGAGCATGGTACTTGTCTTTTGCCCTGTTTGGAAGTGCATTGCATCCGTCTGGCTTTTATAGGAATTTTCATTGTGTGCTCCATCAACTTAAGAACGGATTGGCCAGCAAGTCATTGAATACCAAAACACCATCAATGATTGGTTTTCTTTCAGAAGAGGAGCACTAGGCTGAGCACCCGGCTGAACCAACTTCACCGCAGAGAATACTGTTCAACGGCCGTTTGATGATACGCAAACGACTATTACGCACGTAAAATATGAAGTGGCCTGCCTCAGAGAGTTAAGCTTTGAAGTGATAAGTATTCCAACTCCGTAAGTGATTACCAATTTTTACAGCACAGTTCCATTATCCGTTTTGTTTCACATTATCTTGAGCACTGTTATGTCACACGCATTAGTATCGATAGTAACGGTTACAGAAAGCCAGAGAGGTAGAACGAAACGATTGGGGGAACTGGCTAAGTGCCCGCTAGAGTTTTGATCAGTGACTGATAGTAGGTGATCGCACGAGTTACGTTCGAGTCAGGCGCATACTCGTCGGTTTCTGTAAACTGTTCTACCGTCGGTAAACAACAACACATGCAACACTCTAAAAAAAGGCTCAAATCAACGTCAAATACCTTGTTTGTGATACTTCTTAACATTACGTTAGGTGTGGAAAAGTGAAAGGATGAGTGAAGCTCAAAAAGCGCCCTCACCTGACTTTGAGTTGACACGTTCTTTATGGTCTGAAATAAATTTACCATCACAAACTTTAGCTCTAAAACACATTTTTCACCATGATTCGCAGTTTACTTTAATTTTCCACACACATGGATTGTGTATGCCTGTGAGTTTCGTTTTCACTGGTTCCTCCGACAGAGCACACACGGTAAACGTGCTCTCTGTTTGGATGATGGCTTCCATTTTGAAGAGATAACCACCATCGACTTCACAACAGTGAAAGTGTTGGTGCGAACATGCTCGCCCAATTGGCCTGCGCTGATTGTTCCCGCCTTTTTCCGACGAATATTGGCTTGAGCCAACATCGCCGGCAAGCACACCCCACCCAGCATAAAGCAGATAAGCTTGGCCGAGTGAAGTATTCCGGGGCCCGTTGGTCCCAACAAGAATCACAATCTCTCTTGCGCCTGGCTAACAATTTATATCCGTCTTGTGGCACGCAAACCGCGCTGTTCGCGAGATTGGAGCAGTATTTTCCTGGTCGATCGGCTATCAGCATCAAAACCAGGTTACGGGTGCTTAACTGACAAGCACAACAGGACGAATCATCATCTGGTGGCCCTGACCAAATTATCGGTCAAACAATGGCCTACTCGTCAGAAGCTGACGACTATAGCGTCTGGTTTAAACAAACCGTGGATTGCGCCGTGTCATTCTTGAAATCCCATGCTGACAGTTCGCCTGCTAGTGTTGACCTCCTGGCATTTGCCCGAGGTTGCAGTCTGGCGTCATGACACCAGAGCAAGTCCTGTCGCTTCTGGACCTCCACGCCTCCAGGACATTTCCACACATCTGAAAAACTGTATCCCGACGCCATCCTCAGTTATCCCATCGGATTCCGGTCAACCGAAAGCGGATCCGTCGAGCCAACTACGCCGCTATCCAGACCCTATACCACCAAAGACGGAAAAATGCAGCGTCTGTTGTGCCCGATGGGTCATGGAAGGATCTATACAAAGGTGACTGCGGCCTACCTCTGAACGCCGAGCATTACTGGAAACAGGTGCTCTCAGCTCCAAAACACGTGGATAGCAGGCCAAGTCGCGTAGTAGTACCATCCGATTGGAGCTTGATCGAGCCAATTACAGGAGAGAAGTCGGTCGTACGATCCGTTTAATGGGCAATTCGTCCCCAGGCCTGGACACGCCCAGGATGCTCCACCGGTTCAATGTTAACGCGCTTGCTGGGTATTTCAACTTACTCTTATTATCCCACATCTGTGTCGTGCCCGTATTACTCTAGTTCCGAAGGTCCCAAATCCGACTTCACCGGATCAACTGAGACCGATCTCCGTGTCATCCATTCTTGTCCGATGCTTTCATAAGGTGCTTGCTGATCGCTGGAGTCGTAGATTGCAACTGCCCTCACTCCAGTTTGCACTTCTACATCGAGACGGTTGTTTGGAAGCTACATCGCTGTTACATGCCCTGCTTCGTCACTCTTCAGCGACTGCTTCTAACCTCAGCTTGGCGTTCGTTGATATCTCGAAAGCGTTTGATTCGGTTTAGCATGACAATCCTCAGATCTGCCAAGGCGTTTGGAGCGCCGTCACCCCTAGTTCGATACATCGCACAGTCCTATGAGAATACCGTAGCAGTCTCCCCCAATTCCGAGGTCCACAGCCACAGAGATGTGAGGCAAGGGGATCCACTCTCCCCATTATTGTTCATCATGGCAATGGATGAGGTTCTTGGATTGTCAATGCCGCAACTGGGATATCAGTTCCATGACACCCTAGTGGATGGTTTTGCCTTCGCTGACGACTGGGTCGTGTGTGCAGAAAGTCAGGCTCGCATTAAGGGGAAGCTTGAAGCTACTGCGGTCAAGTTGGGAAGCGCTGGTATGAAGATAAACGCGCGAAAGCCGAAAGCGATGGTGATTTGTGGGGACAAGAAACATCGGGCAACAGCAGTCTTAGTCGAACCATTTTGCTTCGCCGAGGAACTCATCACTCCTCTGGGTCCGACAAACACCGTAACATATTTGTGTATTCCCTTTACATTCAAGGGAAAGGGGTCTTCAACCACCGACAGCATCTGCTCAAACTGCTCGATGAGGTGACGCGTTCCCCGTTGAAGCCGCAGCAAAGAATGGAGATCACGAGGAACTACCTGATACCGAGGCTGACATATTTGCTCGTGCTCGGCCAAGTCCACCGAAACACGCTCAAGAGGTTGGACAACTACATCAGGCAACCTATTCGTGACTGGCTACGTCTGCCGAAGGACACCCCGATCAGCTACATCCACGCCGACAAACAACAACTCAGACTTGGTATCCCAAGTCTGAGTGCAACAATCCCGATGCAGCGAAGGGAGCGTATGAAAAAGCTCTTTTCTACCCAGTGCTGAGTACTACGCAATGTAGTCAACGATTCCGCATTTGGCAAGATTGTTCGGGATCTCAGCCTTCCGATCCGAGTCCATGGTGTATGCGCAAACACCAAGAAAGAGCTGGAGTGATAGTCTGCACAACACCGTTGACGGTCGCGGTTTACGAGAGTTGGTCGCTTCACCCCTTTCGAATCGATAGCTCGTATTTCCAGAACGAGTGTTTCCTCGGATATTTATCCGCGGTATCCAGCTCCGATGCAACCTGCTCAGGACGAGAGTTAGAAGCGCTCGATATGGTCATGGTGGCCAGACGATCTTATGTCGTGGAAATTGTGGCCAGCCGGAGAGTTTGGTGCATATTTTGCAGTCCTGCTGGATCACGCATGATGCCAGATGTGCTCGTCATAATCGGGTTGCAAGAGAACTCGCAAAGCGTCACCGTCGCCTGGGATACACCGTCTTCGAGATGTTGAGAGCACCTACTTCGACGTCCTTCATCAAGCCTGACCTAATCGCTGTTCGGGAGAGCCGAGCAACTGTGATAGACGTTAGCATAGTCTCGGATGAGCGTGGAGTGACTGTGTGGAATGAGAAGAAGCAGAATTGTGGTGCTGATGAATATTCCCTCGCCATAATCTCAGCCCTACGCGCAATTGGTTGTGATGTCGACTTATTGGTCCACCAACCGATGATCATCTCTTATCGAGGTATCTGCTTTCCTCAATCCGCCAAGGCTGTTATTGGACTGGCTTTCCTAAGGTCACAGTCAGTGACTTGTGTTTGCTTGCCATTGTGGGCTCCCTGCATACTTACGACACTTTTATGCGTGGTACATGGCGTTGAGTGCACATTCTTGTCATTGAATCTCACACCAGACCCAGTATGACGGACACTTTGTGCCCAATGTGCGAGTCATGGCTGTGCTAGCGCTTACCGCGCCTTGAAGAGCATTCAGTATTGTTTGTCCTTTCTTCGGCTGTTGATCTTTACACGCGTGTTTCCATACCAAAATTCTTACATGCGTTAGGATTCATCTTATCTGACTGGAACTGTTGGTGGCATGACCTCGAAAGAGACGTTTCTCTCTTTCACCTCATATTCTCCTGTAACACTATCACATTCATCGCTTGTATTTACTTTTTATGTCTGTGAACATGCTCTTCAAAAATAAACGATAAAATAGACACTGTTACATCAAATTTTCATCACTAATCACCACTCTGACTGTGGATTACTTTAAAGTATGTTTTACATGCATCAAAATGTTTGGAGGTCCATAAAGAAGTAGAAAGGTCTAAGATCAAAGCGAATCTTAACTTGAAGGAAAACGTTTTGCACACACTAGGATTAAATGCTCAGACTGGAATGATACTTTTAAGGTCAACCGGCGGGCCGGATCAAAAAACACAAAACGTTTTGTGTGTAGACGTTTCTGTGCATGCTTGCGCTCCGATGCAGTTTTAAGACTTTCTGAGAAACAGTTGCCGTCTTCTGGGGTGTAGCAGGCTGCACACTTCCTCAATAATATCTGTGCAACCGTTCTGAATTAGATTATTTTCCACACAGAGAAGGGTAAGACTACGAAAAACTAACAAACGCTGATTGAACCGTTTGATCACAAAGCGATATTATCTTTAAAATACTGATCTTTTTGAGTAACCCAGAAAACACCAGACGACCAATGTGAGGTGTGGGTGTGGCGAGTCTTAGACTGCAAACCGTCGTATATTCTACCAATTTCGTGAATTCGTTTACTAATGTGCTTATTCGAAAACGTCACCGTCGGCAAACTAACTTTTAGAAATCATCACTCGTCGGTAAAATTTGGAATGAGAAGAGGTGAACTGCCCCAAGAGTCTGGCAGCCCTCAATGTGAACTTAGTCTACGTGCATTCGTACAGATTATACCATGATGCATTATCCCTCATTGGCAAGTTGTATCTTTTGCTCTATTCTTTGGATAAGAGAACACCTGTTAGTGCAGAACACGTTTTGCTTGTAAGATTGTAGTTAAGGCGATTTCTTTCTGTGACCTAGTCGCCAGGTTTCAAAAAGCATATTTAGAAGGCAATTGAAAAGGGAAATGCAAAGACCCCTTGATGCACATCCAATCAGTAAACAACTGTTTTATACGTCCCTTCGCTAGTCTGGCCGTATTGATTTCGATTACCATAAAGAACACAATGGGTCTTCCGATATCGGTCTGCAAAATTTTTGAGGCAGTATTCTGGGATTGAAGATATCTGAAGCTTACGGAGCATTCTTGCTGCAAGAGCAAGCCGTTAGATGGGCGAGGTACAACCATTAAGACTTACTGTCGTGTAACATCTGTTGCTGCGGCTCTGCGTGCAAGCACCAAAACATCCAGAGGTAGTCTTTTACCTACTTTGAGTAGGACCAGGCTGCACGCAATCCAGCGAGATTTCGTTTAAAATGTTCGCTTCTTGACATATGCCACTGAATCACTGGCATAGCACAGCAACTTAGTTTTGACTGTTTCAGGTTTTTTTTTGACAGATTTTCACAAGATTCGAATATAATTTTCAGTACACATTGTTGTTGGTTTTCGTCTTGTGTGCACATCCGCCGTGGCAAAAGTGTCATTGATTTATTTAATGGCGGTTTGGTTATATCCCCTTTTCTGACACTGATTGGGTTCCCCGCGGTTCAGGGCATGTATTCTGCATTTCTTGGTTGCAGTCAAAATTAACTTGTCTTAGCTCATGAACAGGTTCACCGCCAGACGCCAGCAGAGGTAGGGAAGATGGAGTCATTTTACACGATAAACCCACTAAACAAGGACTTGGTTTAGGCGAACGGGTTTGTTTTACAAGGCTTACTTTGCGAAATTTTCACACGCTCTGCTTCTATACACTGTACTGAATCCAGCGTTTTGTACAGGCGTGAGTGCAGGGAAGATGGTTAGGCTGAAAGCCTAATCACATGTCGAAGGTATCAGTAAGAAAATGTACCAGGTGGAGGCAGTGATCTTACGTGATCAATATTGCACTGGGCGCTAAGTAAAGAGGAAAGCTGTAAAATTTGGTAGGCTTGTGTCTATTAAGAGTTAGTAAGCAATAATGACGCATGGAAATTGCGATGACAATCACATACCAGTGATTATTTGCCACCTAAAGCATCGCTGAAAGAGTCAGAAAGACGCCAAAAGTGGGCCGTGGTGAGAAGCTAACTGCGTCACAAAATGTAAGGAGAAGTGTTATTCCAAGTTAACTTTTTTGAACGAACTGTGCACGGTTTCTTTTGGGATTCAACCGCATTTGGTCTGATTCAGAAGTATTCAATGAGCGATTTGTGTTCCCGTGGCCGAAGGGTTGGAATTTGGGTGCAAAATCGTCCAACAAGTCATCAGACACTGAAAACTTGGTGGGCGAGTGCAGTAAAAAATATAATATACAAAAAGGTTGTTTTCGGGCGTCATTTTCTATACACATGGGGTTTGCTCACAGGTTGCATAATCCATGGAAATCGAATGACGAAAAATTCTCAATAAGCAATAGTTCACCCGAAGACGATTTCACATCGAGCAAACTGCGCATCACACCCACTGTCATAGTTGCTACACCTCCGGTGCCAAAATTGGTCAGTTCGAAGAGCTTTTGGTTCCAGTTCATCGCAGATGTTACGCTGTACTTTCGCTAAAGAGGAAATGGTTCTGGAGAAATTTGAATACACATTAAGTTGAGTTTTCTCCGCAATCTTAGCCGAGGCAGTCATTTTCCCGTATACCGGAGGTGTATTTGTTCTGTCAACGAGTCACTGTAACGGAACATACGTGAGGGGCGAAAAAGGGCGCAAAAATATATTTGTCGTTTCCGAAATGTTATTCTTTCACTCGTGCGCATGAGGCAGATTCTACGATAGGAAGGAAAAGCCGGATTCATTTGATGACCTCTTAAGCTATGCAGTTTTCCTCAAGGGAAAGAAACAGGAAACAGTTCATGCTGTTTGGATTGTGGTATAAGTTTCTACTGAAGTACCGCGCGCCACCATAAAGGGGTAAGTGTAATGATTTGTTTGTGGAGAGTTTCCTGGAACCTCTACTTTGGCCGTCATTCGATCGGGCTGCACACATCCCTAGTTTAGTTTACGAGGTTGTGGTCGTGTGAAATAGGCACAAAACCCTATATCGACTACTGTTGGTGGTCTTTGTGTGGAATGTCAACAAAATTAAATTCTAATGGATCATTAATTATTCCCATTTGGTTTTCAGGTTCTTTGTGACCCTATCGGACGTTCAATAGGGGTTAAATTTTGACGAACTGTTGTCTTGTAGTAAGTAAAACTGGTTCCTAGTGTTCCAATTTTACCATGTAACTGTAAAGTGACAAGGTTCCCCTTCTTGTTTGGTGAATAATAAAATGTGATAACCGCACACCCGATGGATCACTGATTGTTGCAGCCTTCATATAGTTAAACGGTTTAGAAGAATCTGTCGACTGGAGAGCGAGCGAAGAAATACAAAGTAATAATCTCTTATTACTTTTACGAAACATTTCTATGCATACTCGCATTTCGCCATTCAGCCAGTATTTAATGACACATTTAATGGTTCGCATTTCGGAGGGTCACGGTCATTTTGTGCTCCTTGGCGTTTGTGTGAAAGAATTTGGGGCTATTTGTAAACAAACTTGCGTGGTGGATTAAAAATTGAAACAAACCAAAAAGACGGCTGAAAAATATTCCCCCGAATGCTTGTAAGGAGACAAGTCGAATGAAAACTAAATTCTTACCCTTCTTCCTCCCGAGCAGCAAATTTCGAACATCTTATATGAAATAAGATGGCTTGTGCCCTCAAATCTCTTTTGCGGGATCACAATATACGATCATGTCTACAAAGACTAATACATACTGCAGTATTCTTCCCCCAAACTATTCCGCTTGCTCACTCACCGTATCTCCAACTGGAACTTCGGGTGCGCACTTTATGGCCTCTCGAACTTTCTCCTGCAGTGGGCATTACGTCGGGCTGATTCTTACCCTATTTTACCCGCTAACACCATAACCACCAAGATCTGTACACCGCGGTTGAATAAAAATTTTCTACTTGTCCCTCCTTAGACTTCGGCCAAGCAAACCACTCTGACGAAAAATGCATGGTGGCGGATCTACCGCCTGTAAAAATTTACCACAATATCTGTTCGGTCGCGTTCTGAAGGAACTATATGACATTGTGTACCACATGCAAAATTCACTGCGTAGCACGGTTGATCTGAGCATGTCAAAAGTTCTCAGGACTCTGTACAATAACCGTTCATAGCAGACTGCCAAAATGGCAAACACATCTTGAACAAACACCAGCTTCGTTTGTCACAGTACACATGCGACAACTTCATTAAAATATACAGCAAACAGCCCATTCTAGGTAGTTTTCTCCAATTGCTCTCAGGGTTTCTTACGTTGATTGACAACAATGAAGAAAAGTTTGACTCTTACCTGTGGAAGTACGCCTTCTCTGGTCGCAAAGCGAAAACCCATTGGAGTTCATGATTGTTTCCGAGGCCAACATTAGTCGAACGTTGGGTCTTCTGCTACATTGGCAGCATTGCTGATGACTCATTTTGTGAACCACGTTGAATGACCTAGTGAGACATGAGAGCAAAGGACTTTGACATCTTGCAAATTTTCGTGACTGCAGTCTGCCCGCCCACCCCGCCCCCTCCCCGCATGAGGAACACAAGATAGAGAGCAAACATGTTGATGGATGCTACCCGCTTCTTGAGGCAAAGCGCTGAAAGTCTGGTACACGGATAGAGTATATGGTAGCGACGTGGTAGGTTTACTCACCCCTAAACTGTCATCTATGTATGTTAGCACTGTGCCAAGTGGGTAGCATTGTAACCTTGTTTATTCGAAGAAAATTATTGGCTTAAAAAACCGTCACTTTCAATAAAGACCTTCCATAAAACTTAAAGAAAAGCGATCCGTTCTGGAAAAAAAAATTTTGGTCAACAAATTACGTTATTTTACGTTGTCACCGCATTGTCCTTGGGCCATCCAGTTGCAATTTGAGGAAACATGTTATAGTTGTTAGAACGTCAAACGTTATCCCTTTATTTGTTTACGTTGGAGTAAAGGGAATAGTTGGGATGCCGCTTACGGCCGAAACACCCTTTAATCGTTCTAGTAAAAGCTTATTAGGTGAAGCAAGCCCTTGCGTTAGCCTTAGAATCAGTCACCTGTTCACCGTCATGTTTTCTTTTGAGTTATTTGATTCACCCGTTGAACTGTCATGTTCACCTCAATCGAATTATCTTGTGTTCGACAGACTGTTAAACACCAACCGATACATTTTCAGAAATAAGCATATTAGACTCATACCATACTTTCTATGATTGAAAAGTATCTGCCAAATGTAGATTTATATTACAATTCTCTGTTGTGTGTTACTGGTTGACTGCACGACCACATTTCGTATTACAACCGTTTTACGTCTGGTGTTAGTCAAAAAAGGAAACGAGTCTGAAATTAGATGTCGTTTGTTCCGCAGTAGGGTCCGGAATGACGTACCTACAATCAGCGCTGGTAAAACCGGTTAACTTTATGCGATACTGTTGGTTTATAAGTGACAGTTAAGATGGAATAAACCATTCCACATTTATTTCTGCGACCTGAATTTTCAGTTTCAGAGACCCAAAATGCACACATCATTTTGCCGGCAATTTGCATGACTGTTCAGTGGTTCGGCCTTGTATAATATTTCCTCAACGGGAAGCTGTTTGGCAGACACTTCCTTGAAACAGCACACCCAGCTTTCCCAAAATTACTTGTGTGTGTCACTTCATCTTGCTGGGAAACAGGACTGTGAATATACAGCTGTGCCTGTTTGGTTTAAGGGATAAATGATGACATTTTTACACAGGGTGTGCCTTGACATGCTATTCGATGGGACCTTAACTGTATGATCCATGCAGTCAACGCTCGCTCTGGAACATAGCTTAACCCAGTTTCTTAATATCGGTGTATCCAGCCGACACTGAAGTCAAGGTGGTAATACTCAACACATGGGTCGTTTCCAACAGCGCTTTGCAGTATGAGGTGCTCGTATTTTGCACGTTTGAAACAATAAACGTTATTTTTATAATACAACGTAATTTGCAAGCTTGCTAAAAACCCTACGACAGCTTACTAACGGTCTCGTTCTTCCTGGAGCTACGAAAACGGACGTAATCTCAGAAATTCCGTCAACTATATATTCTGCTTGAACACCTCATTGTACGCAAGCGGTGAAATACAATCAAAATATATCGGGAATCCTATACCACCTGCAAACGTAGGCACAGCATTGTGAACCACAATGTAAATAAGAGGTTCAACCGGCGATCACCCATTAACACGAGGATTACTTTCTTCGAGGTCATATCAGCTGAGGTGAACAAAATTCACCTTTAATTTTCGGGATTTCATGTGAGGCGATTACCTAGGTACCCGGGCAAGCGCATTTTAATCTTATTCATCAGTAGTCAGCTAGCGACTTGGCTCACCAATACTCTAGGTTGTTTTTAGCGCTTATCAGTTTTACAAACGCTACCTTCACAGATTCGTTGTTCTTACATATGATGGGTAGATCCAAATACGGAGGCAGTCGTCGACGTTTTAGCTCATGGGTTACCGCGGGATTCGAATAATCTTACCAGAGGGTTGGGTAAACTTCATCACCGGAAACGACCAGTCTGTCACCAAAACAGAGCTTGTGAAATACTAGCCTCGACACAAGACCATTCAATGGTCCCTCTAACATTAACATGAAAATGTTTGCTAGGGTTGGACTCAGTGACCGATTATGACTACTCTATTGTTTAAGGAAATCAAGTCACACAGTAAATCGACGGGTTTATTCAGAGGGTCACTGAGAAACAACAGAGAATGAATCAGGGATTCTGCATAGCACAGGATCATTTCATCGATATCTCTTAAGGTGAATTTGTGTGAAGTTGCGTAGTTCTAACAGCAGCTGGGCAGGCAGCCTCATGTGTTCCGCCAAAAAAACTAGTTGCCTCATTTTCTGCAACATGACATACCTGCCACTTAAGAGCCACAGGTTCAAAGATGTTAGGTGCCGCCAAAAACCTCCCGAATTTTGAGTGCATGAATCCTTATCTGAAACAACGCGCTGGTTAAAGAACCTTCTAAGGAAGGCCGCGGTTTCACGAAGAATTCTGTAAGTCAGTGATGAGGCTTTGACGCTCCTGAAAAAGGAGGTGTATATTTTGACAACAGCTTGCAACATAACGGAACTTATTGGTTAGTCTGTGAACTCAGGAGATATCGACTCAGATGTGACCAGTTGTGTATCTTAAGGTTACCCAAACGATAGCTCATATTTGGACGAGTTAGTCTATAGACTATTGTTGTTTACTTCTTACACTATAGAGGAAAATGTTGGCAGCTCGTGTAGCATAGATGGTGGATGTGCCAACCACCAAACCATCGCTACGCACCACTACGCTCCCTGACAACGCACTGATTATGTCACCTTAATTGGTGATGTAAAGTTTGCAATCAAATTGTCCAGCTCAGCGAACAAACCAACGACCACTTCTTGCATCAGCCCTTCAAGTGATAACAATGTATGTTCCTAACTGGTTGAAAGTTAGGCCAATTACTATTGCTTATCAAATTAATTCCCGTTAACTATATTGTTCAGGTGAATGTGTTACCCAAAATCCGCCTCATGTTTCCGTTGGCACGATATTCTTGACGTCGAAATATTTCCCTTGACCCAACGGTACTTGAAGTTATCCCGAAGAAGAAATTCTTTTGGTAATACCGAGTTAATTTACAAATGAGTATATAGCCGAGATTAGACAGAATCTGTTAATCCGGTATGAAATAAAACTCGAGAAATTCGAGTAGGTAATTCGCATCTAAAAGGAATAAACAGGTAGTGGGGTGTCCATTTTCCCTGGTAAACGGATAAGTAGTGATGGGACAAGAAAGCTGCCCAGATTTACTCAACATCGTTACAACCGAATCCTGGAGCAAACTTGTCCAACCGATGCAATAGATTATCATTATAATCGAGAGATTATGCATACATTTAGTTAACTCGCTCGTTAACATCGATTTAGTTTGACCCTTTGTTTACTAAAGTTTCGCTTCATGAACTCGTTTGACATTCACTTATCAATACAGATTGTCGTTTTAATTTACGCGGGATGACCTACCAAAACCATCTGGTTATCTTAAAGCAAAATCCAAGTGGCCTTTATAGTTGTATTTTACAGAAAAATTAATGACGTAATGGAGGAAAATCCACTGAAGCCCGTCGTGGATGGTCTATTCATGAACCATGTCCAGGAGCGATCCATGAACTTGCGACACGTCGACGTTTCATTGGCAATATCATTGCAGTATTTGCACTGAATGATCAACTGCCCGGGTTGCATCAACCAATCAGTCGTACCCACAGTTTACGGTAGAAACATGGGAGAAGAAAATTTGACACTCATGACATAAAACGGCATGGCGTCACAGTGGACCATATTCAGGAAGACCAAACTGATAGGGTAAAGTCTGCATTTTGAGAGTACTTCACCGACTGGAAAAATGCGATGTGGCCAGGAACACCAATAAATCATAAGGCATCCTCATTCCAGATTCAGCTGCTCAGATGTGCAATAATTGCAAAATTAATCAAAAAACGTTCCAAAAACCAATAAAATCTTGAATTACCGACGTATTTACTGAAAAAACTTGATTTGACATCCGTTGGTTGTAAAATGTGACGTCCTAAAAAGTCGTATTCTGCTGAAACTAAAACGTGAGCCTACATCTCTGCACCAATACTATTAACTGAGGAGAAATTGGCACCCGAGGACCACCAAACCAAGGACCATCAAAACCTGATCACATAGTCCAGTATATTCTACAGAATCGATTATCAGGTAATCAGGTAATCGCCGGAATACACGTCATGAAACACGTACCATTGATGCGATAGTTTATGATGTCTTCTGAAATGGCTACTCTTTTCAGAATATTTAGGAAAAGGCACCATGACCATTTGAGCCTTTGCGCATTCGTTCAATCATTTTCCCGTTATATGCAACCTCTCCAAATGTATATGAGCGAGGGATTCAATATTTGCTATTTTAAACCTTATCAGACTAGCTGAACCAATTGGCACTGGGTTGAATCAAAATCTACATCAAAAAAACAAATTCCATAATGGCTCATTCCGGTCTGCGGCCACGTGGTTTTGTATTCGACATCCCGAGACCGGTGACCGGGCCTTCAACTACTCCATTACTTGCTAAGTATTGTTTTGGTAGATGGCTCTCTACTTCTTGTCAGCTGATCTCGGTAGAACAGCAAAAGGCAAACCAGGCACATATTGTTGCACAGATCTAAATATGTTACTTACTGACACTAAAGCATACTAAGGAATATTAGTTCTACTATCTTAGGCTCATTGCCGTTCCAATTGTTCAGCCTCCTGACGGACATTTCGGACTTATACATTGGGTCTGTATAGTTGCGCGTAAGACTATCACCGCAAGGCTCCATCTGATAGGACACGTTCGGGTGGTGAAAAGCCCACATTCCGGACAACGCAATTTCAGGCCAAGGATGACTGTATCGTCTTGATTCATCCAGTCGCCCATCAATAACTGCCAGCTGCTCTGCTAGAATGAGTGGACTCAGTTAAAAAGTTAGGTGAGTGTAGGAAAACGAATCAGCCGGTTAGCCCAAACTTCCAGGTTGCGCGCAATGAGCTGTATGACAATTCAAAACGAGCACCTTCGGAATTTATACGCTTATTCACTTAGCTTTCATGTTCTACTGCCTCCAGATATGAACAGGTTCAAACATTTCAGGCGTTTAAAGTGGGTTTGTGAACTTTTCAAATGCCATTCCACCTCATTCGCGTTGACCGAGTGAAAAGTTAGTCTGTGAGTAAATAGATTTTGTTAAGCAAAAAATTACAGTTAAAAATAGACAGTCGGGCATACGATACATTGGTAACCCACTCCGAACGTGAGAAATTTCGCCGCGAATACAAAAGTGTGACTTATAAAACCCTGAGAACACAAAGCATTGCATAAGTCTAAAATAATTCAAATGCTTTTGGTCTTGTGTACTCAGAGACAAGGATGCGAAATCCGTGCGCTGGTCTGTCATGCATTCTACATCAAATGGGTGTGTGAACACCATTTGCCGTAAACATTTGAGAATTCCATCATATTAATTTCTCCCGTGAGACAAAAAAAACGTTGATTCTCTCTTTCGAAAACATGTTCTTTTGAATTAAAATACATGCAGTTAGTCTCTTTTGACGTCTCCTAACCGTTAGGTTTCTCCTATTACGGACCAACTCTGAAAATAGATCAGCCTTGGTACATTCTATGAGCGGCTTTTAGAGGTGGGGCAAACACTTAACTTTTTTCTTCCTGACAGACCAGCGAAAAGATTCCTTACTTTGTTTCTACCTCTTCAAAAAAACCCTACCTCTGAATACGCCTTTGATCGGGAAACCATTTCCAAGGATCGAAATGTGCGACCTTTTTTGAGACTCTTTCTGGAGTTGGTCTCTTGAGGGGGGTGTTTACTACCGGAATAGGCTTCGTAGATCATATCAAATTACCTGGTTTTAACCTCTGGCCTCTAGGAAGATAGACACGTAGTAGTTTACAAACACGAATTCAGCCTCTGAAGACTGCTACTGCATAGCACTTTCAAACAGAATTTAGCTTGTTGACACTTCACCATGAATGTCAGTCATTCCTTCTCAAAAGCTCATTACCTTTCCGTAGACTACATGAGTGTGCACATTCCACCTTAGAGGACTAATCCACAGAATTTCAACTGAGGCGTAATAACGTTTTTATTGATGATACGCACAAATGGGGTGCGATTCTCGTTAACGTTTGTCAGGTGGAGTTGCCGAAGTTTCCCTCATATTGTACATGGTGTCGTTGTCCGTAGATAGTAAAGGTGGTTCAAGAGGTATTTTCTACCTTGTGAGTTTTATAAAGGAGCATTTTGCGCTAGTTTCAGTGTGGCATTATATTATTATCGAAATTCAAGTTACTTACGTTAGTATATTATCATATCACAGTTGTACATTCACACGTAATATGTATACATTTATATATCATATTGTTATATACTCATTCACTAAAAGGAATATATTTCTGCCCACGAGAGATGTCCCCTGAATACAAATAAGTGCATCTAAACCGTCCCTTTTTGGTGGTCTTTCCTGAAGTGACTACTGTATCTTGTTGTTGGGATGACGTGATTGCAAGTGTCGTTCTGCCGCAAACAGTTCGACTTTTTGCCTTTCGTGAGCAGAGTCTTACTTTGCGGAATCTACCAATCAGTGCATCCTCCATGGTAGAGTTGTACTAATGCTTATGTGCTACTCAGGCTTGTGCTGGCACAAAATAGCTCGTTGTTAACAATTCCGTTTTCTAAGGTTGATACTGTTATTCATAAGTAGCCTATCTTTGGACTATACAAAAATTTCAGAGGATTTGTTAAGAATTCAAATCTTTAACAACGATAACCTGACTCCTACCATTCTTATCATGGACGGACATGCAATTCTTGCATATGTATTATAGTGCACTGTAATCCGAACTTCTTTTTCCAATTCTTTTCAACAACGTATCGCAAAACAAAACAATCCATCCACACTTGCGGGTGAACTTGATCATTGCCCCAAGACATTCCCTCACCCCAAGGAATTAGCAGTAACATTAGAAGCTCTATTCCCCACACTCAAACTGCCTCATTCCAATAAGCTCCATCTATCTCACCTAGTCCCTTTTCATCAAAGCTAAAAGCAAGTACAGTTATCGATTTTTCAGCATGGAAAGCGTTCACTTCCCCCCGTTCTCTCGATGCCGATCCAAAGTCTTCCGCACTGGCCGCTGTCAAAGTAGCGCCTTCTTTTCAAGACATTTTCAAGACATGAGCCCAAAGTTTGTTACGAAACCGACTTAATTCTAAATAGGAATGTACATTTTATTCGTTCGAAATGCGGTCTATTAATACTGAAACGCAATCACAAAAAGCACGTAGAAATATAGTTCCCCGCAATATAACCCGCCCACAAATGTGTATCCCCACTTTTTAATTCCATTTTGTATCCACTTAATTGGTACACTCCCAATGACCCAGTCGTTTAACATCATTTCAGGGTAATCCATTGCTCACCCAACATTTACTCAGAATACAGAGTTAGGATGCAGATTCGTTTAATGTTTATTTTCTATCAGGCACCGTATACCACCAATCGAGTTATGTACATTTTCAAAAAGGATGAAGGAATGCCAAACCCACCACTTTCAAACTTTGTTCGGAGACAATTTGTGATCTACGACTACTGGCTTGTGGCTTCATACCAACTTCACTGTCCGTTGAATCTGATTCAAAGTCATGGAGTTAGACCGCGGAACCGTACTGACACCGCTTACGTTAGCGAGATTTTTGGATAGGAGGAGATATGAGATAGTGGATAAGATCAACTACGGAAATGATCGGCTTGGGCGAGAATAATGTTGTGATGGGCTGTCAACCATGTCCGGATTGGCTTGCCAAAAACAACATTGAACGATACGTCCACACTCAATGGAAAGTGACATACACAGTTTGGGATCAGCCCCATATGCATCCACCTGAACACCTTGTACCCAATGAAATCCCAAGGGCGTAAGCCGGAGGGTGACCTGAGGGTGACGTAAGAGTGAATGAGCAGAGAGAAGCAGTTGCACATAAGCATGCAACTCTCAAGCGGAGGTATAACTACCGGTCACCATAAGGACAATTGTTTGTGTGGTTGCGCGGTGCATTTCCGAAATCCTTTATGAGAAATTCACCAATTTAACAAAAAGAGCACACTTTCAAGCAGTTTTATCCATCTGAAGGTAAGTGACGAGCTCTTATGTAATTTAGTTCAGTGCGGTAACTCGAAATAATGTGCCAATGATACGGCAGTTCCACCTACTACAGCCTCGTTTACCGGATAATAACGGAGCACGGAAGATGCAGCCCAATAGTGAAATTCTGAATTATTTCGCTTACCTGAAGAAACGAGAAACAAGAAACTGAAGGCGATAGCTTCGATGCAGTGGTGTCACTGAATATGCCGTTGAGTCTTCCACGCAAGTTTCATTAAATAATGATTGGCTGAGTTCCGGAATCATCATCCAGGCAGGGGCAGTTAACAACCCGATTGGTTTTACTGGTTAGCGCTTCCATACCACGTTGTCAGGTTCTAGGCTGTCCACTTCCTAGTCATTTCCGATTAGAATGATCCTGGGCAAGAAGAGCTCTGCGAGGTAGATGGTACTCTGTCAGGCAACGTGTATGTCCTTCCTAAAACCATCTGGCGAACCTTCTGGTGTTTCCACGCGGACTCACCAATTCTTCACAGAGGCCGATATTCAAAAGCCGAGAGCTTCCGTACATCCTCCGCAAATAATGGTTCCGCCTCTGATCCAAAAAGTGGTACAGATCGCATCATCACAATGATTACTTTACACTTCACAGGCAACCAGGCACCACGTCGATGGTATAGGCGTCGGAAGTTGACAGAAACGACAAGTGATCTCATCTATATTATGTCGGCCGGAACTGACACAAGTGGTCAGGCTACCAAATCTCAAACCCAATACGTATATTTTTCAAACTAATTCAAGCTACTTAATGAGCGGTAGTAACAAGACGTAAATGTCAAAGTAAGTCAGCTTAAAACGACCGGCACTGTGTTTACCCACTTGCTGAAAATGATTTTACTGGCAGATAACCGGTTTCACTTTTGATTTTAGTTAAGTACTTGTGACCCTCAGGAGATACTGGCCAAATGTGACTTCCTGGACTTATAAGCTGATCAGGTGAACGCAGATTCTGTTAGCCAAATGTTCTTTTGTATTAAATCCACCACATGTTGATTGCAATTAACCGGCTGCCGAAATTGATTCTTCAGGTAGACAGTTGTTGATGAGTGGACTGCCTGGCGAACCGAGTAGGGTCTTCGGATGTATACATGTCGTGTGCAGGATCAACCTTGTATTTGTTGATGAAGGACATGCTAAGCAAATGGGAAGTCACTAACTTATTTCTGCCTGGAGGACTTTCCTAATTCCCTGAATTCTTCGGTCTCCCAGTACCTAGTGAACCCCTACCTTACCTTAAATTACATGCTTTTACATTGCGCAGCTCGGTTACGTTAAATTATGAGCAATTATGGAAATAAAATAATTGGTCTATTGGTGTTCATTTCAGCCGACGCCAGTAAACTGAATGGGCAGTTCGATGGACAGTTCAACAGTAAAGTACAGTCGCATTTGGAAAAGCTCATAGGTCCGATAACAGTCTCAGGTTTACAAGTTCGGTGTACAATGGCTTTGCGCCCTATTGTGATGTCTTTCAATCAAACGACTCATCTTTCGACTAAATTTAATAACGTGTATTCCCCCAGCATCACATTCACTGGATTCTGCTCTTTCATCCATTAAAAATTAAGCCGGGTGCAACGAAAGGATTCACAGTTAAAATAAACTAGGTCAACGCTAAGCTTGGAGCCAAAATTGCATGTGTTGGCGAAGTCGTCTCCATCTTAAGGGATCACCTGATCGAGAAAATGGCGCATTTCATCCAGGTGGTGTAATCCGAAATGAGGTCCACGACGGATTAAAATATATTACAAGCTTTTGAGAGCTAGTTCCTCCCTCAGACGGTAATAGGACAAAGTGCAATAGATCAGATATCAGGGACAAATTTGGCATAATGGAAAAATAAAATGTAGCTAACAAAAAAGCAGTTTTTGCGGAAGCATCAAATTTTCTCTAGTGCAGCTGAAAGACATAATATACAGGGCGGTTTCAAACTTGATTGACTCCTTCCAAGATGTGATGAAAATTATTCAGGAGCCCTCTAAGGGTTGCAAAATTTGAGCAGATAGTAAGACGTGTGTGATTTTTGAATGCATAAAAGCACGTAGTTTCACAGAATAGTCGCTTGAATAATCTCGTGAACAAGAAATGCATCCCCGTCCCATTCGAGTCCCACGCCAAAATCAATTTATTTGGAAGTTTTTTAATTTTCACATCAGTTGTTTTGTAAACGTTTATCCCGTACATTTCCCCAGAATAAGTCATGGTGAATGCAGATCGTATATAAGTGTAACACGGTTTCACACGGCTGTGTACTTTTCGATAAGAATGTAGCTTTACTAATATGAAAAAGCGCAATGAAGGTTTCCGATGCAATTTTGCTTTACATGGTCAGAAAAGACCAAACTCATCACACCAATGTAGGAAGTGATAAAAAACGCCGTAATCCCCAATGCATGGATGTATACCTCCTTCCACTAGCTTGCGCCAGTTTTAGAAAATAAAACTCATCAACGTGTTCCTTTCATGAGATCAAAAATTATTCACTGCAGAATATCCTCAATTCATCCATGTTATGCAAAAAGAAGGGAACATTTTGTTCTCCAAATCCTCCCAATTTATTTTCTCTGTGTCTTCGTGTACAGCTTTAAGCCTGAGGTTCTGATATTCATCTTCTTTTCAAACCTTCAGTTTCCACATGTTACCGCGAAATGTGCGCACAGCGACTGCAGTATATTGTTGGATAAGTATGTCATGACACTTAGCGTTATGCTATATCAACATTGGCCTTTCCAGATCTGTTAAACCAGTGCGGAGGTGATCACTGACAGGTACTGACAGGTAAAATGACAAGCATGCATAATCTCTATGAGTCGTGCATCATCGGTCATACATAGGCGATATATGGAAAGCCTCGACGTGGATTAGTAATGTTCTTTCATCTTGCACGTGACTTCCAGTCATAATGGGTTTTCGTCCACTCTTCGATGTTTGTAGATCGTACGTAGAAGTAAAAGTTTCAAAAATCAATTTCTTTGTAAGTTTGATCTCTTTGGACGTCGTGGAAACCATGTAACAGTTCTTAGGGCATCATTGATGCTTTAAGGGAAGTATGTTATAAGAAACACCCTAAAAATTGAATACATAATTGGTGTATTCAGTAGCCACCAGCACACTGAAATAGGAGAAGCAGAGCCAATCGAATCAACGGGGTGAATGCTGTACAACTATCTGAAATCATCAGTGACTCATCAGTGAAGTAATCTGTACCGATTGACAAATTTACTGACTTGTGTCAACTACTGTGTGATTTATGCGTCTCAACATCATTAAGCTTACCAAACACAACAGTCTTTGCTGTCACCATGTGTAACTGCCCCGGAGTGTTACATACGTTGCCACTACATTGTGAGGTTCACTCAAGGTGTGATTTTATATTGCCGTTTGCAGCAGTGCTAATAACCGCAGTTATCAGAAAAAATTCACTTGGTTTTCTAGTGTTGAGTTCTCAATCAGATGCCGGAGATTGAAGTTGCTGGATATTATATGTGTGTGCCGGCTTTGCAGGTCAAGGTGACGTCAATCATTCATCCTTGATTTGATGACTCTTTAGACCCTTGAGATGGTTTGCTCTGTGATGATGCAAAACCCAAAAGGCTCATCAGTGGTTAGTTGGGAATTGTGGTTCACTAGTTTCCTTGGAAGTATTCTCGTCTCCCACAGCCATTTTATATTTGACAGTGAGAAATTCACTACTGGTAGCACACTTCTCCATTTGCCGTCTGTTCAAAACTCCAACAATATTGGATCTACCCAAACATTTGTCAAAATTCTAGACCCTCCTCATTCCCAGGCGTCTTTTGTTGAGTAGAACTCGTGGTTTTTGTAAAGCATTTTGTTTATCAAAGTAAACTGAGGCTCCCCGGTTGTGCAACTATTCTGTATTATAGATTTTGCTGCGCCTGGTTACGTTTTTTGATACCTTCGTCCCTTGGATAATCGGCATGGGAGAGATGCAGTAAAACTGTTTTCACTGCCGCGACTGTTAATGGTTGCTTAGTTTATAATAACGACATTGGACGCCAGTAGTTTGCTCCTAAATTCTTCCACTGCCTGCATCAGAGTTTTCAGAGGAACACTGCATTCAGAAAGCAAATTTGTTTCACTGACGTCAATAAGTGATTTCGAGTAGTTGGGGTATATTCTAAAATGCAACGAAAAGATTAGTTCAGAACAATAGAGAACAAAGCATTCAACTCATACATTCATCTGGATACCAAATTGGTTTTGACGGGAGACTTACGTGGAACCCAGCTGAATCTCTCTTTTATGATGTTTCTAAGCAACTGAATGTGCTGCACCAGGCCGCCTCATGTTTCAGTTGGTTCGATATTTTGGATATCACAATACATTGTATAGAAGTAATACACTAATCGTGCGGTTGCTGCAAAGGGGTTTAAGCAAGCTTATGAGTAGTGCATTACGTCTGAACAAAAGCATGATCTCAACGCACCAAGGAGTTCTTGGCTGCTTATGACGAGATCGAGCGTTGTTCCCTTATCTCTCCGAATGTTTCCTTGGCATAGCGTGGTCGTTAAACACTAATCAAAGTAGATGATTCGTTGAGCATAAGCTCCTCCGTTTCTGTGCCGCTTCTTCCCCAGTCCCAAACGTCTTCGAATATACTGTATTAATGAGTAGATTCCTCTTTTGCATCCAGACAGCCGACTTGTCATTGAGGCCAGATTGATCGGTGGCTTTGAAAGTGCACCCTGCTCCTTGGTCTGTTGAGACAGAGTAGGAAGTTTTGGAGCCAGTAAGGACGGTCCATTTTGTAGCAGCGTTGTTCGGGCTTGTACCATACTCGTATTCTCCCGATCATTGAGTTCTAACGAACTGGCTGGTGAAGATGATGGCAATCAGGCTTCTATTTGCTACGATGTGCAGTCAAAAGCCACCGTTCCACTTCAGAATTAGCTCAAATACCGGTAAAAGAACAGATAATCATGCGCATTGATCTGTGATGCCTTTTTAGCTAGTTGATTTCGTCGTTTTTTATCTACTGTGCAGTCCAACCTTTCTCACTGTTGAGTCGCCAGCACAATGTAATTCCGTTTACCGTTCAAATATACTCTCATTATTATTGCTATGGCTTATGTGAACTTTGCAAATACTTCACTTTTCACGGGGGAAAAAGAAGGTTGAGAAATAACTTGACATAAAATGTTAGTTGGGGTATTTTTTCTAGGCAACCAGGTCGGCTGTATTCACATTACCTGGACAGCGAAAGGCGAGCAACAAATGCAAAAGACTGCAGGCTGCGACTGTGCAGGTGGGCAATTTTCGCCACTGTGTACACGTGGGTTGATGATACTATTAATTGCTGCCAAGGCTGAGTAAAGTCTAGCGAAATTAGGGTGGTCATACTGAGATCACCCAGCAACACAGTCGAAGCAAATGAATACCAGTGAAGGCTTGCTGGGCACTAGTATGAAGGAAGGTTTCTAGACCACATTTTATTCAAGTGGACTGTTTTTTTTTGTTCACTCTAGCAATCCGTCATCTTGTTTTGATCGCAGCAGATTTGGAATAGATTCTGTAATCGGTTGTGGTGAGTGCTCAGTTAATAGCATACCTAAATACCCATGGGCACATGTTTTTCAACACAATCAGTGACCTTTCTGTAGTCAGTAGATTTTCTCCATTTTACTATGAAATTCCCAGGTGTTACCTCTCGGCAAATGTGTGACGGCCACAGGAGACCAGATTTCGTTGTCCTAGACTAGCGCAGAGTACGTATGTAAAACCTCTCTTCTTTGAGAAGAGTCGTAATTTTTCTAATTATCCGTAGGTTTCGTCTAGATCAACATAACAAGTAGACCATTATAATGAGAAGAGAACCCTTCATTACGAGTGTTAGGAGAGACACAAAACAGTCAGTAGCGTCAGAGCATATCAAAAAGGATCAATAATGGATGCAACGTAATCTCACTGACAAGGACAGCTGTGATGCACCACTTAAGACTGTATTCCGCATATCCTCCTTGTGACGAGCCTTTTTAACTTTGACGCTGCACACTTTCAGAAATATGTGAAAAGCATAACTAAAAAACCTATACTCCTTCAACTTCTGGTACGCCCACTTTATGCAAGCATACAATGGATTCCACGCGGCTGATCATTTTTCCTAAACGATAACGTGTCTCATCTCTACGAATACCTAAGAAGGTTTTTTTTCAATATTCTTTCTAGCACTGGGAGTAAAGTAAAGGGAATGTTAGCTAAGTGTGGTAAATAGCCTCCACTGTTTGCAGAGAGGTAAAGAAAGACCACTTTTCTAATGTCTAGGCGTACTTAGTGGGGAGCCTGTTTTCGAGAACGAAAGTGCCTGGCTGATGCTGGATGGGGCTCTTTGTTTCGGACTTCCTAGATTGCGTTACACGGATGATGTGAAAGTTGTGCTGTAGGTGAGTCCGCGTGATGCAGGCACCAAAGATGAAGTTCAAAGTGATAGAAGGAGCTACGGATAGACACAAAAGACTTTTGTGACTTTTCTCGGTTATTTATCCGAGGGGCTTTGTCAACGCACTGTACGCTTGAAGGGGGAGTATATCTTGCCTCATATTTTTGGGCTACTTATCATGTTAGCAAGTCCAAGCTGTTTTGCAGAGGGCTTAGATTTTATTCACTTCCAAACATTGCTAACAATGATACTTCAGCCATGGGATCCCGAGCTGGATTGTTGCTAACTGCAGCGCCTGGAGACCAATTTTTACTTGCAAACTTGCGAAAATTTTCAGGTGTTACCTCTGAATGACGGAAGGATCAGTCGCGCTGCAGGTGAAAACCACTTGGTGTCGCCTGCCGTGTCCGAAAGATACGTAAAAGGTTACCAGCGTGATTTCCTGGATTCGTTGCTGCAAGCTAGCAGCGTGCAATGTAGCGGCACATCAGTTACCTAATGTGAGATGTGATCTGTTCTGACCTTAAGTTATATGTTCATTATTGATTTTCATTTGCAAACTGTGAATAACTAAATAGGCTGTTCAATAGTTGCTCATACTGAGAATCTATGACAGTTTTGCTCCCTATTTTGGACCGGTGATTTTTCTCTGCTACATGCCGCTCCTTCTACTGACATTAGCTGACGAGACCAAAGATGAATCAGGGGAAAATGACTTCAGCCGCGAAAAATCTCTCAGGAAGAAGTTCACTTTTGGAACCATCGTCGATGCTTAACTGCCTAATCCTCTGTTCGTGTATGTCAAGGTTGATCACCATGCATCACAAATAGACTACCGCTCGACAGGCCTGCGAAATAAATTACAGTGTGTTCTGGGAGATGATTAATTTTTGGATGTCGTTACTTTCTCCGACAACTGATATAGTATATATATATGGTTTTGACAATCAGTTAACTTTTGCCTTGCGAATTTCGAAAAACTGCTAATCAGTGCACTCGCAGTAGGATCGTTATGACCAGTCACCCAAGAGATTTTTACCTCATATATAACCATATTGCCTTTTCTACCGCAAGCTGTTGAACCAGCAGAAATTTCCTTATCATTCTTGGCGTTTTGTATCCCACCGGTCAATTTATACATCGCCTAGGGCACCAAAATCTATTTGTAAACGGATTTAACCAGACTGTAGCAGTCGAAGTGACACCACAACTGGTGATGATACACTTAAGACCATTCCAAACGGTCCTGTGAACAATGCAAGGGGGACATCGTTCAAATTAAGCAATTGTGCGATTACTGTCATTAATATTCGGCATTATGTGGCGGCTTTCTCAAAGCTTCGGCGAATATCCTTGATACCGGGCGGGAGATTTGGTTCAGGTTTTGAAATTTAGATCACGATATGACTTCACCTGCTTCAGTTTGAATAAAACGTAATTATTCAGAATTAATAATGGAAGCTGATGATGGCGCCACATCCTTGGCTTTTAAAAGCTATTTTGAAAGGGATTTACCCCTAAGGAGTTTCGTCAGTTGCATAGATAGAGGTTTTGCAGATGAAAGTTCTGAAATGAAGAATAGTAAAAATTTATAAAGTACGGCGAACTGTCAGAGAATGAGGTATTATTGGATGCTTTGTAACAAAGCAGTTTCTGAGTTGAACCTGCAAGCACTGTGTTGATGGGCTTTTTTCAGAATCCTCAGGCTCTTGAAGAATTTAGGTGAACCTACCGCAGGTTTTTGCCAGTGACTCAAGCAGCCTGATTAACAGACCTTTGAGCGGTGGATTTGGCTTCGGCCCTATTAATAAAAGGTAATGGAATGACATTTTTGGTTTGCGAACACGCAGCTAGTGCAGGCGGTGCCGAACAGTCTCACCCTCACAAAGGTGATTTTCGGATCTCTTTCTTCATGTATATGTCTTTGATTTCTGCCCGTCAATCTATGCAAAACTCGTCTACCTCTAGTCCTTTTTATTTGAGCCCTAGTCGATATACAGGACTTTTAATGCTTGCAGGAGTGTTTGCATTCTTTTGTTTTTGCACTGATTGCCCTTGCTAGGGGGACATTTATCACAGTTTGTTCGCAAGTATCGCACCATTTTGTGAAATGGCGGCGGAGTTGGCATCCACTTTGAAATCGGACTGTCACATCGAAATGCGCAATTGGACGTTCAGGCAGAGTGAGTGTTGCTACATACGGTTTGCCGGAAGCCATATGCGCAACTCCACCCGGTGCAAACCTAAGACCATCAACTTGCCTAACTGATGGCCCATCGTGTTCAATGCTGCGGGATGCAACCAAGCAGTTGAGCCGCATGCAAAGGAGCATCCGGTTATTCGCATTCCTCAGGAAGCAGGCGCATTATGGTAAGTTAGATATTAACAGTAGCGACCATATAAAGTCACGTCTAGCAACACTGTAGGCTTGAAACTCCGTAAAGTCCAAATTGGTATTTCTAAAGATGGATACACGCAATACGCACAAATAGAATATCACTGTGTACATTAAATCACAGCAGAAAACCTCAAAGTACGATGTAATATAACGTGTACAACCTGGTTGTGGGATTAGGGTTAGTGTGGAAACCAAACTAGAGCCTTTTCTTTGGAAATCACTCACGACCTATTTAGGTCAGTTTAATGAACAAAAGCAGAAAGTTGATTATCACAATATGTGCAAAGAAGTGTCTGGTGGCCAACATTACACATCATGGTCAACTTAGGCACACACGTGGTCAGCTAGTGTTAGACGTTATTTAACCTGGTCTACAGAACGATGACCATAGAAAGCCACCTCTTGCACCTTTGTAGTCTTAAATCTCCGGACTATCAAGGGCGACACATTAGGGGTTTCCTGAAACACATGATAATAGCCTAGCAATAAATCCCTCCTCATATAGGGTGGGAGCTGCGTCATTATTAAAATGAACTGCGTGGTATTCTGTAGTTAGCCATAATGTCGCCTACAGGGTGATGGGCATTAAAGGTCCCCACTGTCTTGTACATATCACACCAAGTCGCTCAGACCGCTAATGGACTTTCGTAGGTTTCGGTCTGTATGTCGACGGTCATGAAAATTCACTTCTATCGCTGCCACAGGTTCACCTATCTGAAAACCACAGAAAAGCACGACTCATTCGGTAAAAGCATTCTATCCACGAAGGCTCTGTCGACGCAGCATCATTATATATATATATATATATATATATATATATATATGTATCGTTGCGTGAGCGGCGTTCTCAGCTCAATAAATGTAAAGTCGGTCAGAAAGTGCTGCACAGCAAGCGCATGCGAAAGCGCAATTAGGTTGGTCTTTTTGCCAGCGAGTTCAGCTGCAGCAGTCATTGTGGCGAATGAACCTGTTGCAACCTTTTTTAGTGGGACCTCAGTTCAGCAACTTGGCGTCCGCATCAGTCACCGTTTTTTGGAAACTATCTTATTTCCGGTCGGCCTTAGCAATAACTACTTTGGGGGTTGTTGGTACAGCCTGTGTAACTCATATGCCGTGCGAAGGGCAACCCCCTTGTTGGAGGTAGGAACGAAACTCTGGTCTTGATTTTCATAAATGTTGGATGACTGAAAATGTCGGAAGTCTCATAGTCAATTTCGTGTACACAGCATACCTGATCACAGATTATCGACTACATACTATGAGTAAGCCATATGCAGTAGAAACCCCAAAATGTTTGGACCATCCGGTATCTCGAAGGGATAAAAAAGACCAAGGAGATGTGTAGGTGAAATTATGGCCGAAACTCAACTGCTTAGTGTATCTGAATGCGAACGCATTAAGGGCAAAACTTGTAGTCTTAAGGACCTAGAAACATGCAACAGAAATTTAATAGGCAGCGTAGGAAAATTTGTTTGAAAGGTAATCCGGCTAACAAATGCCACTGAACAAGCCGAAGTTGGAAAAATCATTCGGGGGTCTTTGGTGTCCAGTAAGAAGAAAATTTTTCATAAGATACTTGGCCTGTACAAACGCAATAGTTTGTGTCGCAACTGCTTCTTTATTCATGTTTCGTGGAGTGTCAAGTAATTTGCTGCGGCCGCAGGTTTTATTAGCGCTCTAATTGTTACGAAAAAGACCTAATAATCAGAAGGTGATAAGCAATAACAAAGCCTACGTGTTTTTAAAGGGACGATTACGATATTTAGATGCACTTCAATAACATAAATACAAGATCAGAATGAAATAGTTCAGGAACGGTAACTTGTCGTTTTGGGCACAAGTTGTGATAATCCCTTAAATTTTTGGATACGCTGGTGTGGTATTTCCTCTGCATTTTTGGCTTATGCATGGGCTACGTGAAGTAGCTACTCCTTGGTTCAATTCCGAGTCAATTGGCTTGTTTGCTGACTCTGTTGTGTCTTCCTATAGGTATGAAGGTTTAAGGTGTGTGAAATCACAGAATCGTTCGGACGCATACCAGACAGGAGCTGAATTTTTGTCGGTCAAGGTTGCAAGAAAGTCAGGATTTTCTCTCGTGATTCGTGTGTGTTTGTTTGTGGAACAAACAAAACAAGACATCTAGTGAATACAGATGACCTAAACAAGTTAGGCGAAGCTGGTTGAAGGAGTAATTTAACGGGAGCGACCGTTACAGGTTTCACCTTTATGCAAAGTTACACTGTGGTTGTTGCTGGAATTCTGAGTACGCAGACATCGGTTTCCTAACGTAAACCTCCAACCTGCTTAAACGTCAGCTTAATTTTACGACTGCAGTCAGATACTATTCAACAAGTCGCCACACGTGCCCTGAAATAAACCGCGCAAGATAACGGGAGACATTTTCCTTCTTCTGGTGCTAACATCACAACCTCGGAAAGCCTGTCTTTTGATCTCCGTGCAACCGGACGATAGGACTTGAGGCACAGTTAGCTATTTGTTAGCTGCGATGAAAACCTTCTGGGTCGTACTGACGAAACTGTGTCAAATTGTAAAGAAGCTTTTCAAAATCCTACACAAAAAGTGTGACCAAATTGGCTTTTTCTTACACCTTTTTGTAGAATAGTAGGTGTTCGGAGTATTATAAAATGTTCGTGCGCATCACCGCGGATTCGGGCTAGTTTCTTAGTTTCAGTTGCAGTCAGTTAAATATACCGACTCAGCATACACAGTTTACATTACTACACTTCGGCGTTCTCCTGTGTGAACATGAGTCGGTTTCTCGAGTGTCTCAGAAGCCAGCAGCCCAAGCGTGCTGGTAAGCGACAAGGATCTCGTAGGTATGGATCCAGTGTTTGATAGAACGTCGTGGGCTGTAGACACCCTGTAGACTCAGACGATAACATCTTTGATCCAGGATTTCAGCTGATCACTTTGAGTACAGCGCCATTGGCACAGCGTTTTACGAGAAGAAATGACGCTAAGAGCTGCCGCACTTGGAGGGCGAAAGACGTGCCCAAACCATAGGAGTCACACTGTTGAATTGATGATTAAATGATTAGATGAGCACAGCCACAGCATCGACTGCGGACCTCTCCATTCGACAACTGGTCTTTGAGACACGTACTCAAACACCAATGGTAAAACATTTCCATCTTTCGCTAGTCTAAGATACGCATTGACTAGATTTCGTAAGCAAAGCAGAACAGATCTGAACGTATTGAATCACGTCATTAACTTTGTGCGTAGCCTGAGCTGAATTGTAAGCAGTCGTTTTGATCCTTGCAACCTTGCGATACCGCTACTTATTAGCCGTTTAATGCTAAGAAAGCCCTTTCAGGCACTTCCAGCGACCGAGGGTTGGCAAGTGTTGACACAGTGCCTAAATTCCCCTACGGGTATTTTCAGTGAAAATTAAACGCCGAAAGTTCGTTTCTTAAGTCTGCGCGATCAAAAAAGACTTTCCTTCCCTGACCATTTACATCTTTATCCTGCAAGAAAGCCAGCAGAAATTTGACCCTGGCAATGTTTTTGAGAAAATGTCACAACGATATACAACCAAACTTCACCACAATGGCTATCCAATGATGAAAATCCCTGGGGTGTTTAGTGATCAGTGGAAGGTACTTAGAAACTGAGAGTATTTGATCTGGTGTATCAATTAAAAACAGATAGCGAAATAGAACTGACAGCTGTTTGCTCTCAGTTTGGACGTAAAAACCCAAGTTTCGGGACAAACCCGGACAACCAAGTCCAATTCTTTCTCTAATTTACTCACAGGTTTGTTCAGGTGGAAATAAAAAATATTCCAGTATGACTTCATAGCAAGTTGCAAAATCAACCGTCTTTACTGCGAATGCAACGCAGTACGCAAACAAAAATCCCCGCAGAAGACTTTTTACTAAATCTAAAATGTGTATCCACACCAAAAATGGGAACCTCGCGTCATGCCTTCCTTTGTTAAAAGTCAAACAGTTAACATGTCAAAACAGTATGCTCAATCAGTAATTCCAGAAAATCGGTTGTATTTGAGAGGAACGATGATGCCGACTGCACCATAGGAACGTTTCAAAACATTGCAGAGGAACACCGAATTAAGCATGAAAAATTTATATCTTGCAACTTTACACTGGTTTTTCTGAAACAAGCAGAATTTCCAAGCATCTCCAATGACAGTTGATCAAATTTATAAACGCTTGTATATCCCTATCCGTTGAAAACATTGAGGGCATTCATGGACAACATCCTGGCAGCCGTGTACACAGAATGGGATCATACAGCACCCCAGCCATCCTCTGTAGGTAAAAAAAATAGTAAAGTTGGAAGAGGTTTTGCAACTACGAGATAAATATTTCGCGCGAAACTGATAATAAGCGTCCTAAACATTGAAAATCAAATCCCAGCTTATACAAACAACCATTTTTTGGAAATATTTAATCTTCCGAATTAAAGATAGAGTATGTATCCGATTGAAAACAACAGTTACAGATTGGTGGTTGCCGTCATTGACTTCTCATTCCCACAGTCAGAGATCAAATTGTGTTAGATTTCAACCGCCCAAATCCGATTACTTCTCGGGTTGCCGTCTCCTTTCCTCCGGGCAACAAAACCTCTATTAAGAGAAAAATGATGGCCTACTAAGGAGGTCAGCCAATCAAAAGTAATTTTCACAGACAATTTCGACTCACAGGAAACTCTGTTGTGGACTGTTCACATGATTAGTCTCTCACTAGTGGATCTTATTTGAAGGTCACATGAATTCTCAGCAAATGTAGTATGTGGTTTCTCAATTACGTAGGATAGTTCCCTTGCAGTGCTTAACACCAACCAATTGAGCACATTTTCGTTAGCGGTATGCGCCTAGCAGTAAATGAAATCCCCAAATGGTGGCGAATTGCTCGAGCACACGTGCTGTCATCCTCCAAATACATCAAGCAGCCGAGTTGTTTGAAGTGTATAGAACGGTGAGGCAAGCTCAAGGCTTTGCTCAGGACAGTAACTACGCCTAACTTTAGGATCAACAATCAAAAACCTTCTTGGGTTCTCCGTTAAATTTACTGAGATGGAGAGTATTTGGTCTATAATAGTTCCTTTACTATTCAAATCGTCTGATGGTTTAAGGAATAGTCTTGGTTTCACATTTAATGAAGGACGCTGACTTTTTTACATTTGATCACTAAAGCTGAGATATCAGGTCGTACGTAGGTGATAATAGCTTACCTCTCGGGGCGTTTCAAAGCAAACTCAGCAAATTCTTCAACATTCTGGCAAACTATTCTAACCGCATTTATTTTGGCAATCAAGTTTTTAACCCGCAGCTTTGTTTCTTCTTCTAGATAGATAAATTTCGCGCAGTCTATAGCTAGTATAATAGAGATCCTTCTCTCCCCCATACCATTACCTGATGTTGGCGAGAATAGTTCAATAGTAGTGGCGAATTTCACTCAAAGCCAGCAATGTGGTGAAGAATGGGCGGATCAACCACAAAAGCTGATGAAATCAATTAGATGATCTCATATCAAGACATCGTGATCCCTATCCTCCGCTTCAGCAGCTGGTTTCTCGATGCACAGTGCCAAGTATTGCTTCAAAACTTTTATTCTACGTGTGCATTCTTGAAACTTCAATGCTAGGACACTGATCTTGGGTCTTGGCGTTTTTGTGAACGGGGAAGCTTGTGAAACTAGTAACAAATCTTAAGAATTATCATTCAACAACTTTCGTTTTAGATGACATCAAAAACAGATATATTGTACACGTTAACAGTCTCAGGTTGTGGTGGCCAAACCTTGGTGCTTTTTTTCTCAAGATCTGAAACGCTTCTAAAGCTTTGAACACCAGTGGTTTATAGGATAGCGAATTTTTGCTGACTCTAACGCATGCGCAACTGGATGTTGTGTGAGCAAGCACTTTGTAAAGAAGCTGAAGCATTTGAGCGGCATATAAAAAACGATACAGTTCGATTCAAGCAGAGTAATATGGCTCCGAATTACACTACCTATGCCGTCTACCGAAGACAATGCAGTTTTTTAATTCGATCACACCTGAAGAGGACAGGTCATGATATGGCCGTGCAAACACTAAGCGGCTCCAAACGGACTGGTTGCAGTAAAATGTTTACGCCTCACTGTTTGAGGCTCATAGCAGTAAGTTATGAGCACTACCGGATGGCACTCAGTCAATCCCAGTTTTTCTCCTTCTTGTCAGTCTAAGGCTTTTGCACCATTGTTAGCTTAGCCCTTGTTTGGCGAAGTTGTCAAAGGACGCCGAGTCCATCGCAGTGATGACGTTTTGCTCTAACATCGTCCTTGGACGTGCTTAGTTCATTATTGTTTCAAAGTATTTCGCCTTTCTACTGGAGGACACAGGACTTTCTCAAAACATTTTCGCCGTTTCTAGTGCTTTTCACTCTTTGTGGAAGCATTTTCCCTTCATTGTTAACTTGCGATTATGGTTACGTTGGTAATGACAATTAAGCTAATGGAACACATTTGCACTCGTTTCAGTCGTTGCAAGTAGGTTTAGTAGTTCAACAAAGGATATGATGCCTGACAGAGCCTGAATGTAATAATTTATGTGTCCAAGTTTCTAACACCCTTGTTTCCTGAAATCAATTTGTTTGCCCATCAACAAAAAAACATTTCGGATGGCATCCGTATATCAGGAAGCCGTCGTACAATTCCCCAACACAACCTCTATGTCAGCCGCAGTTGAATAAATACAGAGTAGTAAAAGTAAGCTGAGAAAACAAACCGGACGCTCCTAATCCAAATTAGACCTCCTATGAATGTCGAGGTATGTCTAGAAGCGTCATAAGGTTTTGAAAAATACTGCAAGATACAAATGAATAATCGGTACACACCATATTCTGTGTGGACTGTAGTCTAACCGGCTTTTTATCGGCCACTTCTGCTACAGCTTGTGCTATTTTGAAATTCACAACTTATTTCAGATAGTCACAATGATTCAGAGCCTCGCCCCTTGGTTTATATTATTTGGCTTACAAACTTACATCGCCATATCTGTTACATGTTGCATCCAATTTTATCTCTGTCTAAATCATACAACACATGAAAATGTGTAGACCGCCCCAAACTAGTCTTTTTTCACCGCGTACTGAACCTTGAACCGATCCATCTAAATGCTTGGCTGACTTCAAGTCAAGAAAATGTAATGGGTTCTGAAGCCCCTCCGCCTTCTTGGACTGTTGTGTCTCGCTATCAAGTCTGGCAGTAAACGGTGATGAGATGTCTACCGAGAACTTAACCTCTTTTTCCACACTAAAATGGTGACCGCTTAGACAAGGATTTCTACCACAGGCTTACTATTATTAACCTTAGTATCAAACAAACAAACAGCTTAACCGGCAACATCAAGTAACGAAATTGGCTCTCTGCGTTATGGTGACGATAAAACGACGGGGCAAACTACGTCCAATTCAAACATTCCACCCTACCAGTAGGATTACTTTCCGTCAAGACATAAGACGTCAGATCTTTGACAACAAAACTGTATAAGCAAAGGGATATGTATAATAAATTATTTACACACATAATAATCCTGATTCCCTTTGTGGGGCAATAAACTAAAGGGAGACCCTTTAGTTGAAAATGTTGGCGAGATAATACCATTGAAGCTTTACGGAAATTTTTACGTTGGTGCGTCATTTAGTTTCCAAGTATAGCTTTAATTGATTCCTCCAAATGACTTGAAAGTACTTACTGAAATATATGATGTGATATTACGGGTTTAGGCCTTTTGCCGCAGATTAAAGCTGTTTTGAAAAACAGTTATCTCACTTATTTGCCTTTGGGTTTTCCTCAACAAAAAAGCTAATTGAGAATCACTTCACTAGTTTCTTTAAATGAATGCATGAATAAACACCGGATCGAGTAGCTGAAGGTAGGATATGTAAAGCCCTACTGGGTAAATATAGAATAGATTTGCTTTGGTAGCCAAAGTTTAACTCAGACGATGTGTAGCCGAATCGGTATCTTTGATTTGGGTATAATTTTGTGCGTGCTAAAAAAATCAACTTTGTCTTTTCTGACTTACCCCAAAAGCGCAATCACAACGCACAGGATCCATGTAAGGGAACCATTTGTAAACTTGAGCACCGTATTCACATCAGAATGGCAGTTACTGCATTGCGTGCGTGTGGAGAATGGTCCAAGGCTGGTTACGATTACATGTTGTGCTTGTGGTTGGCCTATCACAACTGAACAATTCAAACATCACGCATGTCACATAGTGATCAAGACCAAAATCAAATGTAATCCCACAATTGTTCTTTGCAAATTGCTGTCAATGCGTTTGACATCGTTTTACAAGTATGACTTAAATGTGAGGCCATATATAAAGGATACTGAACACCTAATTTAGTGGTGCTCCGACAGGCTTAGAGCTAAACTTTTGTGATTTCATTCGAACGACAATCCGCAAAACTGGACTGCAACTTTGGCGTACGCTGTGTCGAACTATCAAAGTATGCTTGTTGAAAGCTACCTACACTACCATTTTTATTCGGTTTGTCCCCGGTGCCATAGATGCACACGGAAAATGAGTTGATGAAGATTCTTGCCAGAAAACACATTATAGACCTGGCCTACGGAAATAGTCTGTTCTTTTTTCCTCCCAGGAAATTTCTTGCGTAAACAACTAGAGTTTTCGTAGCATAGGGCTAATATAAATGTTTATGCCTTTCAGTTTGAATACATTCAGTGTTTTGCGCACTCTACTGAAGAGGTTGAACTATCTGTCATTCCTACAATAAGTAATTCAGACTGGAAGGTATACATGAAACTTTAAAAACTTTCAGGTGAAATTGTCGCACCATTGCTAAAATTTGGTGAATACTCCTTGGTATTTGCTCCAAACTAGAACTGAGAAATCTGTTGTTTCAATAGCACCGGTGAAAATGCAAATCTGGCCAAGCGCCCCCAGAAAGAATGAATAAAGGTTTTTCTATGCCCTCTGATCTTCGTGTTGGTCCAACCGTTTGCCGGATGGCTGTACTATCGAAGTGATTCAACACTGAGACGTTGCAAAGTAGCACCTAGAGACCAGTCTAAACAATGGCACGATGTGCCTTTCATGGTTAGGTACAGTGAGCTGACACAAGCGTTGATGCCGTACCCACTCAATGACAACTGTAATCAATTTCAACAGCTTGCAAAAGCGCGGAAGGCTGGAAAGCCGAACATTCCGCTTTCACACTTGTGCATATCCCATCTCCGTGTAAACTTTGACAATCCTTGGTTTGCCGGAGTACTTTCTGATAATCCTCAGGAATTTTTGCACGAAATATGCTACCAGAGTGGTACTGACTTATGGCCAGGTGAGAAAAGCGCCATTATTCAGAAACCAAACATAATGCATTTGTTCAGCTTATTGGAAATGGACGTTTTCGATTCCATTATTACACTGGGCCAGTCCGTATCTGTATGAAGCTTTTTAAATGAACCATGTAGTGATTTCCGTGTCTTGCGAAAGGAAACCGATAAGTGTCTCGATACGCAGACGATATCGGGCATTCCCACGAATAAGCCATGAGACCCAATGGATGAAACAAATGCTGAAACACAATCACAATAATCACTGTAGCTCTAAGTCCAAATTCTACTATTTTCCCACTTTCAGGCAAACACCGGCAATCTCAAAAAATCGTGCTCCAGTCGACATAAAAATTATGTTAGATTTGGACTAACTAAAATAGAAATTTTTCATGAAATAAAAGTCGGCAAGTTACCAGAAGAATTTTCTTCTTCTGACTGTTTTCCATTCCACAATACGTTTGTGGAACATGGAAACTAAAAATTTATTTCGTTGTACCAGGAATATATTTAGTACACATGAAGTCCAGTAGGCTGTGTGCTGCGTCATGCCTATTTAGGTTGATTGCCAATTGAAAAGCCCTGAAGGTTTATAAGAGAAAACCACTAAGGATTCTGGCCAGTAGACAGTGGATGTTCTAAGAAATCTACCATTTTCTTAAAAAGAGAAGTTAACTGCATTACACATCTTGCAATTGTAATCTTTAAAGGTTAATCAACCTTCTGTTGTACATTGATGGGTTTCAACCATGTCGTCGTGCGAGCAAATACAGCCCTCAAAACCACATCCGAGTTCCAACTCCCCATTGGGTGCAACACATTATGGCATGATTGGGGCTAGGTTTGTCAAAACCAATATTGTTCCTTTGTTTTGCCAAAGAGATATCAGTTTGTGTTTTCCCACAGAAGAAAATACAACAACCTCTACTGCGGTATTTCTCCACGCTACGAATTTTCACGCTGAGTTTCAAAGTGGAGAATTCCGGCTACTTGTTACACTTATGACCATACTCGCACCAACTGGCGTCTTCATCATATAATGCAACTGACAAACTCACCAGGGGCGTTGACATCAACACAACTCCATCTTCCACAGGATTCTAACAGTCAGTACGCATGGGCGGTATATAACTATCACCTAAAATGGTTTTCGAGGTACGGCCAAGGATATGCACTGTTGACGAGCCCTAATGAGTGTAAGAATCGGTCCAGTGCACTCCTTTCTGATGCAGACTGACAAGAATATTTGCGCTAAGGAAGCAGGAGAACTGGTCAAACAGAAGTGGTTTGAATGCAACTTCGCCGAATTACACAACCACAAAAGACCGATCCTCACGAAGCTAGATTAATTCACATCACTGGGACACTGGAGCTTTTGAGGAACCTTAACACACTGTGAACCCTCTGTCAGATTTGACATGTAGCATCTGTGCGTCCACAGATTACGAGCGCCCACACTTTAAGCACGTGCGCATCTTTTCCAAACGTACAAAGAAGACAGTGAGTTAGATTATTTAGTCGTGTTTTATCAGCCTCTACTAAGATTCTAATGAAGTTTATAACTGTAAAAACCAGCACGATGCGCGAATTTGATTGATTCACTGGCTTTTGGATCAGTGTCACATGATTATCATGTCTTTCCTTGCATGAACTATGTGAGGATACTGATAATTTTCCGAGTGTGCTCAGTCTCGTAAGTGCACTCAGCTTTCCTACTTATCTATTTAGTTAAAATCCACCACCTTTGGAGAGCTAGTCTCACAACTATCCTACAGGCTGGTAGGTAAATTTAGTTTGTGAATACACTATATGTATAAAGCACACAAACAAGTGATAAATTACTCAGTTGACAAGTTAACAGCTACCAAATTAATGCCATTAAAATTTATCGATTTGCTCGTTAATTATTTTGAAATTCGTCAACGATTTACCCGTTTGTTGTCCGTAGGGTGGTGGCTGGTTGGCGAATGCTTTGGAGTCTAGAATAATAGCTACTTTAAAAAATATACTTACCTGACATTGATACACAGATAAGTGATACAGAGCAGGTTTTTTTTGTAACCGCGTGTTTTTATGTAAGCAAGAATTCGAAGTGGCCGTATAACCAGCCTTCAACCAATCAACTTCAGTGACGGTTACTGATTGGTATAGGGTCCGCATATGTGTGTGATTCACCTAGAATGACCACGTTGAACCGTAAAAATACTTTCTGAGGTGAGATGTTGTGGTGCGCAAATTCCAGAGAGCAGTGCCCACAGACATATTGATTCAAAAAGTAATTGCGTGATTGTGAGAATTTGGGGAATGATATGTCAACGAAAAGGTATTAAGTGTGCACTCAGTGTAATCAAATGAATTACTGATTTCTCGAAGGATATGGAAGCCACATACAAAGGAAATCCACTAGAATACACGACTCATGATGTTTTTTTAACCTAAATCTTTTTTAAGCTAACTCTTCTTGAGTTTCATCCAAAGAAGGGTTGTCGAAAAGTTTTCGTCAACTTTATGAGTCGTGCATTACGTCCATACATGTATCGCGATATCTCGAATATCGCACCAACTGAAACATGAGACAGCCTGATGCAGCACATTCAGTTGCTCAAAAACATCACAAACGAGAGTTTAAGCTGGGTTCCAGTTGTCTCCTGCAAAAACAAATTGGTATACAAATGTGCGTATTTCGCTAATTTCGTGCGGTTTGGGTTCAAATAGAACATAAGGTTGACGGAAACTCGGGGACTGCGCCCCAAGAGGGGCGAAACCGGTCGTGGGCTGTCGAAGAGTTTTTAGCAATCTTAGAGCGTAGTGTATTACATCTATACACCTTGAGCTTTTTCATTCCGGTTTTTGTTCGGCTATTTGAAATGCGAGGAAGTAATGCACCGAGTTAATTTGATCAATGATCATCATGTTTGTTTGCTAGAGTTCTGCTTGACTGACGTCAGCCAACTCTTAGCTTAACCCTTTCACAAGTTCAAAAGACTGGGCCTACTTGGGATGATTTGTTCTTTTCGGTAATGGAAGGTGTGCAAAAACAGGAAATTTTTCAAACACACTACACCAAATCAGCCTAGGTTGTATCACCAAATGCAGTCAGACGAACTTTCAGTAGAAATTCGACCGGCGCAAAAATATAACAAGCTGCCCTTTCAATTAAACTCCAAGCGACTCATCCCCATGGGACGTCTATATTAATTTGCTTAGATGAGACTGTAAAATGAAATTTCTTGAAAATGTTATCTGATCAACATGCATACTTGGTTGTTGTTCAAGTAAACTATTACACCTGTTCACATAAGAAAAACTATCCAAACCGGCAAATTCAACCCTCCATATAAGGCAGCCTATTTGGATAATTGTTGAATGAAACGAAAGGGGCCGTTCAGGCCGTAAAAAATGTACAGATCTATCCAGATAACCCGCGCGACCGATAATTTGCATATACGGCGTACAGTTTTCAAAACGCTTTTTGACGAAATGTAGTGTGATGTCACTGTGGAGGTATTTGTTAAACTTCAGTCTAAGAATTCTTCCCTTGATGAGCAGAATCTAACCATGACCACGTGATCTGGTTTCCGTGATTGCTGAATGAATATCTCTACATCCTGTCCATGTGCGAGTTAATCGGACTGCTGATCTGCGCTCCTGGATGAACGGTTACGTTTTCACACTAGTAGCTGGAAGGTCGCGGATTCGAAAATTCCTTGAGTTTTATGAAGTATGCTCTGCTGACGATTCCCCATCAGGATGAAACAGTTGTACAGGTGAAAAATTGGAGTATAATCAAAAGGAGAGTAGGCTTGATCTTCTAAAGCAAACCGGGTGACCGAAGCAGCCGCGGGAGAAAACGCAGCACAAATTGAGGCTTCTTAATGGGTCCATCAGATAACTGAGAAACAGGAGAACCTAGTGAATTATAGCAACGACAAATGTTCGTGTAGAAGTGCGCCTAAATGTTGTACACATTTGGCCTCTATGGGCGTGTGAAGCAATTTTAACTAACTGTATTTGAATAAACGCACTACACCGAAAAGCACACAATTCGAGTACCTCAACGATAGTCTCGGGTCATCGGTAAACTTTTTTGAACGTGAGCATTTTGACAAGTCGAAAAGTGCTAACAGAAACATGTGCTTGGAGGTTAACGTCTTTTATGTGGAGATGCTTGCAGACATCCTGAAAATAGACAGAGAAACGACAATGAACCTTGTGCGCTCTTTCGGTACCCGTTGTGTTCTCTGTACTTTGACCGGCCTGCTCTCTTTAATAAACATGCCCAGCAGAGAATGCTCCGGAAGCCTACAAACATAACGAAACCTTTGCATTCTCAACCTTCCGGGCATGTGAAAATATACGGAGAGCACCTTAAAAGCTTTAACTTGTGTCCGTCGAGGACGCTCAAGCTCCCTCTCTATTTTCATTTAATTTTGTGATCAAAATAGCAATGAGGTGAACCATGGAAGGTCATTAAATCCCTGGTGTTTAAATAGCCCCCGATTAATATCCTGTCAATCTAGAATAGGCAGACGACACTGCTCCCTACCCCTTCGAAGAGAAGAAAATGGCGCGAGTTTGTGGATGAACTGACCAAATTCATCCTGTTTTTTGGCATGCGCTTGTACCCACAATGTGTAGAGTCCTACTTGTGGACAAGTAGCCATTAAACACCTTACTTAAGACCCGATGCGGGGCAGTGGAACTTGCGGAAGTTGTGTTAGCTCTGACTGTGTTGTGATAGATGACGTCAATGTACAAGTCCCCAAAAGCCGGAGACTTGATGCTAATTTGAGACATCTACAGTGGCAAAGCGGCACTTCTCAAGGGACGAGGGTATCAGGCTAAAGTATAAGGCTACAGGCTGTTTTCTTTTATGGCAGTGAGACGGGGCCTCTTCGAGCAGCGGAACTAAGAATTCATCAGGTCTTCGACAACCGCTGTTTCAGAAACATAGCTTACACGGGCTAGTGTCGGCCAATCCATGTCGAGGCAATCAGAAAATGGGTGTTCGGTTGCACAAGGGGATTTCAGTAGAAGAATGTTTCTAGCACCGGAGGCTGCCGTGGTTAGGCTGTGTATCACGCACGTCGGATATCGTTCGCCGAAGAGATTGTGGTGTTCCCTGCCCAATTTAAGGTGGCGTATGCACAGGGGTAGCGAAAACCCGATGTGGCATAGAGGCATGGAAGAGATTACGGAAAGTCTGTGTGCTATCGGTGCAACTCGGCTTCTAGGATGTAGACCACGTGACCCCCTATGCTCCTGGTTTGGGCTGCTGAAAGATATGGCTGGTAATCGATGTCAGTGATCTTCTTGTTGTCAGTTTCTAGTCAGAATACCTGAATGAGTAAATGGAGGTCTAGACGTCTCGCAATGATTGTAGAAGTGTAGCTTTAAGTACGTTCCTTATCCCCGTTTATTTTTCTTCACACTAAGGCTTTCACAGAAATCATGGTCGGATGGCAGCGGAGAATTAGTGTTGGACACTGGTGTTATGCTGTCTATGATAAAGGAGATGATGACCGAGTGCGTTTGAAGAAGCTTTGCGTCACCACAACAAACAAAGAATAAGCCTTAACAAATGCTGTCTAATCTCGGGCCAGCACTAGTTTTGTAAGTGGATAAACTGCAGTAACAAATAGACCACTGAGTATTTGCGGCTCCCTGGTTCATTGTAATATTTATTTTATTTATTCTGAAGTGCTTCCACATCATATACATAAATAGATATTCATGATGGTCTTAGCACTGCTGCAGTGGGTTTCATGCCGAGTCGATTTACATCAGACGCGAGATTAATGCTCACTTGCACTGTTAAGATACCACCTTGTGTTGCTCCACAAGATTTCGTTTCTAGCTAGTAAACTAACCCATGTGCTGAATATTACAAGGATATACTTGTACTGAAGAAACTATACAAAAAATATCCGGCGGTGACACCGCTCAATTATGACACAATACACTATTGTGACCTCTTGTAAAACTTCAACTACTAAAAATATGCTTCCAAAGCCATACATTTCATCAGATAGAGGATAGATGGATGCACTGTAATGGAATTCAGTAGGTGCTGTTCTGGTACAGCGTTCAGTCGGACAAGAAGAGAAATATTTTTCCGGCTACGTGCCATTTGCTTTTATCAGCTGTTTGTGTGCAACAGATATGGTCGTTAACAAGAAAATGGTATGAACCTAGTGAGGTCTTGTGGCACGATGTTCTTGCGTGGGATGTCTCTGGTGTTATTGATCACCGTCTGTTTGAGACTGCTCAAACGTCCGCACATAATGTCACAGACTGAAATAAAAGTTGAAGAAGATTCCCGAATTGATCGATATACGCATTTCACCAATGTAGTTTTGCCATACGTTTTAGTAGATGGCGCTTCTGAGATGCAGATGGAGTAATAGCGTCTATTCAAAGAGAGGTAATATGGAAAACATATACAGCATATAACACAAAGCTCTTGTGAGGGCACATATACACCCGGTAGCGATAATTGCGGGACGTGATTAAGCATTTAACCGTCCAGCGTGTAAATTAAGCATCGACGGTCGTAGCGTATAGAACAGGGGAACGGAAACAACAGTGCGACTAAAAACGTGGGTACTTAGCGGTCGAAGGAGATAACGTAAAGTTTGGACATGTTGATTTCTGCAGAAAATCAAAAACGCCATATTTTTGCGTAGTCCTTCTTTGATATTTAGCCACGATTTTAGGAAGAACCTAGTTCAAGTGCAACTGCGCCACACTTGGTCGAAACCGATGGTGTCGTAGAAAAAGAGCACGTATCCAAACCATATACAGGATGTCCCTCAGCACGCCTGATACAACTCCAATTATTCTCGACTACAGGAATCCGGCTACGTGACCCACAACTCTTCTTCCAAAGGTAGTGTCTGCGACCTCTTAGCACGACTTGGTCAACGGGCGATTCCCTTTCATAATCTATCTAACATTGAACTAGTCTCTCTCTCTGTGATCTATGGAATTTGTACTGCCTTTTACACACACACGCATGTGAATTCACCAAACTCTGCACGCGACTGCCGTCCAGCATGATATAAGTTTGCGATAACAGATAACAGGCGTTGTTCCTCATCTTCGTTTCTAACAATAATTCCACGGATACCTTCGGTTGCCATAAAGAGATGGATGGTAGCAAGTGTCTTGTTGAAACCTAATAGCTTCAAAGCCACGACATGTCCCTAAACCAGATCAAGGACTCACACCACTGTAAGAATCATGCTGTTCATTTACAGACGGCAGTACTTGTCCTGATCACGCTAATGAGAGATAGAGCTCATCACACAACGCTTTTACGTGCACGAACCTTCATCAAAAAGTGCTGTTTACGAACCACTGAGCTTCAAGCACATGTAGTGACTCTGATAAGGTTAGTTAAGCAAAACGTTTTAAACGTACTTTTGTTTCAGGCAGCCACATATGCCACACTAATGAGCGCTACCTGAGATTGCTGTGTTAAGTGCAATTTTTCTCATGAAAAAGCAAAGTTCTACAAAAGCCCAAACAGAAGAAGAAATACATGTGAAGGGTGACCCTTTAGTTCACTAGACGAAAGGGTTTGAAATACAAACATCTTTGACTGGTTTCGAAATATCAACTAACCAATCTCGCGTGACAGACTTGGAGGTGACTGGCACAAAAAGGGCACAGTTACAAAATTAGTCCCCAGTCGCGCAGACTAAGAAGCGGTCAAACACAGAAACCACCCCCAAGCGAACCATGCCACATAAAGCAAGGATTCTTCAATTTTTTATCTGTGTTCGCTGGATTCCGCAGGATCGACTATAACATAAGTACAGAAGGAACGCAAAACAAACCTTATTCTACCCACTCATGAGTGTGCAAATATGCTCCTTTTATCTACATTGTGCTAGCAGACCACTTCTACTACGTGGCATGAAAGATCTATATGAGCCTGAAAGTGATAACATTACAATTGTGTGGCCAAATGTTTGTGCATGCCAGAGCAACAAGCTTCCGGGGCTGCTTACCTCACCGTAGGAGAAATGCATTCACGAAATTTGGTTGTCTCAGCTGTCAGTCAACTAAGTCATAAACCAAAGAGAGGGAGAGAGACGACGGCGAAATTGCGTGGCTTGCTCGTGAATGGATCGCGATCAGTAACCATAACAAATATATATCAGGGCACTCAGATTCAAAAGAAAGAAACTTGCGCTCCAAGAGACATCCAGATCTCAAAACGAAGCCAATCTATCCTGAATAGTCGAGCAGCATTGTACACAGGATTGATTCTTACTGAGAATCACCTCACGTGCAAATGTCCACAGTATTAAGAACCAACGACACTCGGGTTTATATCTGAATACTAGACCATTCCCTCACGAGCGGCTCAATATGTAGGTTTATAAAAGATCCTCATCTATTGAGGGGTATGAGCATTTTACATTGTTGCTTCCCCAACCTCTCACTGTTTGTTATTTATATTTTCACGTGATTAGCTTCTTGAATGACAGTTTTCAGGTCAGTTCATTGAACCACTTGTGATTTGAATTGCCGTGTGGTTCGCATCCCTTGCATTTGACAGAGTTGTTGGGCTTGATCACGCCTCGGATGAGTCCGTTCGCAATGTGTCCTGCATTGTCTCTTATCTTCCTTTTGAGTTGATTGGTTATCTTGATGCCTTCTGTTTCAAGTAGTATTCTGTCTTTGATTAGATTGAACCATTCACAATGTGTATTGCGATGTAGCCTGATTTTCTTGCGTCTGTTGCGCTTTCCCGTTTTTTCCTTTAGACTGACCTGTACCCCTGTAACTTGTGTTGGCTCTGTTATCCAGAACCCAGTTGACGCATGTCGTAGTGGAGCGTTTGACCTATTACAACGAAGTTACTCTAGAAGCTGAGTTTATCTAGGCAGATCTACCAGTTGCAGCGCTACTCTGCACTTCTAACCGAAAACGCCACGCTTTTACGGAAATTATTTTGTCTCGAAGATACATTTTTAGACTCAAATTTTTTGTCTGCCTGTCAGGCCACCACCATTCAGTTAACGCATCACCAGACCCAACTTCTGCTTCTGATGAACGAAGCAGATGCTTCTAAAATGCTATGCCTATCACCAATCACAGCTTAGGTGCAAACAACTTGATTCCTTCTGGCAAACAACCGAATCCAGTCATTCTTTTCCTTCTGTGAGCTTCTAATGGTTGTTAGTTTTCGCTTAGAAGTGTAGAGTAGCGTGTAATTATTTTTAGGAACGAAGAAGTCGCATGCAGAGGTCACATGCGTGCGTGTGTGTAAAAGGTAGTACAAGTTCCATAGGTCACAGAGGCAGACTACTTCAATGTGAGATAGATTAGGAAAGGGAATCGCCCGTTGACCAAGTCGTGTTAAGAGGTCACAGACACCACCTTTGGAAGAAGAGTTGTGGGTCACGTAGCCGGATTCCTGTAGTCGAGAATGATTGGAATCGTATCAGCCGTGCTGAGGGACATCCTGTATATGGTTTGGATACGTGCTCTTTTTCTACGACACCATCGGTTTCGACCAACTGTGGCACAGTTACACTTGAACTAGGTTCTCCCAAAAATCGTGGCCAAATATCAAAGAAGGACTACGCAAAAATATGGCGTTTTTGATTTTCTGCAGAAATCAACATGTCCAAACTTTACGTTATCTCCTTCGACCGCTAAGTACCCACGTTTTTAGTCACACTGTTGTTTCCGTTCCCCTGTTCTATACGCTACGACCGTCGATCGTTAATTTACACGCTGGACAGTTATATGCTTAATCAGGCCCGCACTAGTCGCTACCGGATCGCTTTTTAAGTTTGTTGCTGATGTGACTGGAAGGGGAAATTGGTCTTGCCTATGATTGAACGTGGACGGTCAGGACGGATTCTAGACCCCTACGACCTGGCCATGAACCAGTTGACCAATTTGACTTCTCTAGCACCCATCCAAGGCCGTTACATCCAAAACATATCCAAGGTAGTTTTCCTCTGTATGCGATTCCTCTTGTCCTCTGGCCATAGTGAATTTCATGAAGTACGAGTGAGACTGTAAGCGTGCACTTAGGACAGTCTGCTAGATTTGTTTGTGTTCATTCGTGATTGTTCCTTTGTTTACCTCCAATAGGCTGACTGCCCTCGTGGACCTTTTCCACCATGTGCTGTCTCCGTATACAGTTTTGTTTATTCTTTAGGTCCATTTAAAGTACCGAAACTCCTCATTGGTTGCGAAGCAGAGACTGCCACAAATAATGCAATACCTCTCTCCCACAGACATCCCAATTGCGACAGCTTGTTATTACCGGTCACAAGTTCGTAGTCATGCTGTACCTAAAAGGTATTTTTAACCAGACCCGCGGTTAATTCGTCTTCATTAGGAGTTTTCTACAACCCCGTTTTCTGTGCCAATACTGATTACCTGATGTTCTATGTCCAAGTACAAATGTACAAAGATCTCCTTCAGAACGTTGGCATGCTTGAGGTCGAATGGCACTGAAAGCCATCTCTGTGTAGTCAATCATACTGCCGCATAAATCTATTGCTGCTGTGCCACAAGACAAAGCAAGAGTTCTACACTGTGTAACGTCACCAGAGAATACGGGAATATCGTTTACTCTGATTTGGTGCCCAAACTACGGATGTAGTGACCAGCTTTGTAGTAAGTCGGTTAGTTTTCACCGACCACGCCATGTACTTTGGCTGATAGTCAAATCAACCCTCAGTCAAAACAGCATAAGACAGTGGACGAGATGATCGCTAGTAAAATACGTGCACCCATATAGTGTCAGTAGAAGTCGTTCCCTTCATCCACTGGACTAAACCTTAGCCACAGTCTTAATTGTTGCACCTCAACGCAACGCGTGTTAACAGGAATACCAACGTCTCCAGGCCATCCCAAAGCTGATATGAACTTAGATATCCAGCGTTTTTACATCCACTGTGTATCGATGGGAGAAACGTCTTCTGGCAGACACAATACACTACTCACAAAATTATTCCTCAAGTACACTCAGTTACACATCAGTTTGGTTTTCACGGCAGACTCATCTGAAACCCAGCAGCATCACTCTGTTCAACTGAATGTGCTACACACAGACTGTCCCATCTTTCAGTAGGTACAACATTTCAGATATCGCAGTATATTTGCATACAAGGAACTACTCATAAGGTTGCTTTGGAGGAGTTTCTAGTACCGCATGAACAGTCTCCATCATGACAAACATACATTTCTAGTTAAATTTCTTGCGTAGTTTTGAACTTCACCGTCTACTAGTTTCACCACGTGCCTTTTAGTTGGCCACCACTGAACTGAAGACGGTTTCTACCGATCGCAAAACGTGAACTCTGTTTTATGTATTTGGCTGTATGCTTCGTTGTGATTAGAGCCGTAAAGAAGTTTGGTCCTATTCCTTGTGTTTACATTACACAAGCCTCTCTCAAACACTGAAGAGCCTTGTGATCGCCGTCCAGCACAGGAGCGGCTTTCATCATAGTTGTCGTCCCCACGCAGTGATTTTGGTGTCCGCTTTGGAAATGGTATTAACGCGTGGTCAGCTCAGTAGCTGCCTCTTGGTCATCTTAGTCTATATCCCATTCAGTCAGCAGACTACTTGCGAGTAGCTTCGAGAGTTGCAGAATTCGAATGTTATCCAACAACCAGGTAATGATGCCTTCATTAATGGTGACAAAACGATTCCAAGCCAACTGCTCAGCTGGGTGAACAGAACAACAACAACAACCTGATTGACCATCCGTATTCCTATCCAAGTAATGATCTCGATCCCCTGAGTAGATCGTTCCGGTTGGCCTACACTTTTATTAGAGCTCATCAGTAGTGCCTATTTGTGCCGTGTAAACATGAATTCCGTACATCTGACATGCGAATCAAGGGTGCCGCCACTAATCCACAAGTGCTGCCGCGCGAACCCGATTAGTCAAATCTTAAGCTTAATGTTGAGCTATATGATTGATTTGTCCGATGGGTTAAGTGAAAACTCAGTGACCAATCTGGCTGCGTTTGATCTCGTGTCTGCTTGCAAATAACAAAACGATAACGTCCAGGTTTCATGAGACGCTAGCTGACTGACAGGCAGATTAACATATCCACATATTTACTGCACTCTGGTTCCAGCTGTTGGAGAACCCATTCAAATCTTTCAGATTGCGAAAATCTTTGTCTGTTCAGAAGTGAAATTTTAATTTCGTCAAACGCGCTTGTAGGACTGTTGCAGGACGCTAGCATCTCCCGTAAGGTGTTGGGATGTAAAACAACTTGAAGGCTAAGTTGATGCCCTGATGAGAAGCTCCAAAGAGATGCTATCTCCTTTGGTGTGGATTAACCGGAATACTAGCCCTAGAACTTAAAAAGACGTTTAAATGAAAGTCATTTGTTTCTGTCTCAAACGTGTGCAGAAGAGTGGCTTGTCTGAACAGTTGCCAACACCCCGCAGCAGTCAAAAGAAGTAGACTCACTATTCCCACGGTCACCTATAACTTTATATTCCCGAAGTTTTCGAGGATTCTACGGATTTTGAGCTAAACACATTCACTCTGGTTTTGATGAGATTATGTGGAATACCGAAGCTGACCGATTGCATAGGATCAACCCTATAAATTATTCTCTGGATGGCAGTGAACCCAAGCAGCAATCCTGAACTGTTGTTCCAAAGAGATGTAATCCAAACTTACGAGATTACAGAATAAGTTAGCGCCTGTTCGAAAGTACGTGTATTCCAAATAAATTTGGGCACGTCTTTCAAGTGTGCTGCATTTTTTGCTACGAGAGGAATATGTGATGTGGACTTTCCAAGAGAGGTTTCTCGATTAATTTCGCGTAAAAGCACCTTTATGACCCTGAAGCGACGAAAATGAGTTGACCAGCGTACAATAGTGAGGCGATATTGGAAATACTGTCTTTTGAAAATTCACGAAACTTTGCTTATTTCGAGATTTTCGATCAGACCCTCCTGACAGCCACATGCACATGCACATAAACGAAGCACTTTTCAAACGACGTTGTACTTGTTTATTGCACTCCAATATGATCCCATCGTGCGGCAAATGTCATAGTCTAAGTAACCCGCCTGACTTGGTTTCATCGGGCCACACGGTGCCAACAAAATGGTCCACTGGGTGCACCGCATGCTAGTAACCAAACTTCCAATTATTTTCGAGCTTTAAACTAAGCACAGACCCATCAAATAAATTCAAGCAGAATGGCTCCCCGATCTGTTATACTTGTGTCCGAATTTGGCCAAGATGCACAGCCGAACGTCTAAAAGGTTCTAATACTTTATATAAACTCCACCGCGTTCTGCCTAAAAGCCACAAGAAGCTATTTGTTAATGTGCTCAAAAATGTTCTTTTCAATTTTCCGTTCGCGAAAAAAGCAGCACTCAGAGTGATTTATGAGTAACACCATTTACACATTATCGACGCAATTAATAACCCCCTTTTGGTCGACCTAATGACTTAGACTTGACTATTTTGAATAGCGTGCTTTGTTGTCATGGAAAAACTGTCGCAATGAGCCAAGCGGCTTCCGAGCCTGCTTTTCAAATTCGTTACCCACAAGTAAATGATGGTTTTGTTTTCTAACCCATCACTGAATTTCAGATCAGCCAATTCAAACTTTTGGCGGTCTGACAAAATCACTCTACAGGTGGGTCCCACGGGTTTCGCGATAATTACGGACCTACAAAGTAACCTCACCCGAACAAATCCCTTGTTTAAGGGTTGGATGTGTGCAATATTCACTTTTCACGATGTTAATTAACCTTTAGATTTTGAAGACGCAAATGGCTTGTAGATTTTCTAGACTAACTCTGCTTGCAGTTCACTGTGTAAGGAACATAGAACTGACTAGGTTGTTTGTGTGCAAAGCTCAAACCCAGATATGTGTTTGAGCTGTCTGCAACCTAACGAATTCTACAGATACCACTAGTAAAGTGAATCACGGAAGTCTCATCTCTCCAGGCATTGTTATTGGTACACCGGTGACGGTCGTTCGGGGGATCCAGAAGAATTCACAGCAAGTTGAGTTAAAGCCCTCACAAGAAGCCAACAAGACACTGCACGTTATTCGCATAAAGCCTACAACGGAAGATCTCCTGGTATCTGAGGTCACTGGAGACACGTTTTATTTTATATAGCTCTTCACCAGACTAGCATATTGTGCAGCCCAAAACAGTTTAGCTGATTCCCGAGAATCTCAGCTTCTTACGTACTACCTAGTTTTTGGAGGTTTCGAAATGTAAATGTTTTTGCGAGATACGTTTCAGTGACCGGTCCTCCCCAATGTTCTCCAAAGGCCGAAACCCTTGAAGCAACTAATACAGGGGTCTAATGCTCTGAACCACACAACAACTCGGTTGCACGGGGCTATTAGTCAGTGGTAGCCCACCAAATCTGCCGCTGTTTCGAGCAGAAAAGCTCCATAGCCCTGGAGATTATCAAGCAACCTCAAAGCAGCAACACTAACTCACCACAGTTTACACCGACAAACAACATCTCAGTGTGAAAGATGAAAAAAACATTTTCTTGATAATTAGCTACAACGTTACAGTTGGTTACATAGAACAAATCAGTCTTATAGTGTGCTCCCAGTAAAAAGTGGTACAGGCTCTGGATGCTCACTAATAATTAGGCCATCCAGATCTTGCCTTTTTCCATTTAACTGAAGTGAATAACATGTGAAGTTGATTCTAAGAAACAGCTTCACACTATGCCCATGAACGAAGAGTTGGCATCAATACGCGGTCTCCAACGCTCCCTTAGACGTCGAAGATGATCTGGAGTCTCAAACTCTGGAAACCCAAGTTCGTTGAGTAACTCCATATAATTGCAGCGTTCGGTGATCTGCAAACAAGGAATGTTTAGTACTTTCATTGAAACGAGATGTACATGTCTTCAAAAAATGTTGCCTTTATCAATTAATTAGATTTGCCTTCTACTATGGGCACTAATTTTGAATGAATTAATGTCGCGCGTTTACTAGTGTTCTCGATGGAAATTTTGTAGACGGTTCCATGTTTACTGATCTTAACTGGGTATCGCACTGCCTAACCATAAATAGCTTCTCAGCGAGCTCATCTATTGATGCGCTTGGTCAATCGTCAAGTTACAAGATAATTGTTAGGTGTCGACCCCTAAAAACGATCCATGCCCTGAAGATTTGAAAACTACAGAAATAAAATAAAATGCTACAACCAATCAAGTTTGCCCTTAGGGTGCCAGGGCTGAGGAAACTAAATCAAACTACTTCCGGTCCTCAGATATCGGGCGAAGAGAGGATTTCTGGGAATTTCACTTGAAATACCTGACTTAAAAGGAATGGAAGATGGAGATGAAAAAAAATGGATAACGCCCTATCCTGAACTTTACTTGAAAAACCTTTGCGATGCTTTTATTGCGTGTCTAGACGATATATTTTTTGCGGTACTTCTTCATTTCTGAAGTACAGTGTTTTGAAATCTGTAGTGGATGACCTTGCACAGCCGGTGTGCTAGTACAACCCACGCCTTCCTAAAAGTAGAACGATTAGAAAGTAATTCATTTAAAATGACGGAGAACAGAAGCCACATTTTGGTAAGACGGGACCGTCAGGTTATCTTAACTTATCAGTTTATCTCACTATTCTGTTCTATCTTGTGGTTGAATGCGACTGTTTATGTGGACAAATCAAAATCACTGGACAAGACTATTCAAACGAGGGTAATGTGAAAACAGTAGACGAATATCGCAACTACCTACAGCTGATCGAAATCGCTCAACATGTCTCCAATGTCCGTACCTCCGTCACCGTGACTTCCTGACGGTTGTGTCAATCGATCTTAATAACTAAACGATTACGAGATCGCATTTCCAAAAGCTGGACAAACCAGTTACACCACTCACATGTGAACATGTTCGCCTGTTCAGACGTGGTAAATTAGGCAGGTTCAGCGTTCCCTGTTGTAGTAGTGGTGGGACGTTCGCCTAGATTGTCAGATTCCCGAAGTTCAAATTCCGGTACAATCAAGGATATGCACTGCTGGTGAGTCCGTACACGAGCGCTGTGGGAGCGAATTCTACAAATCTCGCAGCTGTTTAGGGCTAGATACGTGCTTCACTGTCCTAGGTAAGTCACGGGCTATGACTGCTTGTCGAACTGTCATAAACTGCTCGCAAATTCAGATCACGTGAGTCAAACTAACCAGTGAATACACCAAGTGCCAAATTATATGATTCCAAAACAAAGAATTTCACCTCTGTAAATGGACGCGAAGTATCATCGGAAAAATGTCAATGAGACGTTCATCAAGAAGCATTGTAGATTATTTATTGAGACTCTTATGCGAGCCGCTCGAAATTCATCGTTGAAGGTTCACCGACGCGATGAGATCTCGTGGAAGTCCAACATTTCCCCACTTGTTTTCCGCTTCCTGTTGGTCTCACGTCAATTCCAGTTTTGCTTCGGATGTCGGCCACTACCTGCGAACCAAATTCTATCCCATCCCCTCACAAATGGTGTATTATGTTTGCCCAGAACTTTTTATGATCAGCATTTTGACTATTTCATCTTATGTCACTAAGGATGGCATCAAATCACGTGAAACTCAAACTGAGTCTTCTTTTGTTGAATGGACAAATCACCATAGCTACTCATACATTTTCTGTTTACTACAAGCGTACACATGTAGATATATAGAACTAATGCATAATATACTGGGAACACGCCTGTTAAATAAAAACCAAATTGAAGAAAGAGTTTGTTCAATTTACTTAGTATGCGTGACACATAGTTCAGTTGGTTCTCGTGAAAGAATCGGTTCCACAGATTGAATCTATTGATACAACCTGCAGTAGTCTTACCCGTGATCATCGAATTGGAACAACCCCACAGAGACTTCTACAATTTCAATGGAACACCGCATTTGTCGCTGTAATTTGGGGATTCACAGCTGGTGCTCAAACTATTGGTGGCGTTGGTCAACCTTGTTATTGGTCTGATGACCATATTTTTTAAATTAATATTTAGTTCCCCGACGGTGTATTTTTTATTACTGCTGTGCCGGTGCATACTAGGGATGAAACATGGGAGTACTAACTGGTGAAGTGGTTTAAACGCACCCAGGCATCTGATTGAATGTGGATTCGGAAACTATTGGACCGGCTTATTATTGTTCAGCATCCGGAATAGTTGAAGATGACGCTTGAGGATGCTGAATTTTTCAAAACCTTTGCGCAAATGACGTTTTTGTTTTCATGTCAGATAGTTTGTAGCCGCTTAATCCGTGTTTGTGAGCTAACGGCTCTACACTCAAAGGTGCTTTTTCTCTCACTACCACTACACTCTATTGACATGAGCAGGTTGACTAGCTCGACTAGCCACTGTTCCCCAAGAGTAAGCTGATAATGCCTAACAAACACAGGCCGCAATTTGCCTGCGAGTTATTGAGGACAATATGTGGTTTAAACAACAGACGCGTCAGATCAGTCCATTAGCTGTCTAAGAACTGGCGGCAAATGTCCTGTCCATAGCTAATGGACCTAGTCAGGTGATCGATACCTCTGCAATGTGGTTAAAGGTCAGAGATCATAAAGCCGATACCTTTGATCACGCGCGCTTAACCATGCTTTAAATCTGGAGGCTGCCTTTCAGCTTCCGTATACTCTGCCCACCATAAATGCTCAAGTAACGCCGACGTATTATGGGCGTTCATACAACCTTATTAATCCATCAGTTCACCCCCAAATGGAACAAGCGTTATCGAATTTCAGTAAAAAAAAATGCGAAAACCAGAGAAAGAATAAATCCATAGCACGAAAACTCAGAAACAAACCTTTTCCATCCAAACATCGAACGGATTCTTCCAGTGAGAGGACTGGCAGTCGTGCAAATATAGGTTGAATAGTATCAGAAAGAAATATTCCTCCAAATAAGCAAGACTACGATGTTTCAGCTTTTCTTTCTTTGCGGGATCATTTTCATCTCTAAACTGTATACGGAAAAAAAACGGGAAAAATTTGGCCAATTTTGAGAATTATAGGCTATTTTCAGAAGGAAAATAACCTAACTAAAGCCGCCTACCAATGACTTAAAGGAAACATTTTCTTCATACACATATTCGGAGGTAATATGCATCAGCATAGTGTACCTACTTCAAGATTTCTTACTATTATCAGAAATAGCTATCGGCATGGAAAGTGATACTATTTGAGATCAGTAGTGCAGTTGAAAATATTGGAATTCAGCGTAACGGGTAAGATTCACAACATGTTGACGGGCTGGTGAGCAGCAAAATTAAGATAACAATACACGTCTAACCATGCGTGCGATTTACTACTATCTCGTATACTACCTTTGCATAGGTGAAATAGATTTCCTCCCGAATGTGAAAGTGCATCATGGACATGGAATCAAAGCATCTATCGAGGACGAAATCAACTTCGCGTTTCACTTGATTTCCATTCGGAATACGTCTTATCAGAGTTTGAATAACCTGAAAAGTGAAACAAAATCATTTGTACACCATTTACTGTCCACGTCGGAGAAAAACCATACTCAAATAATAAGCATGCTAAACGGCCCGATAAAATTTAAGGGCATTTCAAAGTAAAGTAAGATATCTGCTCCACCACATTTAAGTGCAACCTTGAGGATATCAGACGCATTTCTTTATGATGATCTTGGGGTTTTAAGTTTTTGAGTGGACTTTCTCGGTTTGTTTGAGTCCCAAAAACCAACCGGTAGCTGGAGGACAGGCGAATTGGCAGATGGGCAGGCAATCAAGCAGGATGGATATAAAAATGTAACCACCGATTATACAAACCAAACCATCAGAATGTTCCAGTTTTATTTGAAGTACGCCCCAAAGAAATTCCGGTTTGTCCTAATTCGTGCACAAAATACTTCATCTGGTTGTAGTGAATCAGGAGTCTTCTTTGGAACACAGCATTTACTCTGTGTTCAATAGCTAGAAACGCTTAAGAAGATCTTTTTTCCAGTAGGTAATTCAAGAGCTCCATTCTGAATATCTTGGATTTCGAGGCCCTAACTTGTGTAGAAAATAGGTGCTGATACCGTTCACGTGATTTACTAACGGCCTATCATCACATTTGTTACCACCTCCCAGCAGAGTGCAAAGACACTAATAGACAGATTGCATTTATTTTATTCTCTTGTGTGTCAAAGCCAGTAACTGGAAGTAAAAGTTCCAATACATTCAACAATGCGTTCAATCAGGTGATCAGTAATGAACTAATGATGGCATAATTGACTCTAAGGCTAGTTAATTGTTAACTCAGGTTCATTTTGCGCGAAGGTCTGGATCGACTAATTGCAACAGAAGCAGAAATGGGTCACTTTTGCAGGTATAGCAGTGCAGCAGTTGACGTACCACAAGCAACTCGGGCTGTTAATGATGGAAGAATAACGATGCTTATTTTTCACAACTCAGAGCTTTCCTCAGAAACAGATTAATCGGAATCAAAAAGGATCACTTCGACGACCGGTGATAAGTAGATTTCTATCCACGGATCACTGTAGTAGTACCGAATCGGTAAATTAAGCGGCACACTGAAAAAAACATGTAATCCCTTATTCTACCCTTGGGGGTGTATCTGTTCTATCAGTGCATGTTACTTTGTAGGTATTTAATGAGTTCAATGAAATTTGGCCTCTGTAGAATAATCATTTGTGTCTACAGGTAGCGAATGTTCTCAAGGTTAAGTAAAATGGCATAACGCTTGTTCTGCAGAGATGTCATGGCCCTTCTCAGTTAGCCGTATAAGCATACAATTTGTTCTGAGGCAACTCATGGAGTATTGGAACCTAATCACACCAACGCTTACTCAGGGTCCTCTGTTGAACGACAAACAACACGCACACACTATTTAAGATTCCATTTTAACCGCAGACCAGTTTGCGCCAGTAACTAAAAAAAAGCCAAATGTATTTCAGCGTCAAAGTGTCAGAAAATCACTATATGAAACATTCCCACCTGAAACTCTCCTTTTGTATATTTGGCTCCTCGCAGGGAAACACGTTCTTCTTCCTCAACACGATAACCAAATGCAAACCCAAACAAATGGCAGTAGACCAATCCAGCAATCGTCATAGCCAAGCTTGTTCGTTCCCGCCCATTTTCGCAAAAAAAAATTAAGTTGGTCGACGCTATTCGATCGATTTTCGCCTCATTCGCATTTGGCAAGCTCCAGTCATTCTGACCGATAATGGCCGCACTTGGCCGTCTGACAGTCACGTGCCTTCTGCCCATTCCAGCAGATGCGTTGACCAAAGATTGTGCGGTTATGGCGCTTGTGAATAATCCTCGGGCATTATTGACTACGATGCGCAAAATCTGGTCAAACATCTTTTGGTGAGGAAAGATAGTTGTGCGGTAAACGGTTCCGTTAAAATAGTGCAAGGAAAGTGTGCATTTATTTTTCTCAAAACATATTTTCCTAACGTTAAAGTCATATGGATCACAAACTAACTTTTGATATTTTTGATACTGGGATTTTGTGAAAGTAAAAACTGCTCTTCGTGAACAATCCAGAGCTAGTAGGCACGTGACACTTCAAAAGATTTAAGCTTCGTGATTAAGCATCTGAAGGATGGTTGAGACAATTAGCTGATTTCCATAAGCTCACGTGTTTCGCCTAATCATGTAGATGGCGCGTTATCTAGCCTGAATGTCTGCATTTTGAACTTATCAGAGAATCATTACTCAGCCAATCTCTTCACTTAAGCTGAGGTTTCTCACTAATTGCTCCAGATGACAGTGCCCAAGTTTAGGCTGCAAAATAACTCAGCACAGTCAGGGAAGTGTTCCTTAAACGTCGAAATAAGCCGAAAAACTTTGTGTACAACCTAGGTGCTCTGTGATGGGTAAGGACATGAGAACCACGAGCTACCTGGTAACTCAATTCATGTTATATCTCCAATCACCTTCGATGCTAATCGCAAGCTTTGAAGAACTGAAGATGAACGTAGGCAAAGGCCTGCAGGTAAAAACGTACAGGCACAAAGTGGAACAAATTATTCATGTTAAGATGAATGAAGAGTAAAATACACAAATGGTTTTCTTCACTGTTGAGACACTGAGGAACGGCGTCTTACTTACAAAGTTAATTACACAGATGTATGCAGCATGTCGTATTGAATTAAATTTACGTTCTTTATTGCGGGAAGTCTACTGACACGTCCATTAGGCAGCAAATAACTTGGACTTCACATACAGGGCGATAAATAAGTAAATTTGTATACAACTAGAACATTTAAATGGTCCTGGATAGTAGGCGTGTTCAAGACTTGTGCGAACAAGGAAAGTAGGAAGGCGGTTTATGATATATGATGTACCAAATTTGTTCGTGAAGAACACTGCCGAGACCACTGACACAGCCCGACGAACCGTTTCGAAGAGATTTTTAATAGCTAAAAACCCATGGAACATTTCCGAATAGGTAAACACCTGTAGCAAGTGAAAAAACTCCGTAATATTCCATATTTTCTCCGGACGATGGACTGCTTTCCTCACGTGGGTTGGTTGTCAACAACAAATTTATTCCTATCCATTGAAACATTTTGCTATACTCCCTAAGCAACGCGGTCGTTCTTTTAAGGAGGTTTTTTACTTCAAACAGTTGGTCATACTGTATCTGGCATTGGGTTTTATTCAGGAAAGATGACAAAAGATTACACAGGGTTGCAAACCTACCTCACTATTACGAGGATGATATCTTCGCAGTCAAAATTGAACATATTATAACCGCAATTATTATATCCTAACATATTAAATGCATCAGTAATCAAATGGTTAGAAATTCTCACCGCTGGCAGCGGAAACCCATACATTGGGATGGGGATTCGATGATAATCTGCGTGCTTTTTCACATAATCGAAGTAACACTCGGGAATATTCGGCATGGTGGAGTCTTGGTTGTTCAGTGTATCATCTCGTGCGTTTTGTTCGAACGACTCCTTAAACAGCTGTTTGGTTGTGCGTAGCTGTTCAGCGTTTAAAGGGATTTTCTCGCTGATTTTATTGTTGTCCAGGTCGAACTCGTACAGTTTAATTGAGGTCTTCACCTTCTTAATAGATTCCACAAATTTCTCCTCAAATTCCTGTAAAAGCAGGCAGAATTTTTTGCTTATTTTTGCATATCTAGAAAGAATACTGTACCTCCTTTGACACAAGTTCGATATAAGCTACAGGGGAATAAGTGGCTTAAACCCCGAACTACCAAAAGTCCTCAACGGCGAGCACAAAACGTTTTCAGGTACCCCCAGTTTAGTTCACTTACTCCCAACGAAAACCGACATTTATTGTGATACCACGTGCCATCGCTAGTTTTGTTGATATGGACAGGTTCACCTGTTTATAATTCTCCTCAAAAGTGAACAAAGCAGTAGTTTGGACTTACCTACACAGGAATTGAGTGATACGAGAAATGTACCAAGCCGTGGCTTGCACTGAAAAGTTCAAAATTTCTTCGTAATGAGACCTGCCTGTATCTTTTAGGAAATTGATGTCAGTTAAAGGGCCAAGATTTCCGGGTCTAACTAGGCTGGGATCTTGTTAAACATATTGAACGCCGTGTGGTGCGAGGAAATCCGGATTTATTTCCATTTACAGTCGATGGCATTATTTAAGGAGCATTCTCAAGGGAGTATAAAATCTCAGTGATGTTTGCAATGCAGCTCATGGATGCCGCAAGGCAAGCTTTTTAGAAAACTTGGGAGAAGATGTGGTTTTGCAGAGTGAGCAATGCTGGAGTCCCTATAGTCCACGTGTGGATCATTAATTACGATTGCACCGTGTCTCCATATAGCAAGTCGAAAAAACTGATAGCGAAGCTGGACGTGGTCTTGCTCTATATACACGGCGTTTCTCAGTCAGGATGAAATGTGGAGTGAATTAATTTTTTGAACTAGTCATATCCTGGCATTTAATGATGTAAGCATTCATTTAACTTCTTGGCGAATTGTTTTTTATTCAGGATGCAGACTTCATTTAGACATCTGAGAACGCCACAATCGAACCACTTCATGGATGTTTTTTGTATCCTATTTCGAGAATGCTTTAAATTTGGCAACTGACTGAGGCTGTTCAGATTGGTGGCACCTATTTCATTTGACGAAATCAGCCATCACAACCATCTGCAACTAATCAAGGTTGTGTCTGGAATTTTAGCTTTCACACTTCTCGATTTAATGGACCTTAAAAAGACGTCGGCGTCAACACTGACTTTTCTGTGTCTGAGAAGGATAATAATTCACAAATGACTGCACTAAAATAGCACTGTCCACCCACTAAGGAAACCCAGAGGGAGGATATGAAAAGCTTTCATATTTTAACGATCATTTCCTGAGGTTCACAATTCCATCCTGACAGTCCAAGTTAAATCCTGCTACCCATTCCAACCTATGTGGCTTACCTCCATCTCTGCGCCACTAATTCCTTTGAGAACTATCGGCTCCTCTGGATCATCTTTGAGACGCCATGTGTACACCTCCCCGTCGTGAGCAATCCCGTAGCCATCACGTAAACAAATCCATATCATATTTGGCATTGATATGGGAACTCTGTTTGGTTGGTGTTTTAGTGGCGACGCGACTGTTTCCTCCACACGCCTTCCGCTCAGAGCCACATTCCAGTAGGCAGTGGTGATCATTAGGTGAACTCGTTTAATGGTTGTGGCGTCAGGTTGTGAGGCGCCATATATTGGCCAGCCAACAAGCTGGCGAAAATTTGCCATGCCAGTTGTTCGTTTCGTACACAACTCATCGATCAGTAAAGAGCTGTCTGAAAGCTTTAAGAACAGGTGAGTAAGGTAAACTATTCGCCGTGAACAGAATCTACACGTTGGACATCCAGCAAAACAAACCAAAGACACTGCAGCTTACCAGCCAAATATGTCAGCTGCAGTCTGTACCCTGCTTGGAAACAGAAAATTTGAGCCAGCCACAGAATTTGTTTCTCGGAAATTTTTCACAGGGTTATCGTTTTCCCACATGCATACACAAAACATGCTCTTTCAAATTGAGTTTCCTATTCATTTTGCAAATTAAGAATGCTGTTTAATATAGACCGATGCAGAAGATTTCGCGCTATATGCAACATCATCTCTTTTCCTCAATCTCATACGCCTGATAATACTTTCCTATGACCTATTTCATAAAGACATCCATATGAATCAGGCCAAATGTATTTTCACAGAATGTATGAGATGTTGAGAGCGTAAGGCCGTATCCGGTGAAATATCATCAGCCTTCCAGGTTAGTCGTGTTCTGCAGTTAAATAGCAAACACAAGAACGAGTACATGGGTCCGGGTTAGGGTCAATACCCTGAGAGCAGTTTCTTAGTAAAACTAATTGCTTGATTCATTCTAATCTACAATGCTTCACTGAATACCAAAATTAAGTGGTTCGGAACTACACAAAATGTTGGCTTATGACCGACTGGAGACAATGTGTTCTGTCGCTGAGATATGCCTAACAACAGATGTACAGAATTTACGTAGGTTTTACTGACGGTCACAAACAAACAGTAATAAGACTTTAAACCGTATTTGTTTGCGTCGCATTCATTTAATTAAGAAGAAAACAATCAAACTCTTTATTCTTACATTTTACGAACGGATGGCTTTTCAAAATGAAACGTTTCATCAAGAGAAAGCATCCAGGCTACTCACAGCCGGTGTTGACATATATTCTTTGTCGCTTATCATTCGCTCTCTGGAGAGAAAGAAAATCATACTGTGATGAGTGGGACCGAATGTATTTTAGGGAAATTACTTTTAGATGGCGAAAGTCTGAACGTGCTCTTCTTCATCTTTATTCGAGCGTTTTCATTCCTTTCCGTCTCGAACAACTTGACTAAAAATTTGTTGACAGAATCTCGTTACGCACAACGATGTTTAAGTAAAACGTGCAATCTCCACTATGTGAATTTTACTGCCTTCAGTCGAAACAGTGGCTTTTATTTCCCATGATGCTCCAGGAATGAGGACCCTTTGACACGATCGTCATGGTGTGTAGGTAATCAATGAAGATACGTAATTAGCCTCCCCCCAGTGATACAAGTATCCTTTAGCTAGCATCCAATTTGCTTAAGTTGTTGGGTATCGTTTACAAAATGAATGCTCTGATCCAGAACTGAATAACTTGTTCCTATGGATGTCGCCAGTCCGATAAATGACCTAATTATCCGTACATATTTTCCAGCCTTGGTTTGAATGGAAACTGAGCAACGCTAACCGAAAAAATGCTCCCCAAGAACTCAGATAAAGCCCTCAAAATCGTTTCGGTTACCAGTATTCGCTTCTCGCTTGTCAAAAGTTCAACTGTTGTATACCACTCTGAAACATCGAGGTAAACCAAATATTGATATAGCTTTGGGTGTTGAAGCATCCAGTCGGAGAACTTCGCTGAGAATCGCAACGGGACCTAAAACCATTACATGATTAGGTATTTGATTTGACACTCACCTGATCACGAAGATATGCATTAAAGCAAATTAGCATATAGTATCGCTCCATTTGATGTACCAACTCATTGCGCCGCTCAGTGTGTGCTAGCTTTTTCTAAAACATCAAACAAGAGAGAACAATAGCCAGATGTGTTTATAATTTCAAATTCGGCTAGAAAACAATCATTAGGTTTGCTCTTATTCGTGGACAATAATTCACTGGATTGGATGGAAAGCTGGGCAAACACTACCATTAGCTTTCAGCCCCCTGTTTCTGCACAATCGATCCTCACAGGCAGCTGTTTCATACGTATCTGGAATTATCAGCACTATGCATCCCACGAAATTCTTGGAAGATTCGAACTCACAACCTCCAGGCTAGTAGAGTAGGACAAAATCGTTCTTCCACGAACATCCGGGCAGCAGTGCGATGAACTTGCATATAGACTGAGTATAGCAGCACTCATTCTTCAACCACAGAATCCATATCACGCGGTCACTTGTTGACCGACTCCTTGAATGGTGACCTTAGTTTGGTTCTCTTTGAAGCCGTAACTTCCGTTTTGCGGACGTTCACAAAGAATATACCACTTGGGGAGTATTTTCCGACGCAGTGATTTATGAACTGTTGTCATCAATTGACAACACAGGCTATCTTTTTAGTGTATTTGCTGGTTCCTAAAGTCTTAGTTACTGAATGTCTACGCAAAATAGGAAAATCACCAACGGTTTTGTGAGACTGAATTTGATGTTACGAACAAACCTCTGATATCGATGTATATAAATAAGGTAAGCTAGGCTGACAGGCACGAGGGGGCATTTTGTTAGCAACCGGTGAACGTAAACGTCATTATATATATATATATATATATATATATATATATATATATATATATATATATATATATATA
>SJOL01010342.1:573050-598245 GCA_004794785.1 Opisthorchis felineus
ACCCAAATTGGACTGTTTTCAAGAAATACACTCATTTGCAAATCAATTTGGTTTTGCGAAAGACTCACCTGAAACCCAGCTGAATCTCTCGTTTGTGATGTTTTCATGCAACTGAATGTGCTGCACCAGGCCGCCTCATGTTCCAGTTGCTACGATATTCGAGATATCGCGAAGCATGTAATTTTACGCAATGTACTACTCATAAGGTTGCTGAAAATCCTTCGACAGCCCAAACATAGAAGAACTTTATAAGTCAAAGCAAAGAGTGATTGTTAGCTCTTTGGAAAATATATCGAGAAGAATTGGGAAGCATGGCCCTACGCACCTGCAACACCACCTGGGTGGAATAGTACAGGTATTGTTCTCATCAAACGACGCTGAAGAAGGCGAAGTCAGTCATTCTTTACATCCTAGTTTCAACTTTTGCAGCAACTTCTTTTCAGATATCTTCGCCTGCTTGGAACAAGAGATTGACACAATAGGTGTTTGCACAGTATCTGCTCTGACAATGGCGACTTTTCCTATCCGATAGTTCCCTTATTGTTTCGTCAAATGAATGGTATAAATTGTCCATTGGGACATAAGCGACAATAATCCCATCATCCTTACATAGTAGCATATCCGGCTGGACAGAGAAATCTCAGCTACTGGAATTTTTAATAGCATTGTTTTCAAACGTGTGTGTAATGAATCTCTGTGTGTTTAATTAGATCGCAAGGAAATACTTTCCAAACACAAGAGGGAAAGTTTACACCCGTTTCAGTACCTCCATCATCAGAGACCATCCCCAACTCAGACCTCTTCTGTATGCTTTCGTGAGAATTATTTTTGAATTGAACTATTCTGAGAGCTACCATAGAACGCTTAACAAAAACTTCTCTTTCAGTTTCCCTGAGTTAAATATTCACGTGAAGGGAAAACGGGACCATAGATACCATAGAAGCAAATTTTGTGATACTCCAATGCGAGGTAATTTTTTGAAAGGTTGAATCGTAGTTTGGTTTATTTTGGAGGTTGTCTTAGACGTAAAGCTTGATTGTTATGTGCTCGACACAAATTCACTCGTCCTTCCCTCAGTTGATCACGTATAAAGTTGCGTCGCAAAAGACAATTGATCGGTGAACCCGAAAAAAAGTTAAGTAACCACCATTTCTATATGAATCGCAGCAAATCGTAAAGGCGTTGTCGGCTTTGTTCATCCTGTCTTGCGTTTGGAGCCTTGGTACAATCACTTTCGCAGATCATGAGTATTCTAACCCTCTGGATTCATAGGATTTTCTACTGACTTTGCGTACTAGAAGGCACGAAGTGATTAGGTGTACGTTGAAATGAAATGTTCATGAACGTGTAGCATGAATAGATAGATTCGTCCCACCGACCACTTGATTAACGGACGGGTGCACTGCTGACCCAGCCATGAAGGTTTAATCGTGGCGAATCAGATACATAAGCGGAACGGATAAGGGGCATCCTCGGTTGTGGTGCCTATAGGCGCAAATTATAGCTTGTAGGCTGTTGTAAAACAGTCCATGCAAAGGTTGTTGTGGTAATGCTCATTCGGCATGGCGAATTAGTTTTATGGTAGAAGCGTGCTTATCGATGTCTACTGAATTCATTAGCGCTGTTTTGTGGAAATTCAAACAGGTTAAACGTTGGATCACGTTCGATGTTGTACTTAATACCAATTCCGGCGTTCCGAAAAGTGGTGCTCTAGGACAGCGAGCTTTCAATGAAGTTGTTCAACTTTTTTTCTGACAATGATATTTCGCGAGGCCTTGAGAAGTATCACATTTTATTACCACAATAAACGGCGGCTTGAACGACGACCCTTGCTTACGGTGACATTACATCCTCCAGGCAAGCCACCCTCTCAACTGCAACCACTTGATTCGTTCAGCCTGAGCGGACCCGGCTCAGCGAGTTACTCTGTCTAATAAAATTGTTCACGTTTATGTAAATGGTAAAATTAAAAAGGGAAGTGTACAACTCACGTCCATATCGAATGAAAAGTTCATAGATTCCAATTCCAGAAGTGTTTCCAAAATTTCCTCTCGAAGATTTATGATGGTGTCACAGTCATCAATCGCCTTATCAACCTGTTGAAAAGAAGGTCACCCATTGATTACATCCTGGAGTACAACTGCGACACAGTTTATTGTTGCGATACACTCCAGTTGAAATGAAGAGTGCATACATGAAAGATTACACCGGAGTGAAGGGAGTCCCGGTATGCTTCTGCAATTTTGTTGCAATTAGCTGAAAGCAGGTAGAGCCTTTCTAACTTTGAATGGTCTTTTTCCAACCGCAATGCATCTATTCCGTTTAAGACACACCAAATCACAAGGCATTTCGAGTTCGCCTATTTAGTAGGCCTTTATTAGCGCATCAACATGGAAGCTGGACTGCTTGAAACTGAAAACCGGCTCACTCACTAGTGTTGCATCTGCGGTACACTCCCGTATTTAAGCTACTCGTACGTACCGAAAGTGCTGGGATACTCTGATTGTCTTTATGAATAGACGGAAACAATCACGGTGTTCGAACTTGACTAGAGCAGTGGGATGTTTCATTCAGTCGGCTAAATCTTGCTGGGTGATTGAATCTCATGTACAAATTCAATTAGAGCAGCGTTCACACATCCACATAATTTCATGTGAGACTAAAAAACATGACAATCACGTATCTCACAAGCTCTGTGGGCCGCCTTTAATAATGTGAACATAGGTCCAAGGCCTGCAGCAAACAAAGTGCTAACACGTGGGTCACGTGAAGTTCTACAAAGCCAAACGACTGATTTGGGGAAAATGGCTTGTGTGGCGGAGCCCAGGGAGAACTAAATATGTTTTTTCATCACCTCCGGCTGAAGCCCATGCTCAAGATTCTGCAATTTAGGAAGACTGTTTACGTGCTGGGTAAACAACACGCCCATTCATCATTACCTAGCTTGTCTGGCCAAACAACCCCAGCATAATTCACGTAACAATGAAGATAAACTAAAGGTCCGTCCAAATGAGGGCTGCACCCTGATAAATCAAATGTTATTTGCAAATTACGATAGGATAGTTATGCTATCATGAACGCCGATAAGCTAAACAGTAATTTTATCATCCCCGACTTTATTTTCGAAGAACAACTTTCACAAATTTGAACTGGTTCCCCCTACTACTACCACTGAGACTATTTCGCAGTTAACCTTGACTAAATTAAATTATTTTGACGGTGATTAATTTTAGGTTTGAACACAACCAAATAAGCACATGGCCTCCATGACTAGCCATCATAAAAACTTCAAAATCGGCTTGATAGTAGCAAAATGTCACGAAAGTCCCTCCACTCAACCACCAGTGATGAGGTCTAGTGGGATGGGCGCATCGGAAAATGACGTAAGTGACAAAAACAATGTAAGCAAACAAGTTCAGTAAGTTGGCGATCAAAATGTAACATTCTGCCATAAACATGCCGCTGTCGACAACTGATGGTTCACAACCAGACCTAGCCGTTTGTTCCTCGTAATTATCACTTCCAAAACTCTGAGCCGAAACCTTTTTTCGCTATTTGTGGATCGCAGCATCACTAGTCAGATTTGTAACAGGTCTGAAAAACGAGATAAAAAACAAAACCGTTGAATCCGTAGAGTCTTTCTCAAACAGCAACCAAATTCCGGTAGCTATTCAATGTACCGTTGTCAAGGGAAACTACTTGGTTACGTAGATCAGATCTGGTTTCACCAAGCTGCAGATAATGGGGTCACCTGACCCAAAAGATATGCATACTCAATGATGTGATGTGTGCCAAACTTATTGATACTTAATAGCAAGGACAGTACGAATTAAGCGTAAATAATAACAACTGCATACAGGGCTTATTTTTCTTTGATTACAGCCAAAAAATTGATAGGACTAAAATTACAGTAGCTTGTATTGTAATGTTCCTCGAGACAAGACTAACCTCTTCTTTGATTTGAACCATAAATGGCAAGTAGCGTCCAACTTGACGTACAAATTGAAACTTTCCAGCCTTCACTCTTTGATGTTGAGCTGTGAGCAGCTGACATTCGCTACGTTTTTTAAAGTTGCCATATCTCCCCAAAGTTAAGCCGTTTTGCTCAGAGGACTTGGAACCAGCAGTTGTGTCCTTAGTTGCGGGCACGTTCTTCTGATCAAACATGCCAGTGAGCGGAGAATCAGTGACGGAAGAGACTATCAAGGAATGTAGCTGTCGTAATGCGAGGTACGCCATTGTCATGCCAAGCTGGACAGTCTCATCATGCAGCTTTCTGCCACTCACCAGAAATCCAAACAACCTGTTAATCTCTCTCAGATTTTCTGCCGATGTCTTGCTGAATGTATTCCGAGGTAATATATTATTGCATAGTTCCTGGAGAATTGCACAATGGAAAGCATAAAAGCTTATCTTAGTGCCCATTTCTTCTTACCTATGTGTATGTTACTGATATAAGCAAACAACAAACAATAAACAAAGATTAAAGCACTCATGACCTGACTTTTAAAAAAAATTGAGTAACGGTGTGAAAACAATAATCAATTTGGACATTCCTAATGGGCAGAGACTCAAGTGGACTGAAACTGCCGAGCTCTGGACTACCTGCCCCTCTCTCGTTGTTAGAATATGGCGAAGTTTTTAACAGCCACAGCACCTGCAGGGCAATGATGCCCACCGCTGCCTGCAGTCCGTATTCTGTGACATTTCATCAACTTTGATTTGGGACAAAATATTTTTTCCCCAACTTATATGCACGACAAATTTGATTTTAGGTGTTGAAGCTGTTTTTGGAAGGGGCAACTTAACCTATAACCATGTTACCTGAAACTATATCCTCATCCTCAAGCTTTAGCGCACAAACCTTGACAAATTCATCATAACCAAGTAAAGTCTTCTCACTGCCAAGTAATTTTAAGTACAAATAAACCTATTTAAATCGTACACTATTTGTAATCCCAACTTCCTTACGACCATAGTAGTAAGAATGATAAATCGCGAAACCTACATTTAAGTAGTTCGTGTCCATTTATTCCAAAATCAAATGCATCCAGAAGAAAACGAGCGCAAAATAACGCTAAAACTACTACGCACTTTGCTGCCCTCACCGTATTTTGTCGGAACAAGAAAGATTTGGGCAATTATAGAAAAGCTGTGCACATGGGTATCACCATGAGTCAGTCTCTGGAGTTTTTCAACACATATATTCCCCATCACTAGTCACGTCAACCTGTCACTGTTGGATTTTCCTCCGCTCGAGTGCTGGGAGAACCGGTTCGTGTTTTTCGTCATGCCAACCTATTCGGATCGCTTGGCTAATTAAAAAGTCACAAAGGTCATCCCATATAAGAAAAAGACTTATTCGATGCTCACGGCAAAGTGAACATGACTCATGTGGACTTTAAATGAAGAGGTGGAGGCTGTAGTGCACATGGGATCAGGCCCGTCTTCCAGACATGAGTTTGTAATTGTGGTGGGCGCTATGTAGGTTCCACGTGTTTAATTTCGTTTGCGGAGCTTCCAATTCTTATAAGTCAGCGGATGTCAACGAACAAGCAGGCTGTGTTTGGAACAGATGCTGGAAGTCACCACAGTAGACGAGAAGACATAGCGTAGCGAGCAGGGGCATTTTTCTGCTTAAAACATCACAAGTTATATGATAACACGAACGCGTCAAACTATAGTATATACCAAATTGGAGTCGATTCTCAACTCGGTAGCCTACCCATTCAAAGATTTTGTTTAGCAGCTAGTTTCTAAGAGGAATTAATTCCTGGGGGAAAAAATTGGTCATTCAGCTGAACCCGGTGGCTCAATGAGCAAAGTTTGCCACCACACACGAGCAGATGAAAGTTAAACAACGAACTTTTGAAAAGTGTTAATAATGTGTGAAGGTGTGGGGGTTTTTCAGCGATTACTTCTCCTGAGTGAATTCGAATTACGCTGAGAAGCCTGAAAGTCCTGTACATTTCTTTCGTCTGTTGTAGAAATCATCAACGGGGGACATTTTGCTGATCCCCACGGACATGCGAGCTCATAAATACTTGGCTGGTAGTTGAAAACTAAGCCATTCGGCCTCTAATGACTGCTCATCACCGTGACTAACTCCTGCTTGGATAAATATAACGCCACTCATCCTTCAGTCATGGAATTCATATCATGTGCTCAGGCGTTTGGCTCATCAGATGGATGGCTCTTCAGATAAATTGCTCACTGTTTGTGGAAATCGCTCTTCTCCCTGAGCTACCTATGGTTTGTTCATAGCCAGAGAAGATTTTCAAATGTGTGTCCATAATTTAGTTCTGTAAATGAATTTATCGGCAGTCCATAAAACTTGTGTTTTCCGACCACACTGAACTAGTAGTCCAATTTATTGGTCCACGTCATTTAGTGCCCAAACGCATCTTCTGTTCAGTCATGAACGTAGAGCAGATAAATTCGGGTTTAGTTGATTCACGCTATTGGCGCCTCAGGTTTTTAGGAAATATCAAGAGATAAGTGATTTTGGGCGTTGACAGATGCTTATTATTAAAACCGCATTGGGAGTACGCATAGTTCCAACTGGTGGATTTACTACACATTAAGAATGTACAACGCTTATTATCTTATCGATCACAGTAGAAAAAGATGGCGAAGACAAAAGACGAAACGTACTAGTGGAAACATATTTTCAGATGGCTACGGTGCGCGAAACAAACAGCGACTATTAACGTTGATTCACTCAAGGTACAATGGTTCCTAGATTGTATAGCCTTCTAAAAGTACACGAGTTTGATTTATCCCTGAGACCTATTCCCTGAATCTTTTGTTCTCTCCATCATGTGCTGTCCGAGTGGATTTCCGCTACGCTTTGGCCGCTTGGACAAGAACTACCAGATGACATCTTCAACAGCTGTATTCATTTCTTTGATCAATCCAAGGATTTTCGTGTAACTAAGCCCAATTATTGTTACCTTACTTTTCACAAGTACGTCATTCACTGGGACAGTAGACCATACTTTGTGGCTTAACTGAACGTAATGGCAGCGAATTCTGCTGCACGGTTATCTAACTGCTACTCTACACATAAAGTGTTTAACTCAAGTTCATGTGTGTGGCACTTCCACCACTTACTTTGAAAACACCAACGAAACGATCAACTTCCTCCTCTAGCGGGAATCCCATTTTTGGAAAGTTGAGACGGAGGTACCTGTAAAATTGAAAGAACTAAACGTTTACAGACTAAAACCAATAATTAGCTAAGTGAGACTCGCAAAATTTCTATTGCACCACAGTTCCTTCAACAATTCAGGTGCATTTCCAAGGTTCAGGAGAATTATTTTGATGTCCACTCTCGGAAATGGCGAGGTTTCCGTGTTGTTGTCTACCTCATTTATTTGGGAAAAGATGGCATCTGAGTAACCTCGAACAGTTTTTCAAGCTTTTCTAACGTCCGTTTCTAGATTCCATCCTGAAATTTACTTTGAGTGCACTGCAACAATGTGTAATTCGCCGACGCGCACAAGTATTCGGACCTGAAGTCTTCAGTTTCTGCAGAACCACCTACGTGTGGTTGACCAACGCTCCGCTTAACTTACTCACCTAAATTTCAGCAGTGTAGACTGGTATGAATTGACTTGGTAGTAACAGGCTCCTCAGGAGACATTTTTCCGGAGGAATGTCCACGTGACTGTTAGAAACATGCTCATTTTTAGCAGATAAACCACCTTTCAGCATCGGCTCTCGGCACATTCGCCTAAACAAAGTTAGCGTTTCCTGTATGTTTTACGTGGTTCTTCTCATACCTGATAGGACTCGTTCGTCGGGTGCCTACAGTGAGACCTGCGTTACACCCCACAGGAAAAACCCGAAAGTTCAAACCGGGCATACTCACTTCCTGCAGGACAAGACTTGGAAGCAAATTACAGTGACGTGGAGAAAAACCGGGGTGATTTTGAAGTAGAAATTTCATACATCTGAACACTGTGTTAAATTATGCACCATTCTGTGTAGTTTGAGGAGGTGAATGAGCTACGGTAAAGAATGTAATTGAATGTCATGGCAGTATTAAGGCAGAAGAAAATAAGAGTCATAGTATTTTGGGACGCCGGTTAGATTAGTATTCAGTGCTCAACGAAAACCGATTAGATTAGAACGGTGTATATAGGCCTTACCTTAACCGACACACTTGAGTTATGTCACATCTTACAGGGAAACTTCTACGAATAACTACCACTCCAGCGCCACAACTTTTTCTCATAGAGAGAAGATGCGCGCACAAGCACTGCGTTTTGGTGACAGTATAAGGATTTTCACTTAATTTGGTGGTATATTCTGGTTCATAATTTTGTAAAAAGTGGCTTTTCAAATGCAGTACTTTCATCTTTTGTCCGGTAACAGTGGTCTTGTTCAGAGCACCCCGAAAGCGATGTTAAAAAGATGATTTTAATTTAGTTTACCTTAGTTCTTCAGTTCTTCTTGTAAAACAAACGCTGTACAAATAGTGACGTTGGCTTGCACAATTGGTAAAATTGCTTCCTTCTTATCAGAGACCACCTACAAGCTGACACCATCCATTCGAAAAGACTTTAATGTATTTCGGCATTTGTACCAGTAGGTGTCAATTCTGTCTCCGTACTATGTGGCTGAGAACAGCCGTTTTACAATTTTGTGGGGTAAGGTACCATGCACACCGATTAATACACAAATTGTTGACGTATTTTTACGTACAAAATATGGAAGAAAGTTAACCGCTTCTGAAAGAACACTTTCTTAATTACTGCTAAAAGATATGCAAACGTTTTTTTTGCAGTTATTCGAGGAAGAAATTTTGATCGCCCAGCTTCGTGACGATCTTTAGAACACCGGAAATTTATGTAAACTGGCAAGAGTAAGATGATGGAAGTGTTGGTTCAACTGGTGTTGCTGCTTTTGGGGGTATCATTTTACGTTGCAGTCAAATTTCAACAAAATGCTTTACTCACAAGAAAGCATGAAGCTTAACTACATCTTTAGGATGGCTATTAGGGAGTGACAGTGACTTTTGACTGTCACTGGTCTTGGTTCGTTCAGCAAGCTAAGCTCTCTAGCTGATCGTACAACACGATGGCTGACGTGTTAGCAGAGAACGTCTGCGTGTACATAAACCCCAATCCTAATCGCCTAAAGTGTGATACATTGGTCTTGTCAACACAAGATGAGCAAACAAATCTATTCAATTTACGATGCGCTTTTGTCTACGTTGTAGTTCCACATTTGTTAACTTGGAACTCGGATGAAATTATCACTTACTTGCTACGCAAATGGTTGAGGTATGTTTGCTAAAAATACAACCCCTAGCATCAGCATCCAACGGTTTGTTTATTTTGTCAAGACGGAACTTTTTATCCTAAATTGTTTGGAATCGGTCTTTTTAAATGCCTACTGCGACCTACCGCACGTTTGTCGATGCCAGTGCAATGGATACGTAGACCTCCTCGCTGAGAAGCAAATGATCCGGTTGAAAGGTTAGGTGCTTTTGAGGCTGATTTTCAAAAAAAGTGATATCATCGTAGAAGAAAAACTCCTGCTCCCGAAGCGCCTTGACATCTTGTAGTACCTTGGCAGAAGAAGGAAAATTGAATGTATTCGGCATTCAAATAATTCAATGAGAGAAAGGGAAACTTCTTCCAATAAAATTAAAGCCCTTCTGACGTATAAGTATATACCCTGAAGCTACTGAATGTTGTAGGTGGGTTGCGGTAAACTCATGAAAGTTCTGCCTGGAATAGTGTTTATGAACAGTGCGATAACTAAGCACCCTCGGTCTACCATTTAATTTTGCTGACATGAAATCTACCGAACTATTTTTTGGGTTCCGGATAAGGAACTTTGAGTCACGCGTAGGTTTGACGATCCAGACTATGAAGAGGAAGAATTGAGTTCAAAAGTCTATCGTACCATTCACACATAGGTCAGCAAAATCACACAGCAAACCTCGATTGTCCACGTTTGTGTCGTCACCAGTGCCAAGGTCCGTAGACTAGGCAGCGATGGGCGGAATTTTGGCTCGCCAGTGTGGGGTGTGTTAGTTCCTTCCGAATCCATCTCGTGATTCTGATTGGCGGTGCAATCACGACAGAATAAATCAGAGCAGACCCAGCAGGCGGGGCACGAACATTCACTGGGTGAGTAGGTCGGGTACGCTCATTCATACACACACACACACACATTTATACACTTGCTAATATACCGGTGTTGAAGAGGGCGGCCTTTACGGCAAGGTGAATGGCGGGTACGGAGGTGCAAATCATGTGGGGATCGAAATTTCACAGGCGGGGTAAGCAAATGAATGAGGGAATTGTCATGTCAACTTTGATTCGATACTGCTTCTAGATGTAATCGCTTACTTCTTCCCTTGCTTGAAATTCCATTTCATCCATGTCCTTCCCTGTACAATGTGGATCGGCGAGAATTCGTTGAATTGCCTGATAATCGCGTAAGGTGTACGGCAGCCAGTCATCATCCACGATCGAAAACAGGCAAGGATCGTTCCGTACGTTTAAAATTATCCACATCTACCGGGAGGAAATACTTGGCATTAACAAATGTGAAACCTGAAAAGAATAGGCTTTGCGTACGTTCTAATTACGGTCACTCTAACTCAGTACCGGAAAAGATGGAATCTATCTACATGGCGACTAAACTTCATATCCTGGTTGCATAATGTGATCGATTGCAGAAGCCATGATGTGTTACTCTTGTCGCTTCTGCGTAATTATCATCAACGGATTTCCCAAGATATCTTTTTTGTTTATCTTGGCACGAAATTTCACGTTCCCTTTAATGTCGTTCTCTCACAAAGTGGTGGAAATTAAGGACGAGGTTTTCGGCATTGCAAACCCCTGGAACAAAATTATCGGTTCATTATATGTGATCACAATAACAAATGTACGTCCACAGGAATTCATTTGCGGCCGAACGGTTGTATTCAAGCTGCTAATCGGGCAGTCGTGAGTTTGAGACTCCTTGAAGATTTTTTGAGATTCGCACGGTTGATTATTCACAATAAGGGTAAAACAGCTGTACAGTACTTATCGAGTTTTAGCATAGCTTGTTCTCATTTACAGGGCGAAATTTCCACTAAAACTTCCCAAATCTTCTCACACTACCAAAAACACAACCCGCTTTGTTTGAACCGCTTACCTTTGTTTTGAACAGCTATTTCCAATAAGCTAGGAACGGTATTTTCTTCCATTTAGCAATGTCCCAGCAGTTTTCCTAACATACCCTCAGTGGAATTTCAAAAACACCAAAAATGTTACTGCATAAACTTAAAAATAAAGTATGCCTAAGTGAAGTGTCCTGAAGTGCGCGTAATTGTTTAAGCCAGAGGTTAGAGAAAACCTACCCTGGACATCCTCGGTTGTCGTTAACTGATCTTTATTTCTTTGCCGTGACATGAAAAATATGCACACTGTACAACTCTACGATTACCCTTCGGTCTTCACTAATTTAAATCGCTGATGGCAGATATAATTATCAGTTATTTCATTCGGATGCACCAAGGACATCATCTTCTTATGTATCTTGTACAGTTATCACGTTTGTTTGTACTTGTATCGCTGAATCTGGAGTGCTGATGTGATGTCCGTAAAAAAACACTGAAACAGCACCTGATTTATTCCTAATACTTTTTTCGAATAACAAAGAGAGAGGTGTTGGCAAAAAAAGTATTTTGGTCATTTATATCAGGTTAACATTCATGATATCCCGCGTAACCGTGAAACCTCTGGCAGTGTCTTTTTCAAATTCAACTAGGGCTGTTTGGCATTGTTTCACATTTCATGTTCTCAACCTCTTTGTGAAGTATTATGTACACTTTGGGGGTAAACCCATGAGAATGTTGATTGTGGGTCGGACGTTACAGTGTTCTATATCCGCAAGCCAGACGGTACGTTATTCGTCGGCTGCATAGCCATGCTCAGTTACGTGTATGTTTGTGCAACCAGTATCGGCCAGGTAACATGAAGATTTGTCTTCGGTGAAATGACGAACTGTCTTTCTACCATCGCCATCTATTATTTTGCGAGCCCACTACTGACTGACATCTATCTGTTTTAAACTTTCAAAACAGTATTCAAAAGCGCTTTACTTATAAACCGAATGAAACAACATATCCAGCTGTGACCTATAGAAAGCTCAAGCAAAGACCTGTTCTCGTGATCTCATCCGTTCCAAATCGGTGTGTTGCTCAATGAACGAGCTTAAAGGGTCATTTAAAAGCAGTAGGGTAGTGACTTCGACGTCCGGGTTGAACACTGATGCTGTGCTGTTGATGATGATAATTCTTCTGGCCACCAGTCGTTTTACAGGATACGATTTCCACTTTACTAACGTGCTGCTTTGTGGTTCCGAAGAATGTGACTGCACACACCTCGTTGGTGCATGGACTTGCGAATGAAGTCCACTAAATTAGAACACTAGTATATATTTTATTGTATCATTTAGGGTCAGCGAACGTGAACTATTGTTTTCCTAATGTCGGCCGAATTGGTTATCCCACCTGAATCAAGTGAACTACTTCTTGTAAGTAGTATGTGCAATGTTTACTTGGCCCTTCTGATCAACAGTAATTTAATCATCCAGTGAAATCGCCAAAGGTTTTGGTTGAGTTAGCATCCTGGTAAAGCAGAATGACTGTGTGTTGAGAGTCTAACCTACAGGTAAACGTGATATACAGCTGCGCACAACTTGACGCAGTTTCTTCACCGATGTCTGTGAAATCCCGACTATCGGTAAATTGGCTTTTGAGCGATCCATGTAGACGCTGGCCACCGTCTGATTGTCACCACCCGAACTGAGATGATCCTGTTCGCTTTCTGTGTCACGCACAAAACAATAACGACCCTAAAATTGAACAAAAAGGAAGCGCGAATGAAGACACCTGAAACGGAAAACAGTTGTTTCCAATTCCAGTAGAGAACATTTATGCAGGCAATGCACCAGGTGCAAGCCCGACTAGATTTATAGTAGTAAAAACATATAACCGAGACCATAATGGCGCATTACGTAGCATGCTAACAATCTTGAGTCCTACGATTAGTTCGGATCATTGATGATCTGTGAATAAGATTCGCCCGAATTTTTTCGTATTTCTCAGAGATTACCGTAGTTAAACTTCGGTTCTCGGGACATCCGGAACAGCATGCTGTTCCAAGTACGGTTGTATGTACAGGTCAGTGTTTTCATTTCACTAGCTTGTTTCGATGACCTGTGAACGAGGCCGGGCAAAAACACAGCATAAAAAGTAATTACACGGCGAAGAGTGGTGCAAGTGAGTGAACCTGTTTCTCTACTTTTCTTTACCTGATACACAAGATACAAAGTACATCTAATTTAATCTGATCCCCTCCACCAAAAGCAGCTTATAAACAACACATCGCCTTTGCGAAATGAGAAAACTTGGCTAAATCCGATTCCATGATTCCTATTCACTTTGTTTTGATTTGACTAGCAGCTGTTGTAACCTAAGAACGCAGATGTTAGTGTCCCACTAGGTGATTTCTAATAATTTTTCTTCTCGGATGCTCAAGATCGTGCAGTACAATGAGCCGACACCGCTCGCAGTTCATTTATTGGAAAGACATACCTGGGTTAAGTGACTTTGTAGGCCTCATTTTGGTTTCCACCATATCGTCATGATGTTCGTGAGGGAAAAGTAAAACTTTTTGTGCGTACAGCTATGCACTCACGCTGGCAAACGAAACCCCTATGCTCTTTCGCAGCACAATCTATCTTTCAGTGTCCCCAACTTATCGCCATGTTTTATTACCCACCGAATTACAGCCCTTTGAGTTTGCGGCCAACAAAGTTGATTTCAGTGTTTACGCTCAAAGCGCCATGTTCTTACCGCTTGAACGAAATTTCAAAGTAACTTTCACACTCACCTGTATCATTGGGTGTTCTGGCAGATTTGGTACAACCCGAGCGTAAACAATATTTGGTATTTCATCCGCAAGTATTTGATATTCCTCATGAAAGTTATTTAGAAGCACCGCCGCTCGTTTGTTCTTACTCTGCTCCGGTGGATTATTCACATCTGAAATCAATTTTTAATTAGACAAAATCAGCTCTCTTCCTTACCGGTGGAAATACTCGAGAAAAGAAATACAACTGGAAGCATATGAGGTGCCATGTACCAATAACCAAAACTTTCAGGTCATAATATGATATATAAAAGGTTTACTGTAATGCCAGATCTGCTTTTAGCTTCTTGATGCTTAGGAACGTTGGTTTCTGATCAGTCTTTAAGTCAACGAGTGCCGAATTACTCCTAACCCTTGCGGTAGTGGGCGGTTGAGTTTCACATTTTATAGAATTTACATATAGGATATCGGTGTATCAGTACAGATAAACTACTGACCGTGGCCTCGAGGCTTAGCCCAAGTTGAACAGTGCAAATTATTTTGACTCTGTGTCGGATACTCGGGCATATGGAGTATGTGTGGGTTTGTTCTTTCATAGGTGATTCCGATAAGGTTCCAACCTACATGCTGGATCTATACACCCACCAATCGTCCTGTTATTCAGGACACGCTGTTCTATGCATTGGAGAAAAGTGCACACACCCATGAGCCGTTACCCTCGTTTTAATATATAATTACCTGATTAAGAATTCAGACTGATTTAGGTGGCATTTTCAATAATTTTCCAAAAAACTAACAAAAGCTTCATACTTTTTACGGAAACACTTTTCACCATAATTCTGCACCCCTGTAGATCCCATTTTACCCTCAAAATTTGTCGCTTTATTTCCAAAGGAAAATCAAAACTGGATAAATGTTGTTCTGTTGGATGAGTTGGGCTATCACCATAATAGCAACATTGCTGAATGACTGCCTGGTTTCAGGGGTTGACTGTCGCTAACATCGTTACCAGGACATCCTACGACATCAGCGAGATCCACTTTATTTTACCTTGTCCGTTTAGTAGTGCAACACAGACCTTCAAAGTACAACGGGTTAAACAGTCGTAATGAAAAGCGTAAATTATGCGGCACGAAAAATGAGGTAACAATGCCTGATAACACAACACCCAGTGAGTTCCAAGTTACTGCAGTTGTTTCATCGTTAAATAGGAACATATCTTTCTCAAGCATCAACCGCTTCTTCTGGACCTTGTTTGGGTTTTATAAGTTAGCACAGATGGTACATTCCAGATGGGAATACAAAAGAGGATAAGCTTCATATTAAGCAGGTTCACCGATTTGGTGCAACAGTTTCTGTACACTTTGAAGATGTGTGAACTACGTATTAAGTAATTAGAACATTCACACCGGTCGAAGTCAACTGCTCTATCGTTCTGACAGAAAGCTGTTGACGAACTGTCGAAAACCATAGCACTGAGCAGCTCAGATGAACACAGAACGGAAAAGAGGGCATCGCCGGAGGGACACTCAAACCACTGACATCCAGCTTACCAGAAAAACGCTTCACCAACTAATCTACTGAGAACTTTTGTTTTCTGTCATGATTACGCGCTGGAACATTTGACTTTATTCACTGAATCTCAGTATATTGGATTGACATTTGATGTATTCAACCACCGCGGAATTTCACCTTATGTAGCTTCCAAAATGGGCCAAATCGGTCAAATGGGAGAGCACTCGTCTGAACACTGAGAACTCGATTCCACCCCAAAAGAATAGCTTTTTACGCACGGTGCGTACCTGAGCTTTCCTTTTCAAGATGTACCACATCATTTGCCTCCGGACGACTGATGGTGAGATATCAGAATCAGCGTTGATTTATACAGATCAGTCCTTCCAGGAAGAGATACACTCATTTAAGATAGCGTTTGATAGTTCCCTTTTGTAAAAAAAAAGGCCGACTAGAAAAAATTTACTTGCTTCCTTGGTTGCAAAACTACTTTTCACAAGAATTTTGATTTTAAGATATAACTTCATCTGTGATGGACTTTATAAGATTAAAAGGGGACACTCCTGAAACCAAATTATTTTATCATGGGTGCAATTCCTAATGAGTTACCAGGCCTCGATCATTTTTTGGTTCAAATTTCCGTGATATACTTACTATTCAGTGAGACAGCATCCGGCGTTCCTTCAGCACCTCGTGTTTGCGTCAAATCTAGAAAGCAACCAAAAAATCACTTGTTAACATCGGCATGTTTAGATCCAAATTTATTCTGACTTCCTGCCCTTTTACATAAAATTTCGTAGCGAAGAGTCTAAACTGAATGTAATTATGCGTAGTTGATAAAGTTCTGATAAGATCGCACTACACAAAATTCAGTGATTTCCAGTGATAAAAAACCCAGTGTGGAAATATTGCTTCTGCCTCTACAGATTCCAGTAAATAAATGCACTATCCTTGATAGGAGGTATGCTGACCGAATTATCGACCTACTGATGCTGTTGTTTCCCTAGTCATCAGTTATGTGTGTAAGGTCACCACTGTGAGATATTTTCGTAATTATCTTATATTAGAGCAAGCTGAAATCTTCAAGGATAACGTTGGGAGCACAATCCAATTCAGACTAAGTGTGACCCATGTCAAAAAAGGGAATATACTCGTTTACCCGTGTTTCCGCCTGGGTTTGTTTTGGAAAAAACATTTTTATCTTCCACCCTCAAATAGTAAAATTTACACCTCCTACAATACTGCATTTCTTACCTGGGGCGCTGTGTGCCTCATGCATCCGTCCACTGTTCTTTTTTCGTCGAGTTCCCTTTTTTGATGGGCAAGGCCCAAAACTCGCCACTGTACCCATAATCCGCTTTGCTTGAATGCAACCTAGAACAAAGTGAGTGGACACTTATTCACAAAACAGTGCAACACGGACTCATAACAGCCTATTCTAAATTTATGTTCTACTTTTGCTACTGAAGGTTGGGTACCAGTGTTTGTGTAACACTTAAAACGGGGTATTATTATGCAATGTGGACCAGAAAAACGTTCCCACTAACTGGTATTCTAGCATTGCATTATCTCAATTCCGAATTTGCCTCAACACAAACCATTCAGTGTTTAGTAGCTCTGAGCTAACCTTCGGCAGGACGACCATTATTAAGTGGTTGCCTTGAAAATAACTTCTGTGTAGATCCGGCACTCTGTCGAGGGACACTATTCTAAACATAATTACTTTCGCGATCGAAGTCCCAAAGTAAACTTACAGTAAATACCCAGCGTTATTGACCTAGGTATTGCCACTGGGCTACGTATGATAGGCCCCATGCACAACACTGTGACAGTGCAAGGCTAAATTTACCAGGTTCTGTTTGGACTGGGTAAGATCGAGTTTCTTGCATCTCAGGTAACAGAAGAGGACGAGGTAAAGACAACGAGATAGTGATAACACATATCTATAACCCAGCGACAGAAATTCATCCGATCTTATCTGAAGTCACTCCACTGCTCGGAGTTGTACCGAGCCTACAGACGACTTGGCCATGGAAAACCACCATAACTGCACCGGATAACCGCACAACAAAGCATTAGCACCACAGCCTCACCCCTATTCGGTACAACACGTGTAGTATGTAACAAAAGGTGCCGGAAATATCCCATAATCTGCAACATTATTGTGTGTTTACCGTCACAAATTAGTAAGACTGAAAATTATGGGGTCACCCCAAGGTTCTGATCCGTTTAGTACATTTTTCTTAGTTCATATGGGCAGAACTCTTCTGTACACTTCTAATATGGCGAGAGAGTTCGACTAATGTCTTCCCGTTACTAACTCATGGCAGTCGTACCTAAGTTTTGGAATCCAGTAACTTCTAAACCCTTTGTACCCTCTGTATGAATCCAATACATTTGAGTTCAGAAAAACAAGTTAGGCAGACTAATATGTTCATCCTACTTAAAAAAACATTTGACTACTGATTAAGATGTGAATTACCGCCTTTTTGTCTAGCTGTTCTCTCACGGAATATATCTGCAGTCGAAGTGGCGAAACTGGTTCCTTTAGTAAAGACTTTAGTATGCTGTTGACACCTGTTTTAGGGATGATTCGCTCATCCCTAGTATAAGAATGATACACATTCAAGTGAGAATAAGTCGGAGAAAAGAGGACGGTGTCAAGAAAAGGTGCAAGGGGATGGACATTCTGAGCAACGTTAAAATGCACACTCAGTTCCTAAGACTCAGTAACTCTCGGGTTGGGATGAATTTGCTGTCCTATAGAGTTGGCGACAACTGGTAACTTTACGGAATAAACAAGCTGCTGTCAATAAGTGTTCGTTTGCAACGACTTCTCCTTCTAAGTAATGAGTTATTTACCGGCATCAAACGGTCAGTTAAATAAAAACCAAACGGCCTCGCGGTAAAACACTCATCTTTGAAGCAGCAACCAAAATAAAGCAGAATGAGACAATTCAAAAGAAAACACGGTAGTTTACAATGAACACATACTCAACAGTCTGAACGTTTTGGGCCGGCCAAATTTCAGTCTCGGGTTCAGACTTTTTGTGAGCCGCGGAGTGTCCCTCTACGCTGACCGGTTTCAACGTCTATGAACCCAAAACCAACGTGGTGGGTGCTCTAAGAGTGTGTTGAGGGACACCCCCCCCCCCTATCTTCTTACTAAGCCTAATGAACGTACGCCAAGATATAAATTTAATTCATAATAATCTATCGCAAACAGTGATGAAGTTTCCAGGTTTTCCTACCATACGATTTTGGCGCTTATTTTCCAGGGTTTGTGTTTAATTCTACTTCTAATTACTGTCTGGCTTGGTTTCTCGCAAACCTTTTTACTTTCTGATGAAAATTGTTCTGTTCTATCCATAAGAAAATGAGTTAGTATAAAAATATGGGTGACCCAGTCAATTAGTACTAAAGGTTGTTTTCTCAACATGTCGGGTGAAACGCAAATTTTGATGACCCAGGAATAGAATCCGAAAGAGGATAAGTTTCTTTTGCGCTGGGACTCATCGTACTGTCAGTGGAGTAAATACTACGCGACTGCAGATGAAGAGGATATAAACACAGCCCTACGCACTGTAACTTCTTTTCGTTGGCTTGACCAATGGTCGACTCACATCTCTTCTCTAATGTTATATATATATATATATATATATATATATATTAAAGTGATAGGAACGCTAGATTTCCTCGGTCAAGAAGTTCATATGGCATTAAATATTGTCCTTTTAAAAGCGAAACCGTGTAACCTTTTGAACTTCGGCGAAATGTTGCGCATATTCTTGTTTTCTTGGTCAGAACTTGAAATCCTGGTTGGAAATTGGAGGTGTGATTATAACGTGGAAATGGTTGGAAATGATTGACACCCCCATTGTGTTGTTCAGCAGCGTAAATTGACACACAATCCGAACTCCAGGTGGACGCGAACAGGATAGGTGGGTTACCGTTTTGAAAAGCGTTTGAATCACTGGTGCTTACTTGTTACTGAGAGCAGAATAGACTCCCCCATATATTCCGAATTAATCCTTTTGAGGAAATTATCGCCTATCATTGCCAAAATGTACTTACTGTTTAACTCGACAAATAAACTCATTTGCATATCAACTGGATTTTCACGCGAGACCCTATTCAATCTATCGTTTACGGTATCCTTCAACTGAATGTGCTGTAACTGGTACATTCACGTCGTATTATTTCGTATACTGAAAGTCTGAAATAGCGCAGCCTTTAGGACAGCGTTTCTGCACTTTTGTTCGTCATCAAGACTCCAAAAGCACTGAGATCTCGGTTCTCTATGTTCATTTGCTGTAACTAAATGAAAGCTAGTTACTTCACTGACCCTTCCGAGAAAAGAAAAGAGGATAATTCAATAAATTTAATATCCTAGTGATTGACACACGAGTTTATCCATGAGCATTACATTCAGCTAAGGAATATTAAAAAATAAACATTAATTTGGGTTTTTCGCTGACAATCCTAATTTGTGAATAAGTGCCCAACTCATCGTCTTTACTGACCACAGTTCCAGGTTCAGGCAGGGAGACAGGCCATAACTTACAGCCACGCCAGTCAGACTTAGAATAACTTGACATGAATAATCATATGAATAATCATTGGTTATCTCAACTTTAGGAGAACAGTGCTCTAATCATTCCTTTCATGGAAGGCCCCTAAAACGAGAAAGCTTCCTGTGACTGGATGACAGTTTTAGTTTGATGGCATTAAGGAAAGCATATTGCACGGGACTACGCTTGCCTGCAGTTGCCAGTGTCGGTCACCACCGCCCTCCAGTTTTGCCGTCGATCAACCATTACAACCAATTTATTCAACTAATCATTTGGACGAGATAATAACCACAGGTTCTTCGATGTATTTCACTCTGAGATCAACAGGTAACAGAGAAGACATTCTTCTCCTTCGTACTTTTACAGGTCATCACCGAGATTCACTCAAAATAAGATTCGTTCCTGATAACACAATCTGTTATTGGAAAACCGCGGTAATAAGCATAATTAACGTCAGTTTCTCGTCTGTACCGAGTGAACTGACTAACATACTGACTGATTTTAAGCAGGCCCCGTCTAGATATCTGGTCCAAATATGCCAACTCACCGATGATAGCGGGAAGTTGAAAGTGATGTTCTACTGTTTAGAACAGCTGGAAAATACACAGGGGTTTAATAAACAGCAGCGACAAAACGTGGTTTCTTTTGAATGTACACTCAGAACTTCTTTTGGAAGAAAAATACATTGCTCCCCGCGATGATTTCGGACATGTGTCTATTTTCCGAGATATTGAGATGTCGACCCACTCGTACATTTCACTGTCATCGTGGCTGAGAGTAATACACTGGTGGTACAAACTGATGACTGTCATGTACTGACCTAGTACTACACCAAATCATCTAAAGGCTATGTGGAGATGTCGTGTGCATGAAATATTGTGAACTGTGGGGACACCAACCAAACTTAAAGTTCAGAGAATGTCAGCACCTCGAGAAAAAGTACTCCATGAATCGTAAGTACGCTAAGGGCCAAAAACAGGTCTAAATGACAAGAATCTACTTTAGTACTCACTCTACGGAATTTGCTAAGGTACATCCCTTTTTACCACTTTCGTTTGTGCGAAAACGCCAAATGAAATTTTACTCAGGTTTTGGACCATCTAATAAACTGTGTGACTGGCTGGATTCATCGACCCTTCTTGATTCCCCCGGGAAACTCAGGAACAAAAAAGCGTGTCCACCCGAGTAAAATTAAATAAAAGCATCCTTATTATTATAGCTGATTGCTGATAAGTATTGCCATATCAATATTGAACCAATAAAAGTGGGAAGGGCAATATTTTAGGACAACTGTCACCACAGAGGAATATACTATATATACTAGCATTATTATTCATATAATATGGGACCAGTGAATGCAAATCGTGTAGTGATTTTTAGTAAAACACAACTAGATGCCGTAAGTAATGTAAAACGTCAAACGTCATATCCACTCCTTGTAATCTTCTTAGACTGCTAGGAAGTGTTTCCAGTTTTTCGACTCCGCGTTTTATCTAAACCTCCAAAAATTGTGCAAGCTTACCGGGTTGTTTACTGCCGTGTTGTTGGTTCTTTTTAGGATGCAGTAACTGCACAGCCAAATTATGGTTGACCAAGGAAAATAGCAGATGAGCTGAGGTGAACGAATTCCAGGAGACCGAATATCTATGGTGAAGTCGTCACAAGGATAGACTCCACGTTGTCAAAGTCGAAAGTACTATACAGAACGAAATAAATTTCATAAATGTCACCCACAGACAATGGGAATCTGCCTCTCCCGGAGAACTTTATTTATCACGGAATTTCGATAATACTCGACAAGCACTGGGAACAGAATGGTAGCCCATGAGAATCAAAATTTTCGCTAATGGGCGTTTCCCAGCTTCTCCTCACGCAATCGTAAGGACGCAATTTACCAATTGGATTACGGTAGCATGTTTTGAACTGTATGTCCCCTAAGCGTATATCCTTCAATTCGATATCGATTTACAGCTGCAAACATATTAGGCTGATATTATACTACCATTACATTTCTATGATTATTAACAGAAACACAATACTTCTCAAAGCATGGTACATCGAACTATTGCCTGACGTACTTTCCGCTTATAGTATACAGCTATAACCTATCTACCTAAAAAGTACAACCACCTATGTAATCTGACATGCTACTGATTGCATTTCGGCCGATACTACTATTGTAAAGGTGGGTACTACTGATGACGCATGCGAGTAGTATGTGTGTACCCGTAATTTCGCCTTGATCTAATGGAAGGTGGGATTGATTGCGGAATTTGTGGAACTACTTTGCAGTATTTGCTTGCAATTGTGCGATAGTCAATGAATATCCAGGAGAGTTCAAGAAGATATGTTTAACTAGAAGACGGATATTCAGTCTCTAAAAAAGCAACGTGCAAATTAGAGTTTAACTTTCCTGTCCGATAGTCTGTAACTGTTTGGTTGACGTTTTTCTAGTGGACAACTCCGCAGCGACGGGTTTCCCTCCTTACACTATTAGTAGTGGGACCTAACAGCCACAGTACGGGATCCAGAATGTTTCGGTCCCATGTGTTACTATATTGGTTGTCCAAATATCAGCAGATTTGCTTATATTTACTTATGTGCAGGTTTAATATACAGCGAATAATGAGATCCATTTGATCTGATAGCTTGCTTCAAGACACTATACTTGCACTTATATTTTCATAATCCAATAATATCTTACCTGAACCTGAGCACCATCAACAAACTGTTGAACCACCAAACACCTATTTTCGTCTAGTGCGGTGATAAAAATCCCTAGTATCAGTGAGAAACTCAATAACCAGGACCCAGCTTTGTTCTTCTTGAGTAAATAATCAGGCCAAGTTGTGTGGATTGTATCCGAAACGTCTCAATGGCACTTGATAATTTTTTGTCTGTCTTGGGTCAGGTCTCTCTTTTGGCGCAGACATGATTAATTCACGTGTGCCACAATTGTAAATGAAACGGTTGGTAAGTGTACTCCGTAGAATTGACAAATCTCGCCTAAATTGCCCTCTTCAGTAACGATCCTGAAGGCCCAGCCTAACAGTGTTGCTTTGCGTGATCTTCATATTTATCCTGATGCTTAATAAGTCGTGTACGATAGATAATTGATAAATTACCATAAAGACAACTTAGTATTTCCGAGGGAAGCTAGCAAGAAAATTCTGCAGAATGGTAGTTTCATCGATGCTTCGTTTTTTATCACTCAAATTTGTCGCATTCGTCCGACGAGAGAGAAATAAACTCAGAATATGTTGCAAAATGTGCTTCTTCTATCTCCAAATCTAGTTTGCACTAACAACGGGAGCTAAATTATATACCTTTTTATTTTTGGTTAATTTCTTCGTGGGAACTGGTGAGCAACCCATTAGGCATCCTGAAGAGATTTTCAGGTAAACATTTAGTGAACCCTTCGCGGAATTAATCAGCTTCAAGCAACCATTGGTGGGAGGTTTTCTAGCTCATACGGTCACGAATCCTCTTCTCCAAAGCCTCGTTCTCTCAAACGTTTCCTACTACCCTGGAGCTATTCTCCTGATTGTTTCACACTGAATCACGAGTGCGCATTTGAGACGCACTAACCAAAATGATCATGCAAGAACAGGAGAAGAACTGCTCAAGAAAGAGTGGTGTGGATACAGTTCTTCTCAAAAGATGAGATTGTAAAGATGGGATTCATCATCTGACACCACAGGTAGGTGACATTTTTACTGAGAGGTCTGGTGCAGACGATCTTAGAACGAAGTGATTTCTTTCTATTCGCCTTACTCTGTCAATTATGAGAAGAGTAAAAGGGTGTCTTGTCCTTTGATGCATAGTGGTAACAAGAAGTTGGAGTCGTGGAAACTTCTAGGATGTTCTAATGCATCACTTATATCGAACAGCGGGATGGCTGAAGTGGTTAGAGCGCGAATTTACTGACCGGAAGGTCCGTGGTTCGAACCCGACCGCTACCTCTCGACTTCCCCTGTCTAGGCTTAGGCAATTTGGCAGTATCCCAGCCCTCGTGCTCCCCTCGGGTAGCTTGGCAACTAAGCACCGGAAAGGTGATACAGTTGAACGATTTTTTAATTATACATAGTCTATTTGTCGCCCACTCATGGACGATTTATATGCGTGTTAATCAGTCCAATACTCTGCTGAAACTGGATTCTACCAGCGTGAATAATGGAAATCCCAAGGCCACCAGCTACAATGTTCTTTTTATCTAACAAAGGAGCATTGGCATGTGATAACACTCCGGTAGCTGTAATTCGTCTCTCTAACACTAGAAAAATGATGAACCTAGATGCACATTAAGCCAGGCGATACTTTAAAACTGAATCCATCATTTGGCTGAAATTCAAACGGATCGCCAAAGATGAAGATAGTTTAACAAGGATCGCGAAAAAGTTTCAAATCTCAAAGACAGTTCAACCCTCCCTAAAGTCACATCAGCAACATGAGTTTTGCGCATTTTGTTCAATATTGCTTGGGAACGGTTTTGTAGGCTTCTGGCAAGCGATCTAAAATAGTGAACAGTTATCTTCATGACGGTGTTTGGGTTGTTGTGTGAAAAATGTGATATAGTTACCTCTTTACCTTTAAAGCGGTAACCTTGCCTCACGATTATTGGAAATAGCCTACTCAAACATTTACCCCCTTGAAATACAATCACTTCTCAAATGTTACCGCAGCTGCTTCTCTAACGCCTCAAGTACAGGGACGTGAACAAGCTTTTGGCTGCAATTAAATTATAGCAGAAACTTCCGTATAACAAGCACTACAGACCGCAAGTAGGATCCTCGTTGGAGGCGTGAAGGACAGAAAGATGGAGTGCGGTGACACAACCCAAATAGGAAGAACACGTTTGTTTTTTACAGCTTAGAAGAGAATTGCCTCATCGTTTTGAGGGAGCCACTGATGCGCAACGGTCTGATTTCAACAGATCGTTGGAAAATAAATCGGCTGCATTCTCTAGCTGTGACCAGAACAGACACGTGCACGCTCGCAGGGACAGCTAACAGGCAAACTTTTCCCCAGTGTTGACGCACACCAAACAGTTGAAAGCAATTCTGAACTAATCGAGTGCTCACAATCTGCAAAGCTTAATTTACGGGCTTTTATCTCAATGTGTGATCAACTGTTTAATTTAATTTGCTTGAACGACGCCTCTTCGAAACACAGCTTTATGTCAGTGCTCTGGACTTCTCCCACATTCGGCATGCACGACCTATAAGC
>SJOL01010342.1:624605-651354 GCA_004794785.1 Opisthorchis felineus
GGGGGGAAGCAACGACCAGCGCAGCTCAGTTTGCTGGTAATGGCTTTCATACTTAGCTTTCAAGTCATAGTTTGACCTCCACTGGCTCGTTCCACCCTTCGGCTGGTTTCGCGAAAAGTGCTCCTCAATGAATTCGGTCAACTGGCACATGGAGCATGTGTCCAAGCCAGCGCGACCTATGGGGTGTAGTCCGTCCATTTATCGTGGGCGAGCCAGTTCTTCCGAAGGTCATTCGACGTAATTCAAAATTAATGATCCGATATCCTCACTAGCCTCGGGCAATGCTCTGAAGATATCGATGGTCAAACACTGAAAGTTTTATAATGTCCTCAGTGCACAACGCCAGATTTCCGACATAACTTGATATGACAAACTCAGGCGAGAGGTTCCCGCAAACCTTCTCACATCCGCAAGAGTCGGTTGTATGCATTAAAACGGCGTCAGGTCCAAGGGGAGCTATTATGTATGCGCACTTCATAGTTGTGAGCAAATGCCAAGGGAGCATTTTGACCCCATGGACATTGGAGGCGGGGGTAAGTGTTGTAAAATCGTATCAGTGACGAATTTGAAGAGGAAAGGCGAAAGAGGACAGCCTGGACTGATACTGCTTGATGTGATAAACTCAGGCATGAGCTTCCCATAAAACCTTCAATGTCCGTGTGAGTTGGCTGACAGCTCGTTAAGGAGGATCAAGAATTTAAGGAGGACACCTGTGCTCCATAGATACTGTCATAGTGTTTGATGATCCACTGAGTCAGAAGCAGCTTACAAGTCAAGGGAGACAACCGCTGTTGGTTGCTGGAGGCAATGTTGCTGTTCCAGAATCTGACGGAGGGTGAAAATGTAATCGATGCATCCCATTGCAGCCTGGTTTTCAAGGATCTGTCTCTCCCTATGTTCAGTCAACCTTTGAAGGATAAGACCAGAGAGCACCTTCGATGCTACAGCTGCGAGACACACAGCGTCCGCTTACTCATTTTGAAGACAGGGAGGACTTTCGATGCGCCTCATTCCATAGGCCCTTCTGTTCACTAAATAACGCGTCTATTGGTCTCGTCAGATGAGTCGCCAGGGATTCTGCGCCTTTTTTCAAGACGGCTGGGTACGGACCACCTGATCTTGGTGCCCTCTCGCGTTTCGGTGCCGCTAGTTCGGAGTTTATTTCCTTTTCTGACATGCAATTCACTGGTATGCATTATCTCCAGAGGCTGTGTTGCAGTAGGCCAATTAAACTGTTCTTAGAAGTGTTCTATCCATCTTTCCAGTCGGCTACTTTTGAGCGATTTAATGGGCCGTCTTTTTCACCCATCGCTTTACTGGCCGTTGCATTCCTACGGTCAGTCGATCGTATCATTTGGTACAGCACACGGCTGTTTCTTCTAGCAAGGGCCTTCTCCATCTCCTGGACACTCGACGTCCACAAAACTCTTGGTCTTTCCTTAGGCTCTTCACTATTTGGCATTTTAGGGGTTTGAGGGCGCTATCCTACTCTTTGCCTGCTAATATACATTTCCTGGCATCAATCAGTGCTAGCGATCTCGTCAATATCCAGTGGTCATTTGATCCTCTCAGAGAAGTCGGATAGACAGCACTGAACACCGCTAGCACAGCTTCTTTCATAATTTGCCGTGCTTTACTCAAGTGATCGCCCCCAGTATAGTGTTGTCGTTGAGCTAGCTCAGATCGATACTGTTGAGCTATGGTAGTTCTTCGAAGATGGTGGATTGGCATGCTTCCTACTGACTCTCGAGGGCCTGAAGAGAAACGGACTGTCAGGCTTGCTCCCACCATCGCGTGATCGGAATCAAGTTGTGTACTCCAGAAGGAACGCAGTCTTGGTTCGCGGCTCTCCACCGGTAGCTAATAGCCACATGATCCAACGGGCTTCACGGTTGATTTGCAGCTGGTGGCCGCCACTTCACGCAATGCGAACGTTTATGCTCCAAGTGCATACTGACCATAAACAGCTGGTAGTCAGAATACAACTGGAGTCACTGTCTGGCAAACACCGCCTCCGAATCGACCGCACAGATGTGATTCCAAAGAACTCCGACGAACTTGGACATTATTATCGCCCGCAAAGCTCACAATGACAGTGGTTCTTGCTTGACGAATGAGCCCGGATAACTATCGATATACAGAACTGAGGAAGTACTTGGCATTTTGAGATGCATGACAGCGCTTGGATCTTGTGTGCGTGTTTTGGAGACATAACAAACGTCAATTTTAAGGGAATATAATGTCTCGACGAGCACTGCCTGTTTGCCAGTTTGTATGGAGTACGAACGTTGAAACCTACTATGTAGGAAGGACCTCGTGGAGTTAGCAAGGTAACACTTTGTTTATTGCTAATAAGCAGCGAAGCACGTAAGGCACATTGGTTAGACAACTGAAAATCAAATGACCCTGTTTTTGTGATTGGAAGGGGGTGGGGAGGGATATCGATGGACAATGAACTGTACGGGCAAATGATACATCCCGGTTACCCAGTCCGAGGAAGGGGGTTGATTGAGGTGTCCCAATTTGAGCCTTTGACTCAGAAGTCTAGCCCACGGTACAGCGGGTGGTACGATTTTCTTTACGCACCCTGCCCGGAGCCGATGACTCAATAGTCTGACCTGCTCGGCTGCAACGGGCTGGCCTAACCCGAGGGTGCAGGAATGAAGGAATTACTGCCTGGCTCCTGATGCGCCTGCGCACAGCAGGGTTTTAGGAGTATTCTGACTTTACTGAATAGAGCACCGGAGCTGAGCAACTGCAGTGCGCAGTTTTTAGGCTGACATTTCCTAATCCATCCTTCCTCGGGGGACGGCAGCGTCGCTGCTTCCATGAGTATGGAGATGATGGAAGCCTGAAGGGAACACCTTCCTCCCTTTGCACTTATATTGAATGGGGCTAGTACGACTCTACGCCCAGACCGCTTCGTATTACGATTACTCGTAGTACGGGGTCTTGTTGCTCTTGGTCTGGCTGGTCCTCTTTGACCTTCCTGGCATAGTTGCACCTTGTGGAACAAAGTGCCCGCAAATATGGCCTGCGGGACCATTGCAACGCCCAAGCCCGACCACCACTCCAAAGTGGCAGCTTTGGGTCGGGTGTGTTACATGCACGTGAAGCGCAACCGGTTACTTCTAAAAAATGATAACCTTTTATTCAACTAGTATTTCATGCTTAGTTCCAAGCTGTATGAGATAGGTCTGCAGTACGGCACATGCACTAACCGTAGATCGGCTGCCAACTACAGGCCAGCTAGCGGACAATAAAAACATAAGTGAAACAACGTCAGTAAGCACAAGGGCCAAGCGACTGAAAACGTGAGGCAAGTCGGACCAAACCAATATTATTTTACCATTTAACACCTTCAAATGTTAAGTTCATAAACCATCGAAATCCACCTCCTAACGCGAAACCCCCATCTCTTCCTTTTCAAACCACTGGTCAAAATCGTTGGCTCTGGAACTAAAGGATAAGCCTACATTAGTTCTATAAAACCACTAGTGAGCTAGTGAGCAAACCAAAGGCTAGACAACATTCCAGAGCTACTAGAGCTTCGCAGAATTTTTCTAACAAAACAACCTGCAACAGCTGAGAACCATTCCACCATTTTCGAAGATTGTAGTATACTAGGAAGCCACCATTGCAGTTAATTTTCATTAACTTACTGTTTGCGCCTATGACGGGCAGAGCACCCATAACATTTGTCAGTCCATTGTACAAATTAGGTGAAGAAGTATCGTACGTCCAAGAAGGGTAAAAAATAATATTTGAGGAATTATTTGGTAACAGTCCAGAAACAAGTGCAACGCCGCCACCATATTGAGGCTTTAATCAGTATGAATGGGCCCGGTCAGTACTACCGACTTCAACCGGTAGTTAAAGTTGCCTTGCACATTTGTAGATGCTTCGCTTTCCACAGTCCAGTTATGCGACGAAAGGCAAAACAAAGCAAATGAACAGTGGACCCTTGGTCGACCAGTAATAGTATTATGAGGTGATCCAGAGGTACCCACGTACAGTATTGTATTTTTTCACGTAGCAATTATTCTCGCATCCATCGAGAAGGTGAAGTTGCTGTCGTACGGAAAACAAAAGAATGTTGTCCCTATGAGATGCGAAAGCCGACTGCCATCTCCTGAACGGACAACAGGAAATGTGGAAAATCGCCCTACGTAAAACCCTCTACCTTGAGGGCATGACTGAAAATGATCACCTTATGCCCCATTATAATGCAAATTACACGGCATACTACTTCGCTTCGGAAGTACTGCGTGATTTAAATGTTTGCAAAGACCAAGGAGGCTTCATAGCTGTTGAAACTGTTGTCCGTTTATTGACCTACATATAGTGTGAAATCGCCTATGCTCATATTGTATCACCTCAGAAACTACCTTGTCCACCTCGTCAAATCGATGACGTGATACTAATTCGTTTGCATTGCCCGAAGCCATAACATTCTTAGTAGAAAATTGATGGTGAACAAGACGATGTGCTCAATTCAAGTCATGTATTATATATTGCGAGTTTCGGCGGCCAACGAATGTTAACGACGTTCGTGTTATCATTATTCTTGTATCTAATTACGTATGCCACGACAAAAAGGCAATCGCACATTCACCCGTCCGAAAGGCTAACCACTGGGAAAAAATCAAACATCATACAGGTAAAACTAATTGACTGTAGTCGACAGCTCCGAGCCAGATAAGGTAGGGGCACAAACTGTTAGACAAATGAATAAGCTTATAACAGCCTCGTCAGAAACTGTTCCAAAAGCCACCAGCAAACCCAGTAGGATTCTCTAGAGCAGAACATCAAAACGGCTATACCAAGGGAATTAACTTGCGACCCAACTCCGAATGAATCGTCCCGTATAGATGAGGTAATCCTTCGAAATCGTACAAACCGACGAATAAACCTGCAAGTCCCAGAAAATGGTATGCCACAATCTTCCACCAGCTTGGAGCTGACGGAGAATTCAAATTGATCAACTTGGAAAGATCACTTTGGCACCTTTTAAGCCCGAAAAACGGATATGAAACTGAGAACCCCGCAAACCATAGTATATCCTTTTCATCCAAAAACGCTGGTGAAATTACTAAAAGGACTGTCGAGACCATTGGAAAGATAGTTCTAACTGATTTTTGCTCATGGAACCATTCTGACGATGTGGAAAGAGGAGATAAACACACCAATATTCAAATGTGGAAGTTGTGCTGTCCCAAGAAAATGTAGACCGGCAACACCCCCAACAGTTCTGTCGAAAGCCATGGGTGGTACCCCATTACTAGATGCAATATGAAATGCACAACAGACCTGATGATCGGGAGTAAGCGATTAAGGAAGGCGGTAAACAATGGTTCCCAAATAGAACTTATCCATTTGGACTTCTTTGGAGCTTTCTGTAGAGGTAAGCATAGAATTCTACTCCGAAAGTTTCAGTGGGACAGGATACATTCACCCAAAACTGAAACTTGACATCCCGAGTATTTGGTGCTTTATCATCTAACTTCAATTCGCTATGGAGTCGCACAACTTTCAGTTCCATGGCCTCAACTTCTTCGTCTTTATGAACGATATGCCGACGAATACACAAATCAATATTGTTTTATTCATTGACGACAGTAAATTTTTCCTCGGACAACCGAGGATAGCACACATCTGTAAGTGGGTCTGGGTTGTTTATATTAACCGTCAATGCAAAAGAGACTTTCAATGTCAAAAAAATGTGCTACTTTCTCCTTGCATTGCTAAAACCAATCTCCACACACTCGGAGAAGAGCTTATTCACATATCAGTTGGAGAACTGAATGCCAGAGCCTAAGCATGAGAAAATTTGGCCGTTCCTGACATTGCACACTTGACGCTGCCATCGCCAATGGCCAACTGGGTCTTCTCAGAAAGGAGATTGAAATTTTTGACAAATCCGCGTTTTCCTAACTGCTAAAGACACATCAGGTCCAACTTAGGCTGTGCGATTAAATGCTGGAGATCACAGCTAGAATGTGATCGAAACTTATGGTAAAAACCATAGTGGCGAAACACTTATTTCGTCGGATGTCTATACATAGTGAGTTCAAAACCAGACTTGTGACTCCTAGTTTGTTTTTCATGAAGTGTCGATGACTGCCCGGAGATGCGTGGGTCTATCAGAAGTTGGAAACTGTCAACTTCCCATTTCAATCGTTACCTGTGCTCTCGAAAACAAACCATCTCTAAGACACACGACTCAAACTATCATTCCATCACCCCATATCATGACAGTCAAAAAATAATATTTTCACTCTCTTGGTCGTTACTGTAACTTTTCCGGGTTACACGGTTTCCGTGCTAGCCATATTTAAATTGTAAAGAAACTGGCCTGGATTTTTATACACCTATCGACTAGTAAAGACCATATACGTGGCTTTCATCCACCGGTAACATTCGACACTAAACTGTTTTATCTGGCATGTCACGTGATCAACTTATACTAACATTCTCGTTACACCGTAATACTACGAGTCTGGCCCTTCAGTATTAAGCGGCCTGTAGGACTCCACAGCACGTTGGGGTATACGCTTCCTATCTGTGAAGCCCGTTGAGACCACAGCCAAACCGGATGCTTTCACACAAACCCATCGGCGCAACAGACAGATTCAATTAATTGGGCAGTTTCTGTGAATGTTAATTAGACGTGAATTTCGAAGCCTATTGCTGTAACTAAGTGCTGTACCCGCTCCAGTGCCTTGTTTTCGTAAAAAGACTCGCCAACAAGGAACACAACAGCTTCACTGCAAAAGTCACAAGGGTATTCGCGGTATCTAAAACGCACTTTCGACCTTGATCCAGGCTGTCTGACCATCGTCGGACGTGCTTCTGTGAAATGCCTGAACACTCATCGGCCGTTACTGAAGTGATTGACTGTTTGAGTGCTCAATCAGAAGCTGGCCTTTCTGGTCAGGATGCTTGACGGCTTCCCTAGTGCGATTTTGGTGGAGTTTGCGTGTCTCAGTAGGTTTCGGGTATTCTGGGATTATTTTCAGGAATCTGACCTTCCTGACATTACCAGACCGAATAATTACATCAATCGCTGCTGCGGAGTGTACCATCATGGATTGCATGCTATCGGAAGTGCATGGGTTTCCATCATCTGCCACCTTTCCAGTTCGAAGAATGTGTTGACATTATCGAGTAACTATTGTTTGTTCTTTCCGTCGGAAAAATGCCTAGCCGTTGGCGAATGGCCATGAATGTATCCGTATCGGAGGTAAAGAAATATGGCTCGGGCCAGTCTACTATTATCTCGCTCTTTTGAATCTGTTTGAGTGTGTGCTCCCGGATTGAGTAACAGGGGCCCTGGGGAACCAGGACTCGCACCAGTCCATCGACACACGGTATACGCTATTGATTACTTGTTTCATTCAGCAACGGAGGCAAACGTAAGGGCTCTACGGCTGTTCTTCACCTTCTACGTGGATATTAGGACAACGTCGACGGAGAACTCGTTGCAGATTTCCGTCAGCACCAGTTGGTCTAAGCTACCTCACTAACCAAACACAAGCCACAAGATGTTGGTCGATTCTCTAGATTCAATAAAACTGTCAGATACCGCTTCCTCTTTACTCGTCTCCTTGTATGGGGATAATGACTATCCTTGATTACATTATCTGGCGCAAGTTCGCCGCAGCACAGTGATTGCTTGTGGTTATCACGTGCTTGGATTTACAACCTGTGATGAATTAACTTGCTATTCGGTCAGATGAGCTGTTTCTCCCCCTCCGCGTCGAAGAACGAAAAGATGTTTCCGATTTCAGAAGTTGTAGGTGCTACAGTGACCTCTGAAAGCTTTCAACCGGTATCCATTTTCAACTCACTTTTCCCCGGACCCATACTGCGAAAAGTTTGGATGCGAATTTGTCAACCCCCACAATCAGGCTGTTTTCATCAGAGTTTGGTATCTAGCTTTTCATTTTACGAGACAGGACACTCTCTGTCCTATGCAATCGTATCCATATCTCTGACTGCTTTTCTCCGCCCGCACTGGATTTCGTTTTCCTCGACCTCTTTCCGGAGCTGTTTATCAGATCGTCGAGGTGTTTCTAGGTGATCTGGGAACTCAAGAAATGTCTTAGCTTTGTTCGATGTTATTCCCAACTTCACCGAACGATTTTTGGATACCATACACATCCTTCTATAATCACAAAGAAAATTCATCACAAACTATTACTCGCCCGAAATTCCATTTCCCATAATTCTGCGGTGCCCTCACTGACTCTCCTTGTAGTCGTTTGAACTCCCTAGCGCAACAACCACATGTCCCGCCCACTTGCCTCAAGCCTAGGCCGATGGGTAGCTTAAGCGTCTTCTGTTCTGACGTATATATAAGTATTCATTATTGTTGCATGACTTCCTAAATCTGTGCTAACTAATTCAGCTCAGGCTACATGAAGATGCGCTTGACCTGACTTGACTAGCCCCGGTATTTTAGCCAAAGAAGGTTCCATTTCTCTGCTTAATAAGACACAACGAGGTGGCTTTTACAACCTGTCTAACCTGTGGCATCTGTATGACACCAGCTTACCTGTCACAATGCTGCTACACTGCACTCATACTTTCATTCACCCTGAAAACTGTACCACTGCAAGTAGGTGTCACCAAATTTTCCATGTCTGTATTTCCAGGAAGGATGGTTGACTTGGTGTGAATTTCAGAAGGAAGATAACCGACAAATGGAGGGGAGGGTTTACCTCGTGTATGGTGCTTCACTCAAACACTGTAGGGGAGAAGCGGTCTGAAAGAGGTGAAATTATGACCGGAACTCAGAGCAGGATTACCATGACCAGCAAACAGCTGCATTGTTAGCTGCACTCCCCCAGGACTGAGAGGGTCAATGGTGAGACGCTCATAGATATGGCTCAGTGGCGTGTCCACAGTCACACTTTTACCTTTTGCCTTCCATTGCACATGTTTCCGCAGTGAGCGTTTGCCCCATCCCGGGTGCCCAATGTCCCAACACTTCTGAATATACGCTGCACGAATTTGAGATCCTGCATAGCAGGCTAAGGTAGCTGAGCCATGTGCTAGGCATGCCGAGCTAGGGAGTTTTTCTACCCCTTATTCGGGGTGGAGAAAACCTACAAGTGAACAGAACATAGCAGACGGGAATGAAGAATGTCAAGAAAAGCCTCGATATCGTTGATGATGCCAACCTTCCAGACTGAAGCGCACACGACCCCCCCTGTGCTTCGCTGGAGACACGGGGGGATACGGCGGCTGGCTGATGTCAGTGGCTTTCCTGCTGCTAGTTTCTATCCAGAGTGCCTGAGTGAGAGTAGGAAGTGTAGGCAACTTGGATGTTTGTGACAGGCTAACCTTAGACCTTCCTGTCCCAATCTCCTTTCCATTATAAGGCTTTATTCAAACACACTGACGTGGTTGCACGCCACTCACGTAAACCTCGATGCCAAGTGTTCACTCGTCAATGGTGGTGGAAACTGTGGTAGGCAACATCATTGTACAGCGATTCAGTATTTCTACAGTGAGGTATATGAAGTAGTCAGCTATATACTGCGTACGACAGATTTGGTTGTCGTAGTTGTTTATTGACCGTACGGCCAGGTTTGTTGTAAAAGGCTTCAAGCTACAGAAAAAGGCCGTGAGTATTCGTAAGTGCCCACGTATCCAAAATGTTAATTCAGACAATTCGGCTAGATGAGAGCACGAACACACCTGATATCGCTTGGCAACCACATTCCGTAATGTTTCCTGTCAAACGCAATTCGAGTGCTGAAAGGCGGACTACATCCCTCACATTCATTCAAGTCATACTGTGTACCTCACGGCGTCGGGACATAGGACACAGGACATAAACATGGTATTCGTCTGTGTAGTGATTCGGCGAGCGGCACTGGATAAGTTACTCAACTGAAGCGCTCCCTGTGCAACCAAACCAAATCCCTCAGTCTTCCAGAGAACGTGCTGAACCATATTTAAGACCAGTCCCTGGATTTTCCACCTCGTTTTACCGTTGCGCGACGTCCACCTTATGCCGTCCTCCGTTCGAAGTGCAGGGCAAGGGAAGTCAGAAGAAATATCTACCACGTGATCATTGAGTAGAGGTGAAGTACCCGAGTAGTCAGTGTCCTCAGTGTTAAATGTTGGAGAGGGATAATGATTGCTCAGTTTGCCCAAACGGTTGCTTCACGATAAAGAGTATTTGTGGTCATGGATATCAGGCAAAAGTAGACAGTCGAAAACACAAGTTGACTACCGGCACCTAAACTGATGCTCCAGTGCAGACGATATGCTCACAATAAACTGGGGGCTTACGCAAGTTTTGGTGAACAGCAGACTTTCACATAATGAATACGCACTTCTGAAATTAAGGTTAGCAGACCAAACGTGTTGGTCTTCCGAGCACCGAATGTCGGCTTCACAGCCACACAACACTGTGCTTTTGCACACACGGACCCGACTTGATGCATGAGGGGTTATCGTGTCTACATGCAACGCTTTTCATCAAAATACCACCGTATCTCACTAACGGCTAACGTTCCGAATGTCCTGCATAAATGTCCTAAGGCTGTGTGACGAAAGTCTTGAAATTCGCAAACACAGCGAGGAGAGTATGGCGAAACCCTATGCTTTGTATCTAAAGGATTAATCGCTGTGTGGAATTCACTCTTTATTCCAATACAGAAATTCTATGCTAGTTACTATCAGGTTTTAGTTGTATTTCGTAGAATCCTGGTTCCACTCAACAACAGTCCCTGACCAAAGTTGCGGATAGGTTGAAGCACATTTGACTGTTTCACTAACCCCGGATCTTCATCTTGCACTTTTGCCAGTTGTTGCTTCTTTCGGTCCTTCTAGAGATTGCATGTCGATCACCGATTTGGAAGTCTTCAAACTGCATCAAACTACCGATTCCACGCTACTGACTTCCTTCAATCAGCTTATTAGAAACAGGAATCTTCCTAACATCTGTAGCTCCCTGTGCCTAGTTTGTGTCCAAAAATTGTGTCACCAGCTGCTGTTGGTGGGTGTTCCGAAGTCATTCGATATACATCCCTTAGGGAGACGGGAGCACGCGAAATGCAAAAACGAAATCCTTGACATCCAACTCACTGGCCCAATTAAACCAGGATAATTTTCGGTTTTGGAGCATCTAAATCACACCTTCCACTAGGCGACCACCCATAGGATACAACTTCCAAAATCGCCAGACACTGAAACAGTTGTGTTGTCACGATCAGCTCTCTCAAATTCTGACCGCAACACACTGGCTCTTAACTTGATATACTCAAACACCTCATTAGTGCCAACCCAAAAGAAGCTTAAATAAGACTAACGATGGACAGGCTAGCAAAGGACATGGATTGTAGAGATAGGCATGAGTAGATCAATCTTATGAAATTTCATGGGACACTAAAACTGCGGTCGTCCACAGATAGATTGTCTCAATTTAGGTTCCAAAACGTTCCATTGCGCAATAGACTAATCTTGGTTCAGCTAATTTGCTGTTCGTCTGCAAAGACAGTATTTTTTTCTCTAACATCCGAAGGTCATAACGAATTGTCTCCTAGACCAAATGTGTATCCTCTTGAGCAGTATGATATACGGATGATCTTGTGTATTTTCTTCAACTGGTTAGCGAAAAGCCCTTGAATGTTTTCAGCGGTAGACGGCGGGTGTGGTGGACTTAGTCACAGATGCTTCACTGCCGTAAAACTGTTATTTACTCGAAATGCTTGTGGAAAAAGGAATAAAAGCGGATAGGGAAGGGACTTAGTGCCAGTCTACCACAATCATTCCGAGGTGCCTACACCTCCACTGACTCACTCTGGATAGAAACTGATAACAATGCCATTGACATCGATTAGCAGTCATATCTTGCAGCGTATGCAACCATGCGCTGAGGAAAGCACGTGGACCCCACCCTGGAAGGCGATCCGCACCGACAGCACCTGGAATCTTCGTAACCTCTTTCATCACCTTCCAGGTTAAAACTTGACCATTGCGGATAAACTAAATCGAATCATACTCATAAAAACGGGTAGCGTAATAAGACGAGGTAGGAAATGTTTGGGACACAAGCTGTTTTGTGTGACAGTCGACTTTGGATACGAAGATGACAAATCGCAATTATTGTGGCTTTCCCTCCTAGGGGATAAGTTCACTGATTCTGGAACTAGTGTGTCTTTGTCCTAAGAAATAAAATGATACTATGAAGATATGGCGGCAAACGCAGGAGATTCATATCCGTCATCGATGGGTCTAGTCGTTGCAAGTGTTCGGAATCGGCGCACTTGCCAAACATCTCTTTTTGTATGCTGCAATGTCACGTGTCCCACGGACGTTATTCAGCCGGATCTACAAAAACTTTGAGTTAGACTTCTCAGTTTATTTGTTCTTTACACCTCTACACCCCATCGGTGAAATAACTTGGGATACCAAAAGTAACTCTCGCAGGGAATGCCCCCTCTTGGAAGAAGACATATGAGCCATCATCATTTTTGCGACCGTCTGGAGAATGTCAAGCAGTATGTGGGTATTGGCTACATCTTCCTCATAGCTTTCCAATAAAAACCCTCAAGTTGACTCCGTGTGGCCTTTTTGACAGAATCCGACATTCTTGACGTACGGAATCTGACCTACTTGTTGTTGTTTCACAAGGTATGTGAAACTTCTTCGTGAGAAGTCGCCACTCGAGCAGCCAGTCAATACATGACCACGTGATTTGGTTGGTGATTGAGGGATGAGTGGCGCCATGTTCAGTCTAAGTGAGAGCTAATCACACTGCTGATAAGCCGCTCATGGCCTTACGGTCAAGTGTTCAACCACTGGTCGGAAGGTCGCGGGTTCGTGAGATGCGCACTGCCGATGATTCCCAACAAAGATGAAACAGCTGTGCACTGCTTCTTGGCTTTTCACTGAAAGAACGAAATCTCTATTGAAAATCAGCAAATCTCCTAACATCACCAACAATTAGCAGTTTAGTCAACTGACCCATATCAGTCAGTGACAGATGCATTGTCACCGTGGTGTATCGTTGCCTAGGGATTAGGAAGGCAGATCGGTGAAACAGTATAGCGATAATATCCCTCCTTCAGGTGGCATGGCAGTTAGCCACCGAAAGGGTATTGCAGCTGAACGACTTATTTTATTTTTATAGCGAGGATACTGTACAGGTAACTTTGTATCGTAAGCGATGTTAAATGTTTGCAGTAATGTTCAGTGATTGCGTTACCTGACTGCTCATAGCTACCGACCTAGTAAGCGTAACTTCGTTATCATCACCATTACTAACATGGTCATAGAGATCATCATTACCATACAGAACAATATAACCAGTTTTCTTCGCGAGCTTATTTCTTAAGCCCATAAATAGCACCGCATCTCGCTCAGTGTTCATCATCTTCAGTTTGTTGCATCGACGCCGCAGGCAAAACACCGCTACTCAGAAAAATTTTGATTGAATCATGTGCCTTGGTTCACTCCGACAGCCAAGGTCATCAAAAATGGAAAAGCTCGCAGGGAAGTGTGGAGTGAACGCTAGCACAGACAGTACCTGACAACAACTTAACCATTCGCTTCTAAAACCACAATAGTCTAATTTAGGTAGAAATATTTCTCTTTTTCAGCAATGAAAACGTGTAATATTCGTCGAAATTAGGCTCTTTGTTGTTCACTAACCTCCCTGTTTGGGAATACGTTGAGATCAAGGACCCTACAATCCTCAGTGGCACAGGACATTTTCTTTCTCGAGATCAATATAATACTGGAGAGGCTACATCGCCCTGCTACCACCAGACGAACCTAAATTAAGCCGAACACTCTAGTCGGTTCTGAGATCCAGACACATCGGAAATTGAAAGACCTGAGTCCTAGATTACACCACTAGATAACTGAGACGCACTCGCTGATCCTTTACTAACAGATATCCATCAATATTTCCTTTTTTCAGGGCTTGCAAGGCGTAGACAAAGATATTTTCTTTAGTCTGCCATGCATTGTGAATACTAACGGAGTTCGCGGCATTATGCTCCAGCAACTGGATGATGATGAAAAAGAGAAACTGTTCGTCAGTGCGAAGAAGATGGAAGAACTGTTACAAAGTATCGAATGGTAGACGGACAAGACAGAACAACAAATTCAATTGAATGCTGCGCTTTATTGACTTCTCAATGTACAACGTGCATGATCCAATTGTATCATGTTTTCCGCCACCTGGAGGAAAGAAATATACACCATTTTGGTTAAATAATCTTGTATTCAAACAACATCATGTACACTGGACTGTGATGACAAAAATAAAAGCAAAGCTGAGCAAACAGTGCACTCTGAGTAGGTCTCAATTAATTAATACTAAAGTATAAAAGACAAAAGAGCATTGAATCACAATCCGATAAAATGTTTATGCACTGTCACTGTCCAACAGAATGGCTTGTTTGATGGACGCAAATTTCAAGACTGGTAAATGTATCCTGAACGCCTGAAGTGTCTGAAATGCGACCACCGACTGGGGTTCAACAGCTACTTTGGAAACGTCTGATGGTTGTGGTTAGATAGGTTTAGTCTATTCAGAGCAGCATAGTCTGAAACACTCAACCCGGCTAAGTCATCATCGATAGCATGACATCACTGTTCAGCACTGATGCTTCGCTGCTGCACAGTTGTACGGCTACAGGGTCATGAGAGGCGATGGGTAACCACGAACCAGTGTTGTGGCAGGCACTTACTGATCCAACTGAAGGGGCATTCCGCCACACTTGGTTGTTGGTCTGTTCGCCAGGCTTGACATTTGGATTGCAAACGTTTCATCACCAATGGAGGCGACCTTGTCACTCAACCCCACACTGACAACTTCGCCTCAGCCTCCAGGCCAAGCGCCTGAGCTACCTGCATTCCACAACATTCCGCTCATTGTCAAGTTGGCGCGCAGAATAATGAAACACGGAAGAGAATACCAGGCAGGAATTGTGACGATGAACCTTATAGCTTAAGTTTTGTCCTAGACCGACCACGTCATCACTTTTGGTGGGAACCTTCGAACGACCACCACATACACAAGGAAACTATGCAGTGTAATGTGTACTGTACTCGGCCTACAGGAAAACAATGTCCGTGGTTGAAACGGTCACTATTAGGCCGTGTTCGCAGAAGACATGAAGCCTCTTTTGCGCCAAAGACAATATCCTAGGTTTACTTTTTCTGCATATTTTTGCCCATTTGTGCGAATATTGATCAATTAAGATAGATAAAGTACGTAGGTCATTGACTCGTTAGGAATTAGGGTACACAGCGCAAACACACATAATCCGTTGAGTAACTTCATCCACTCGATTTTTGGGGTGAGGGAATCGAAAGGGTACATGACAAATCTACCAAGCAGGATGAATTGAGGATATGGATGTACCTCTCAAGATAAATACAAAACAAGACATAACAGTAAAAATTTTCCTATGGTTGCCTATTGTGAAATGGACCTCCGGTAACAGTATGTGGCAACTCGCGTGAAGAACCAAAAGGCGTTACGGGAAAAGGGCTCAGAAGAAACCCACTGTTTGGCCAAATACCAGCATAACCATAGTACCAACTTGTTAGCAGCCACCGTTACTATCGCTTCAAAAACGATATCTAACTCCAGCAACTACAATCTTTGCATTCCATTCAGGCGGCATATGGAAGTAAGCAACACAACTACCATCTAAAAATTACTAAGTTCCACCATGTTTTGCCAATTGCTTCAAGTATGTCAGGCGACAGACACGAAAACCTCATCACATATGTAAGGTTTGTAAAAGGGAACACGTACCAAGCGATACCAAGAACAACAGGTTAATAGAACGACATTAATTCTACCACTCGTGAACTCATTCACACTCTCTAGTCACTATTAATGCCTAGGTCAGAAAATATGTGTTGACTAAACTTTTCTCCACACAAGCAGTAAAAAGTTCAATGCCATTGGTCACCACGCAGGAAAAATAACTCAGTAACGTATAAGTAATAGGTCCTTACGAGTCGATAGCTCGACGTTTATCCGTTAGGTTTCGCACTTCCTTCTCTCGTCGTTTAATAGAATGAACCATCTTCTTGTAAGCATTTCGATGCTTCTTCGGAAGCAGCATTTCACGCAGTTTTCTCTCAGCATTGGCATCAGACTGTTCTTTCATGCGTTTACTTTCCTTGCTCTCCAATCGCCCCGGCGTCACGATCGGTTCTTCGCCTAAGGAGATTACGAAACAGTACGCGTAAATAAACCTAGATGCGTTTTTCAAGTGTCATTTGACTACACGACGACCTCATGTATATGATTAAATAAGTAACAGCTTATGAAAACAATCGTGAATGTCAAATAAGCTCACCTGCGAATTAAGTTGGTTGGTGTTAATGGCAACCTCTACTGGATCACCATTATTAGAGACGGTAAAATATCAACTGAATCTCTCGTTGATGGTATGCTGCATCAAGAAAAAAATGTTAGTGAGCTTTCGAAGAACTTCCACTGTTTTGGTGATTCCCGGACAACTATAACCCAGCGACTCTCCCCACCGAAGAAGGAGCGCACTCAGGAGAACCCAAATACCCTCTTAGCCTCGTAGTGATTGCGGTCAAAGTAGGTGTTTAGGCGTAACTTGCAAGAAAATCACACACTGATTCTTCGGTGGATGAATCAATCATGAGTTGTTGAGTTTTCCAGGTGGCCTATTTGAAAGTTGTATATCTTAACTTATGAAGGCCAGTCATAGAATATTATATCATAATTGAAACAACTCCGATGAGAACACTGTAGATTCTTTACACAAGACCCACCCAGATACTGCTAGCCACAGTATGGTTAAAATCAGCCGTGTTCAATCACGCGAACCTTCGTCAGTTTTTTAATCAGCTTCGTAATGTGCTTGATTTTTGTCCTGCATGTCACTGGGGGTTTGCTTTCATTATTAGAGACGGAGATATATTTTCGAAACTGGTCAACGAACAAAAGTAGTGATCATTGCAACTTTCACGTATGTATTATGGTTTATAGCTAATAAACTTCAAGATTATGGAGACTTCCCATTGGGAAGATGCAGCTTTCCTGGCTAACAGTTCGCTTCACAGGATACTACTTATATCCCATTTGCATGCGACATCAATCAACCTATACATATGTCCAATTTGCAAGAAGGAGCATTGAGAATGTATGCAGTGTATATAGCTCTGTGCTTAGGCATTGCACAAAACTGCCTCCTAATTTGTTTCCAAGTAAATAGAACGTCATAAAAGAAAACACAAGTAGTACTTCACGTAAACCCCCTTTCTTAGCCTGAGCAAATCGCCTTTGTAGACCTTCACTCATTCCTCTCCCCATCCCTCAACCGATCCACTATGACCCACTCGGTTGCCAGTTGCCCAAAGATCGTTCAATTCCCGAACAATCGCCAAGTAAACTAAACCAAAATCATCTTTTACCAAATTCAGCAACATCCTGAATCGCACCTAACATACGCGACCATTGTGTATTGATATCATCGAGGAATACAGAACTTGCTTCGGATTTTCGCGGACAGCCTCAGTCAGGAATTGTCGCTCATCCGGGCAGTCGGAAAAGATGGTGTTGATCCTCTTAAAAGGGCGAGCTTACAGACGAGCTGAATTGCTCATATCATAGTGCGAAATCATCCTTAGTTCCCTCCTTCCGCTCCTCTGAAGGGATAGGAGTTCTCTACTCATGAAGTTCACTTATATCCTCCTATGAGATACAGTCACTAGTGGATTGTGTCCAAAGTGTTAGAATCGCGTGTTGGTGACACACAACCAACTGAAGTCAGTGAAGCTAAAAAGTCTACTAATATTTTCACAGCAAATACCGAGAACGCACTTCACAAGAATACGGGGCGTAGATGTACCGCACAGTCTGATGTGGATACTCCAGCCAGCAGCGCCTATAGGCACGTTGTACTTCGACATTTTGTCGTCAGCTGCCCCACGCCTCCTGTGTGTTAAGTGCCGATGATGTTTTCACCGGCCGGAAGTCCGAATGAACAGCAACAGGTGGCCCGCCGAATCATCTCGGGTTCAGCCCAGCAGTCCAGGTACTGATCTTTGTTGAGACGATCGACCATTTTGATCCTTGATAGTTTCAGCAGGGGAAGGTTTTTGATACCTGTCGTGCGGATAAGCCGAATCATCTTGGGTTCAGCCCAGCAGTCCAGTTACTGGTCTTTGTTGGGACGATCGACCATTTTTGTCCTTGATAGTTTCAGCAAAGGAAGGTTTTTTATACCTGTCGTGCGGATAAGCCTGAACAATTTTTAGATGTTCCAGAGATTCGCCCTCCTCCAAATCTTCCTCTCCGTCGGTGTGCACTCACCTTTAAATCTGATAATGATATCATGTGTATCGTGTTTTGACCAGCATGAACACGGTCCAGGGATCCAGTAAGACTTGAGCCTCGTCAGAGATATAGTGCTTCGAAAGAATTTATTGTGGTTGATTAGGTATACTTGTCCTAACCGGCCCCTAGTAGGAATGCATTTCGGCACAATGATGAAATGGATTATGAATAAGGTATTGCAGGTAGTTTTGACCTTAGTTTGTTTTGGGATCTGTGATGTCTTCAGTTTCAGATGGGCGGATTTCAAGTGTTCCCTGGAAGCTCCGGACAAGTGTATGGTCCGAATAGACATATGCTCGAAAGCCCAGTCGTATTGTTAGTTTCCAAATGCCTGGATGGAGACCTCAGGACTTGCAAACTCAAAGACATGTTTCTCTTCGTGTAAGAGTTTCAAGTATTTGAGGGAGCCAACTAGGTTTCTGGTTTTCAAGTGGACGCTCAGCAAATTGGTATGATCGTCGAGCTGTTCACTTCAAACGAACCAGTAGGGTGCAGCTGCCGAAGAAACAAGGTACAGTCTGCATGTTTTCTTGACAACTGTCCCGGAGGATTACACAGTCGGCCCAAACAGAAAAACTAGTCCACATTGTGAACCCTAAGTGTATCCTAAAGGTGTACGTACCTGTGGAGTGGAGCGCGAAACTGAAGTGCACAGGTGTAAAAGGTTGCCCTGTTGAACAGTAGAGTATAGAACAGAAACTACTGTGTTCCCCGTAGAGTCGAGCGCAAGCGTTTGAGTATTAGGCTCGGAATAGATTCAACAGCTTTCAGGAGGCACTCTATGAGCCGAGTAAGGTTTCATTAACGAAAAAGGTGGTGGGTTTTTGGGACCTGTAGCAGCAGCACGGAACACAGCGTGGCGTGAATCCCTCAACGACAACCACGATCATCCCTAAGGTTTGTACATGACCAGACCAGCTTTTCGAGGGTGAATAGTGATAATGCTCATGGCAACGATACGTGGTGTCCATGTAGCAATATGGTACTTCCATCCATCGTCTACGTGGGGGAACGAAGGATGTTGGCAATGAGTCCCAGTAACGGTAGCTCCATTACATTTAGTGGCTGGTGATCCGCTCCCCAAGCATGGAAGTTGCGTAGCAGAAGTTTCATCACCAGCCGAAAAGATAACATCAATACTCGGTTGGATGGGTTCATCCTCCTCATGCGTTTTCGCTTATGCGATTCCATGACAGTAGGACACTTGATATGACTGACTTGATTGGGGCGGCTTTCTTAAAATCTCATTGGTTTATTTGTGGGTTGTGCTGCGGCCCGTTGTGGTCCATATCTCTCGCATGTGATTGGTTCGTTGGATTTTTTTTCAATGGTTCCGCGCCCAGTTCCGGTTAGCCTGTTCATGATGCATTACATTATGGTGCGTCTTTTTGGCAGTTTACTGGTTAGTACGCAGTTTTTCGGAAGGGTCACCGGGCTGTTCTATGATAAACTTATATGAAGATTTCGTCCTGTAAGTGAAGCCGAAATCTACGCTGAAAGGCAGAGGTACCGCACAGCTGTTTCATCCCTATTGGGAATCATCAGCAGTGCGCCCCTCACGAACCTTAGAGTTTCAAAACCATGACCCTCGGTTAGTAGTTTGAACACAACCGTTCGAGTGCGAGTTAATCACACTGCTAAGCAGCCGTTCGTGGTCGAACGGTTAAGTGTCTAATCTACTAACCAAGATGCTGCGGGTTCGAAACTCTGGAGTTTCGTGAGGCGCGCACTGCTAATGATTCCCAGTAAGGATGAAACAGCTCTACAGTGGTTCTTGGCTTTTCAGCATAGACTAGCTTCACTTATAGGGCGAAAATCTTCATTAAAATTCCCAAATCTCCTCACACTACCAACGAATTTATATGAATATATTTGTTGCATGTGGTCGTATAGAACCGAGTACTTGTCGTATAGCGGTTGTATCTGCCACAGCTTCGTTCACCGATGATTTGGGAGGGTGGGGTAGGTAGCTGCGCATTGGAGGCGGGAGTTGATAAATTGGTGCGTAAATACGGTGGGCCGTTAAGTGGGGGGGATTCGGAAGGGAGCTATGCATTGAAGGCAATAGCTTAGAAGTCACCACCAAACCATTGGTGGAAAAAAGGATTGTTTGAATGCCAACATAGATTAAAAGTCGTGTGAGATACTCCTTGGTGAGAAATTTAGGGATGCATGGCCTCGGATTCAGTAGCGTTTGGGGGCTCATAGCTCGTGATCGATTTTGAGGCGACCATTAGACGATCCGAAGGGCGCAAACGTTGTACGGTGTGACTCGTTTCGGCTAAGTGACATAAAAGCACTTGAGCTTTAATCCACAACTTAGCCGATCCGGTTTTTCTAATCCATCATGAAAGAGAAATGCCTGCACAAAGTCCCCCAAAGACACGATCAAGCGAAAAAGTTTGTTCAGAGGTAAAACGAAAAACCCAACTCGACCGACCCAACAGTGCAAACAATAGTCAAACAAAGCATGCTTCGATGCGTCAAGTACAGTTTCTGAGGTGACTACAAAAACAAACCCGACAACGGTGACTTATCCACTTGTGAAAACCTTGAGGTGGACAATGCCAAAAGCGGAGGGGAAGTTGGATATACTGATTAAAACCTATTTTAAATGAGACTTACGGCAAAGCTTGTGACAAACACAAAATCACATTGGTATAAATTCAATGTTAAAGGATACAGCCCGTTTTTAATCGCTCCCGTGCACGAAGATCAGGAACGATACTACCACAACCATACTGTCACAACTAAAACCGACTTTATGGAGGCGTGGTACTACAGCGAAAAAGCCATGAACAAATACGTCAAAACCACTTCAAAGTACCAACTATGATAAGAATTAGAACCGTAAGTAGAATTCCAGAACTGTTGACCTCTGAACTGTATATGGGAACAGAGGGAAAGCTCCTAAAACGGGCAGGTGCATCCAGGTCAAGCAGATAAATCGATTTAACTGGAATGCATAATCACTCAGAACATGGGCCAACAAATTAAAGTACCGAAGAGAACAAAGATTAAAACTATAAAACGGAGGGAAAGACTGGCCACTGTAAAGAATTACATCGAGTCGGCAAGGCGCAAACAATCAACCAAGCACCACCAGACCAGTCTAACCAAACTACGAATAGGTGTGCGATAGACTAGTTGAATGCAAGGAGGACAGACAATAACGTAGCACACTGCACATGGAACATTTAAAAGGGAGGACGAAACTACCGAAAAGTTACCGGGTAAACCAAAATCGCGTAGGTAGTGGGAAGTTCGGCGGCAACTTTTAAGATGTGAAACGGTATACGTATTTGAAGGAGAGATTTCGCGGCTCCAGATTGGTCTGTAGCCAGGTACAAGTCGGTATAAGGTGTTGATCATCAACCAACGACAATCAACACCTTATTTTGTCTACAAAGGAATACTTAGATACTGAGCAACGAACTATAACTTGTGTACGACCCCAGATGAAGAACAAATTGCGTACCTTTGGCTGGTTTTCGCAATTTACTATTAGTTTTCCCCTTCTTTTTGTAACCGTCGAATGAGTTGTCTGTGTTATCCAAAGCAGAATGTACATCTCCAACCTCCATCTGGCGCTCATCAATAGGCCCGTTAGGTTCCATTGAAGCCTGAACCGTAGGACCACGCAACTTCGCCAAGCTAACCAATCCAGCTAAATAATCTGCCTCCGGTGGCCTGTACAGCGAAGCTCCATCACCGAAGCCAGGTGCAACGCCAACGAGACCTCCACGTTGGCTCACTGATCCCTCGCCGATTTCGCCCAGAATTTCAGTGAGTCCAGAGCCAGCTGCAAATGGACTCAAATGGGGCGGCAAACTTGAACCTGGAAGATAATCTTGAGCGGGTAACAATCGACCCGCGTTCAGGCTATCGAATACCCATTGTGGTTGAACGTAATATCTGAAGGTTTGGGAAATGACAAAAAAATGCATTTCGCTTGAATACAATAGCGAACAATAGGATGGCAATGACGGAAAGTAGATAAAACATCTTGAAGGAAGCTTCAGTCATGTTCTGCTCCTAAATCAAAAGCTCAATGGATCACTTTACTATGTGGGAGGAGCCCTTAATTCGATCAGTTTGAATAACCGCACCCAAATAAGGTGTATGTTCACCACAGAATTTCGTAGCGTCAATACTATGGGCGTTATCGGATGCTGTTCAAAGGTAGATAAAGTACTCGCTTTGATCGTCCAACCAAAGACGTGTGACCTTAGTAATTAGTAATGATGAATATTGTCGGAACCGATGACGCTATTGCAGAGCCCGTTTTCCCTCTAAATGTCGCAAAACCATTTAGAATGAACAAACGCCAACGCTCAGTCCTAATATCTTCCTTATCGTGGGCTCCCATACGTTGGGCATCCCGCGTACCCAGTTCACTTAGCGCTCAGTTGTTCTTCCAAGGTAATGGTGACTACCGAGATCAAACAGCTGTTTAGTGCTACGGATAAGAGCTGAGCAGTTGGTGGTAACTGAACGTGGGGCAGGCGTCGTGGGAACAAAAACAGGCATCTCTAGAAACCCGGAATAAATGAGCCAGGTTATCCTCAAAAGCGCCAAAAGACTTCAGTTTTTGACGAAGTGACCCCTGAAGTGAATCTGAACATGCCACTAATCAATAAAACGTGAATGACTCGGGCTTGCATTGTCCAAGAAATCAATGATCAACGAACAAAAAGCAAAGATAAATTCGTAGTGAACACACGCTAAGAAAATATAACAGTCCTTATGGTCACTCACCTAGTAACCTTCATTTCTGACATTGGGCGATCTACAACCTGGTAGTCGATGCTTGGATCTTCTTCAGTGAATGTGGATGCAGGACCGACAGTTTTGTCCCAAGAGCATTCGCCACCACAGGATCTGACGATCAAGCATATCACCTCTCTTGGAACTTCCCGCATGAGAAAGATCCGTTTGCCATCAAAAAGCTTTCGGATTCGCTGAACCTCCAGTTGTTTGTTGACTGCCTTAGCAACTTGATCATCAATCGCCTTAAAAATAAATCAGGAGCTTTCATGTGAACCAGTTAGTCACGAGTCGTTGAAAAGACACCAGACTGTTGTACAGAAGACATATTTCATAAGTGTCGCCAAAAATGAGCCCTAATTGGTTTTGGGATAATTAAACCAGCTTCAACGAAACGTATGTAGTGGTGGGCTCCGGATAAGTACAGCAAAAGTTCATATGATGATTACCAAATGGGATAAGGCTACGGGGTAAAAGTTGGGTTACGGTACAGACCTGATCAGAGTTCCAAGACCATAACACGGGTTATGCTATGTTAGACCTGTAAGTGCGTAAAAGCAAGTTGCGTGCGAGATACTCCAGGAACTATCGCCATATTCTCACATTTACAAGCAACCGCTACGATTTAGGACTTCATTAGAAACGGTTTGCCTACGCAGTGTCAGCCTTGAACGAAAAAATGAATACCGTGGAGAATCAACTCGATGTCGAAGGATTCTCTAAATTAAAATGGGAGGAAAGCTCGCAGTGGCCAAGGTGTATACAGAGGCCAATTTAGGTGAACTGCAATCCCGTTCTGATGATTAAATTCACAATTTTGCCGTACCAATAACCAACGGACAACCGTATCATTTTTAATGCGCTCGTTTACACGTCATCTCAATGACAGTAGTAATGTGGCAGTATATACTGGTGCACACCACTATTCGGTAATCATATGGTTGACAGAATAGGTGAGATGGAGAAAATGGGGAAAAAAGTTAAGAATAATGTGCCAAAACTATCACAGCATGATGAACCACAAGCGCTACAGGCATCAGGTTGCCATAAGCGGTACAATTTGCTTATGGCTTTCATAGACCCAGAGATACTAAAGATCACATCCAGCAAAATGTACTACTCCACAGAAAACTCCCAAGTAGAGCAAACCATCGAAAGCATGGCCTATTTAACAGTGGTCGAAACAGAGAGCAGGCGGAAAGTGACTGTTCACATGTCTTATAGGCAGTCTAAAGTAGAAACTTAACTCACGGTTTTCAACCGAACTCAAATCTCATTATCTGTTTATCCAATCATTTTATCGGGAAAACACAGTTAACGATGGTTTCAACTTGAAGTTCTGTTCAGCTGATGGTTATGCCGAACGAAAAAACGATAAACTCTACTAACAGAATAGTCATCAATTATCTCTTATTTGGACACAACATATAACGGAAACCAGTGGTTTGTTTGACACCGATTCAACCGGTTCCTGCTGTACCCCAGGCAACCTTGTCCTCTGGGGGTGCTCCTAGTGATTCACGGACCCCGACACGCACCCGTTCTGGATGCTGCATTCACTGACCTCAGTGAGTCACAGACTGATACCCGCCTGAACTGTCTTGTATGTCCTCCGTTACTTGTAGTACTCCATTCTTTCTGTTACCTTACCTCCAGGTTTTCGGTCTTATTTGTCCCATTTAGGTGGTCGCATTGTTGCTTACGCATCGTACAGATGCCTTCTTAACGTTCTCTTCTCGAATTCCCCACATTCCAGCAAACCTTATTTGTCATTCCGCGTACCAGGAAGGATCCAGACTGGCGATTCAACTTTGGTCCGTTATAAACCCATTCGGGTACACACTTCCTTGAGGTTGATTGTGCGCCTAGAGACAGTCAAGCCAGGGGAGACATCCCCACAGTGCCGTATCATATGGGGAAAGAAATGGCACCTCCCATCAGTGTTTTCAGGTTGTAGCTGCGAGCGGCCGGTCTGTCTGTCTGGTGTAAACAACTAAATAGGCCAATTAATTCTATATCGGAAGTGGTACCGTAACCAACGTCTCCAGGGCATGGTCTCAGGTTTCTGTCTTCTCGGAACTCCACCATACGACTCTTGCAGACAGCGAACACTTTGTCTCTTCCTCTCGCCACCGACTTTTGCCGTCAGATCTTACCGAATGCTGTTTCACTTCATGTAGCCTAAGGTCAAGAAGAGACTGGAATTTACAGTGTTATGATGGTCTGTGTACCTCCATAACACATTAAACTATACTGGGGGTTGTCCGTGCGACACTCGCAGTGTCTCTCATACCAGGTTGGTCAATGGATAAAGGTCTAACTGACACGGTTTCCTGGTGGTCCAGCTTGGGGGTTGGGACATGTGTGGCGAACTGCTTTCCTAAAATGCAAACTGCTCTGGTAGCTTTACACCAACCGCTGCTGCCTTGCGGTTAGGCTTTTGAGCGAGGACCTAATCGTGAGGAGGAGTGAGGACCCTAGTCGTCCTCCTGCATAGGTCTGAGAGTCCCGGCAGTATCCCAACCCACGTACAGCCATGAACTGCAAACTTACAAATAATCTCATGTCACATCGGCCGTCGTGTGGTGTCATCAGGATGGTCGCCTTACTTGCTGCACACAGCAGGGGTGGTAATCGAAAACAGGCTACTACTGACGCCTCCCTCCTTTCACTTTCACATATTCGCTCTTCCCCTCCCCGTTTCTAGCGGCATGCCCGTAGGCCCACTCTCAAGGAGTCACAGATCGGTTCGCTGCCCATTGCCGTTAACTGAAATATCTAAGGTTAACTCGACCTTCACGGTTGTAAGCACTTCTTCAAACCCCGAACGCTCCCCAAAGGATTTGCTACAAGTGTCCACTCTCTCCATTTTTGCTTAATTTCATCACTGACGAAGTAATGAGGCGAACACTCGAAGGTCTGCGAAACCCCGGTTTACAGGCCTGACCAAGCAAGAAGCTTGTCGACCTGGGATATGCAGACGACATTGTTCTCGTTTGTGAAAAAGAGCAGGAAGTGCAAAAAATATTAGAAAAGCTGACCAAGGTTATGTAGTCCTTGGGTATATGCTCCGCACCCACAAAGTACAAAGTCACGCTGTGAGGCACAGTTTTTGAATATGCCTCTCCGAATTCAAGGAGTAACACCGGAGGTTGGAAAACACTACATTTACCTCGGAACTTGCATTAGCTCTGACGAATTCAACGCACAAATCTCAAAGGCCGAAAGTGTGTTCGCAAATTTGCGGATTCAAAAAGACATCACTGGATCTCCAAGAATGCTTATTTCAGACTACGGTAGGGGCTGCATTGTTGCACGGTTGCGAGACTTGGCCGATTCGAGCGGAGGACCTGATCATTGATGTCTCAGAAGTATACCTGAAACCAGCTAATTCGTATTGAGGTGAGCAGGAAGCGGGTTTTTGGCGAAGAGGACAGTACTTCACTGAGAACACATCTGCAACTACAAACTGAGCTGGTTGGGCCAGGTGTTACGCAAGCCGAATTAACGCTTGTCGAGAAGTGTAGTTTTCCGTGCCCAATTCGGAGTGGCGGAAACCTACATCATCATTACCATCGACAGCATGACATCAGTGTTCAACACGGATGCTTCGCTGCCGTA
>SJOL01010342.1:660871-676356 GCA_004794785.1 Opisthorchis felineus
GGTCCCCATCCAGGAAGACGGCAATGACCAGCGCAGCTGAGTTTGCTGGTACTGGCTTTTATACTTCGCTGCCAAGTCATTGTTTGACCGCCTCTGGCTCGTTTCCACCCTTCACGTGGTTGTGCGAAAAGAACCCTTCGAGGAATTTGGGCAACTGGCATACGGAGCACATGACCAAGCCAGAGCAACGTATGGAGTGTGATCAGTTCATCTATCGTGGGTGAGTTGGTTCTTCCGGAAACCATTTCACGTATTTCACCATTACAAATCGGGTGTTCCCACCAGACTCGGGCAATGCTCCGAAGACATCGATGGTTAATCATCGAAAGTTTTTTGACGTACTCAGCGCGCAGTGGCCAGGTTTCTGTCCCGTATAGTAAGACGGAGTGCACCGCAGCATTGTAAACTAGACCCTTGACGGATAAGCCGATGTCAAGCCTACGCCATAGGTGATGCAAGTTCACGAAAGCTGCTCTAGCCTCCCCAATCGGGATGGAAATATCATCTCTGGTGAGAACAGTGGGAATGATACAGCTGGCCAGGTAGATAAATTTGTTTACTACCTCAATCTCAGGGTAGATTTACTTATTTTCTTCACCCGTACTGAACACTCCAGCGGCAGTCCTCGTCAAACGTTGGGCGGCGGAGTCTCCGTTGTTTAGACTTAACCATTTTCAACCCGGCATTCCCTAGACAAGGATAACAGCCAGTTCCGTGATTATGAAGACGCCGGTTGTCTGGGGGAAACACCGTACTGTCTCCACACTGCTATCGCAGTGCAAAGTACGATGTTATGCGCAGACCAGCTCGACGTATGATTAACCGCAGTACATTGCTCTCGCGTTGTTGCTCTTTGCCTTCGGTCTCAACCAGTTAGTCCATCCGTCTGTCAGCTTTAAACCATGTACCAGGGGTACGTTGGTCCCAACTGCTACAGTTTCGGTCAGCGGAAAACGGGAGAAGGTGGGAGGTACAGCCAAGCATTGGAGGAGACGGCATGATCAGTCAATTCTGGAAATTGAGCAGCTACACATTGAAGGCAACAGCTTTGATGCACAAGTGCCTCTGACCGCGTGATTGAGACGTTTCTGGCAGTGTCGTTAACCATTGCTGAGTTGGTCTCTAAGGTCTCCATCCAGAGAGGCAGTTGTCGACTCAATTCAACTTACTGGTTAACGTTTTCATACTTCGTTGCCACCACTCGGTGGGTTCCACTCAGCACCTGGCTGGACGAAAAGAGTTCGGTGAGGCAGATGGTTCTCTGACATTCAGAGTACGTGTCTTAGCCAGCGTAACCTACGAGGCGTAACTCATCCATCGTGGGAAAGTTCCATTTTCCTAAAAACCATCCGGGGCGCTCAACATTGCTAATCCGTTTCCACCAGACCCCCCATCTTCATCACCATTATCTTCATCAAGGGCAGTAACATCAATGCTGACACTGATACTTCACTGCCGTACAACCACAACGTTTACCTAATTATACTTAAAGCCCTAGAGTAAAAACAAGATAGGAGAGTGGGTGAGGGATTGGATCTGGTGCTGGCCTACCGCGAGCATTCTGAAGTGCCTACCTCTCCAAGCACTTAATCAGACAATCTGGAAAGAAATTGACAGCATGAACGCCACTGACATTGATCAGCCCCCCATTCCCTAACCGAGCACAGGAGGGGTTAAGGGGACCCCATCCTGGAAGGTGGACCGTACCAACAACACCCAAACTCTTCGTAATCTCTTTCACACCCTTCTGCGTTGTCCACCTGGCAATTTGCGCTATTCTGTAGGAGGCGCAGAGGACAAGACTGGTTTCGGCAGACGGTGTGTCGGCATACGTAGCACATGGCCGAGCCACCACAGTTGATGGTGCTGGATGTCTTCCACGATCGAAGTACCTGCTGCACAGCCAAATAACCTTTCTCTTATTACCTAGTTACGAATTCATTGACGCCATCCAACACCAGCAACGCTTCTGAGGCATCGGTGGTTCAAAACCTGAAGACGCCTCACATCTGTCCGCAGAGGCCATGTTTCGCAACCATACAACAACACGGCCCTTATTGTAGCCTGGTACACGCGACCCTTGAGATCCGATGATAAGCCGTTCTGACGAAAAACGTGACTCGGAGCATTGAGATTCGTGCACTGACTTCATCAGACACACTTCCGTCAGAGCTAATACAACTACCGAGGTATGTAAAGTTCTCCACAACCTCAAGTGATTCTCCTTGAATTGTAAGGGGTATGCTGAGATTACACGTTCTGAAGCATGACTTGCATTCTGAAGATGCTAGGCGCATGCTGAAATATGGTGAAGGTAGTCAGTCCATTTAACAGGGCTTGTGCTGCGTCTTCGTCTTCAAAGATTAAGGCGATGTCGTCTGCGTACTCCAGATCGACAAGGTTCTCATCAACAACTATTTAAACACCAGAGTTTCATTAATACCCGCCTCATTAATACACCGACGACGAAGTCGAACAAGAAAGCAGAGAGTGGACATCCTTGTCGGACACCTCTTTTTGTAGGGAAACTTTTGGAAAGCTCACCATACACTCCCACATGCCCAGAAGTATGTGAATATAGGAATCGGATCATGTTCACAAACTTCTGGGGCATACCCTGTTGACCAAGTGTGGTTAACAGCGCTAATAGATCGACAGAATGGAACACACCCTTTAAGTCAAGGAACACTAAAACTGTGGGTCGTCTAGACATATGGAATTGCTCTAACACCTGACGGAGTGTGAAGATGTGGTTGACGCAGCTCTACCTGGTCAAAATCCCGCTTGATGCTCACAGGTCAAGGATTCGCGTGCCGCCGTAAGACGACGGGGAATCAGTGACACAGAAGCCTTGTTACAACAGGACTCAAGCTGACATTTCTGTGGTAACTACTTGCATTGCCAGTAACCACAAGTTGTCTTGGGCGGTGCCTTTCTCCCAGATAGAGCCAAATAGGCTAGACAGGCACTGACTGAGGATTTTACCACCATCATTGAACAGAACAGGTGGGAAGTCGTCAGGGCCAGAAGCACGATGACGATTAGGTAGAGATATACAGTTAGACACTTCCATATTCACAGTCCAGCTTTTTGTTGAAGGACAGGATTTAGAATTTGAGGTGGAGGGTGACCAAATGAATTGCTGTTCGAAGTACTGAGCCCAACGGTACAAACGTTCTCCTTTGCTAGATATCAGAGAGCCATTCTGGTCCCTGATAGTTTCGCTGACAAGTTTTGAGGTCCAGTCGAAAGAATCAAGTGGAACCGTCTGTGGACGTTCCCAGCACTTTTCGCATCCTCCATTTCTTCGGCTTCGCGGTCTGCACGGACACTCAGTTTTATCTGCCGTAGGACGATTCATAGGGTTAGGTTGTGGTGTCGACCAGAAGGAAACTGTAGCCCGGCCTCCAGCAAAGCCATGGTCCTATCAGAGAACCAATGTTTGGATGAGGTTGGCTTGGTTGTAACGCCAACGGAAGTTCCGGTTCTGGGTAGCACTGTGGATATCTGCTCCCTGAACGTTAACATCCAAAACCCCACCATCTGGCATGCGTTCGAGGAGCCGGTTCTCACAGTTTCGATTGATCTGTGCATCCATGGGATTCTCAATGGCCAGGCGAGGAGTGCGCCTTTTAGTGCAATGAAATTAGCAGCACACAAGTGCATCTTCGAAGATCAGGTGGTATTCCAGGAGTGGCAAGCAGTAATTTGTCCTCGCCACCGGTAAATGGCGGTGATGTGGTCGATTAGGGATTCGAGACCGGTTCGTTGCTGGGCACCACGTTTTCAAGCGATTTCCGCTGTTCCGGAATAGTCTGTGATCGGCACCTATCTGGAGTAGACGATATCCGTTGTCCGTGTGTCTCGTATCGAACCCAACACGACCACCCAAATTGGCCTCAGCAGCGGTTCGTCTACCTACCCGAACGTTCATGTCGCCAGCAACCACACTTTATCTGAGCATTTGGCCTGTTGTAAAAGAGCACCTAGAGTATCATAGAAACTGTCCTTGGCATATCCAGAGTAACAGTTCGCTGAGACGTAAGCAGATACAAGAAAAAGCGTACAATGGACCTCATTGCATCCAGATTCTTTCACAGACGTTACCAAACAAACAACGCAGAGGCGACTATCAACGGGTATCCAATTAAGCGAAGACGGTTCCGCTCGGTCGTTCAACTCAATACTCACCCCGTTCGTCCCCTGAGCGTAGACGCCATGTTTCGGATCCATAAAGCAGTATGGATCACATTGCTGCAGTGTACTTTTGGCACTTGAAGACAAACTGACGTCACGCCAACACCATAGATATCGGAGGTTGGTAAACGTACGATTTCAACATTCTTTCGGTGCATACCTTCCAAGTCATCTGAAGGAAGCACCAGGGCTGAGACACTGCTAGGTTGCCCGAGTCTAGACATGAGCAGCAGAGACACAGAGGTCCTGTTCGAAACACGGACCTTCAGCTCAGTAAGTTCGCGCTTTAGCCACTGAGCTATCCCGAGAAAAAACTACCCGGTCTACCCGATTCTCTAAGCAATCCAGTTGCCAGCCAGTTATATATACTATATATATATACATATATATATATATATAGTATAGCAGTATATATATATACAGTATAGTATATAGTATAGTATAGTATAGTATATATATAGTATATATATACATATATTATACAACTGCTGAGATAAAAAATTTACCCACCACCTCAATTAGCTGGTCAGGCCCGGCTACCATGTTAGGATGGCAGCTCTCGATCACGACTATGAGCTGAGCTGATATGCTTAGGTTGTCACTTTCTTCGCTTTACGCCAGCTATTCATCCATATATCTCTCAGTCCCCCGAACGAATCCAGTCCATGCAAACCAGGTACAAAGTAGAAATTACTAAGAGACCATTCGAAGTACGTGTTAGCCACCTGAGCCTGCATGAAATCAAACAGCACAGAAAGTAACAGTGTGCAAACAGATTCCGTCGGAAAGCCAGCCTTGGAATTTCCTTGGAGGTCTCCAAACCAGCAGTCATGCAATTTACCGAGGGTAAATTTACTGAACATCCAAAGTCTATCATCACATAAGGCGAGTGCAAGTGCAGACCACTTAGCACTTCCTAGGAGCAAGGTACAAGCTATAGCGCACAGTCTAGATCGCCAGGCAGTTAGACATGTCTTTCAACCCATTGGCGGCGTCAGAGAACACACAATGCCACAGAACACACTGTCGCAGTTTGAATGTTCCACAGCCTTTCGAAGGATGTTGACCAAGGCACAGATAGCACGGTATGTTGGCTAACTTGCCGCATTCGTCAACAGACTAGTGAGGGTCAGCCTTGAGTCCTGAATCTCTTCTTAGTTTGGCCGTATGGAACCCATATGATGATTAAACACTTTAAACACTACACTGTTCCATTGGAGCTATCAACAGACTGACAGGCTATCCTGATGTTCAGGAACAGCGGTCACAATCATAAACTCCGGTTAAAAAACAGTACCTGCAATTCCGAGAGTCCTTCCGAATGTACATCCTCCCCTGCTACGTCTTCGGTGCGCCTGATAGGATATGATAAACAAGAAAGCAACTACATAGCGTTCGTTAACCAAAAGCCATATACCTCGAAATAGTTTTCATTCTGTCCACAGTAGTAGGATGTAGGATCAGGATCCACATGAACTGACAGCTTTGGAGGATACAGAAGTCCATGCTGACGGTACAAACTACACGCTGTTAAAAGACTATTGAAAACTTACTGACAAAGTAACGAGCCCACAAGAGTGGTATCGAACTCCAAGCAGTTAGCAAGAATTCGGTAGTCAACATCCGATGGAGTGTGCGTGACGGATGAATGAGGAACCACCCAAACAACGAGGGTTCCGGATATATCAGCCTGCATATAAAAGCCCTTAATACTTATAAAGGCCTTCAGGCATTATAGCAAACTTCGGAACCTACTTTCCGAATAGCTCGTGTTGCCACAATAAAGTTTAGAAATTCAACACACAGTCTACGGCTTAATGCAATAAGCGATGGACTGAACTGCGTGAGTCTAGGGAGCCGGGCGAAAAGAAATATCAGATTGAGACTGTCACTAAGGTCGTTCAGTGCATCTTGGCTAGTCGGGTATCTAAAATACGAGGAAAATATAAGGAACGGCCTTCACCCACCTCTCTTTCACAACATGATGTAGGGTATATCTTGGCTTGTTTACACGTATTCTAAACTCTTTATCTTTATCCCTCCTTTCCCGCGCCTTCTTCAACTTTAACTGATAAACGCGTAATCTCCTGAATTTTTCAATCAGCGGTTCATGAGCTAAGAAGGCGATATCCTTCGAGTGATAGAAGACGCGCGGCTGGCTGTTCCCTTTCCCGGCCTTTTTTCGGTTGCTAGGTTCAACTGGGTAAACTCCCTTCAGAATACAAAGGCGTCTGAAGATAAGGCGTAAAAAGAGGAATGAACCTGAAATTAGGAAGGCTGAGCTGAAGCCTCCTCATGGCCTGTTTTTGAGACAGAAACGCAGCCACCAAACCCTTCTTATTCTTCAAATCAGTATTAATCACCATTATCTTGAGGCACTAACCTTTTTCTTCAACTTCGTCATGATCACGCTGGAAAATTTTTAAATTGCGCGCGACATGGGGTTCATTGCTTCAGTGTGCCACCTGGATCCGGTGCTCTGGGCACAATAGGCTTAATATGCACATGCGCCAGTAACACGACGAAGACCCGTGGAATCGGACCTTCAAGTATCGCGTAGTGTCTTCTCAAGCTCGAAGCATACTGTATCCAAGAAATAAAAACAGAAATGGATGGCGAACTTTCTATCATACCGGACCTCCGGAGCCAAAAGTGGTACAACTTGCTCCTCTGCAAGTCCCTGGGAACACCCACGTTGAATGTAAAAATTGATCTGTGTGGCTGAATGTCTTCCACCACGTCCACCTCACTGCACCGTGCGAATACTGCATACAATTGTACATCGTCATGATATTAACAAATTTTCCTCATCCCGTATGCCACCTGCGAGTTTCAAGTCGTCTTATGGGACAACCTTACCGGGGTACGCGAGCCATGTAGTGCCTACTGGATTACAGAAGGACTACCGTTCTGTTGTTTTTTTCCAACGCACATCTGTAAGGTTAGTCTCTGGTCTTTGGTCTGTGGAACAGTTGCTTAGGAGTGCTTGGTCTCCACGCGTCAGACTTCAGAGGCCTGTGCGGGAACCCGGTGATGAACAACTGACAATTTTCAAGTGGTTTTGTTCCAACGTTTCCTCACACCACCCTAGAAACAGCAGATAAAGTCAAGGAAGAAAGCTGTTCAAGGGCACTCACCTCCGTATGGCAGCGCATTTTCGCTGCAAGTTACAAGCGTCTGGAACAGCTTTCAAAACAGTCACAAAACGGTTCGAAGACCATTCACATGTTCATTTTTGGGAATACTTCAGTTGGTAATGATACTGTTTAAATCATCAGAATTTTATAGCGGACCTAATCAGGGTGAAAGAATAGAGCCCAGGGGCTTTGCAGGTTGCTTGTGTAAAAACGCATGGTAATGAGAGGGAACATCGTACGTGGGAAACTCCCTTTAGTATGTAACTCCTACACGAGAGAAACATTTTGGAGTGACTGTGGCGTAAACCACTGGAGAATGAGTAAAAGGGAGTTACATTTTTTAGTGGAAAATTAACCTGGCTTGATGGTTCTTGTAGAAGAGATGATAAATGTAAATTAGATGCACAGGCGGCAGTATTCGAGGGGGAGTAGGTTGAGGAACTAGAGCATATCAACGTGTGTCAATTGACGGAAAACTTGGCGGCTGGTGGACTTCCGGAAATGGCTTCTCGAGCTAGGGTGAGGCCACATTCTGTTAGCTTGTTAAAAGGCATGTACGGCTTTGTAATGAAGTTGGTCACCAGTTAGATGGAATACGGGTCTCCACAACGTAACTTAAAGTAGGTTTATCAGATTCAACAGGCTTAGGAGTAGGCCCGTAACCTCGTATCCTTTGCTTATCTGGGCACACAAATTTATTATGCGTAGCCGGAAATAATGAAAACGGTTGCCTTCCTTCATTTGTGATGATGAGTTAAGTTAAATTCGTAGAATGCATCTTATGACAGGAAAAACTACCAGTTGCAACCTGGTCTACTTCCGGGTTTACAGCTAGGTTGGTGTCAGTTAGATGACTGATGCATGGTCTCAAGGAGTTCGTTGATTTTACGCAGGCCCAGAATTCGGGGAGCCTGTTTCAAAGGGGTAGTATATCTGTGGAGAAATCGCTTCCGGATTGGCTGGTGTCTCTTTGGGTAGACTGTGGTTGTGACCTTGTAACGCGGGACTGTGGGAGGGAGTAGAAAGTAAGTGAAAGCGTCGCCGTTGAAGACGTCATAGGTGTCAGTGGGGGGAGTCACAGAGTCGGCGGAACTGGCAAAGGGTACAAGTATTTATTCTCCTTGCGTAGGGACTAATGAGGGACCACGCAATTTTGCTGGTCCTTCGATGGACACCGCTCGCTGATATTTCATTCAGACTGGGCCGGCTTATCCACGCGTATCTATAGAGATTCAACGGAATTTGAAGGGCAACGACTCTACCATAATGACCTTTGTGGGCATCAATGGATAATAAGGAGGGGAGGATCGGTTCGACCATTTATTAATCTTTGCGCCAGGGTCAGAAAACATAAGAAATGTGGATGAATCCGTGTAATTCCGGACACCCGGCCCCTTACTATGCCTTACAGTGGTACGTGATTATGGCTCGCATCACTAGGGGGCGTCAGCATATTATGAGGCGGGCCTGAGGACGCTACAAGCCCTCGATTTTGCTGGAGCTGAAGTTTTGTTACGCCTGCGTTGAACGGACTCTGGTGCCAGCCTGCAGAACAGGTCACTTCATCGTTTTAGATAACCAGCATCCGCTATCGCGGAAAACTTAAAGGGCAACGAACGCAGGTGGTCTGATTAGTATACTAAGGAGAGAAGACCCTGGGACACAGGGAGAGTGCATCAGACCCCGCGTTTTGAAGTTGGTCTTGCAAGGAATGACGGTAACCATAGGAAGGAAGCTTTGCTGACACCTGTGCCCCTAACTCCAACCGAGCAAACTGTGTGGGCTCCATTAAAATCTCCGAAAAATTGAAAAAACGCGATGAAAAAGATTTTGGACTCAATACTCCTGGCTAAGTCAGCGAATAAAATTTTCAGGCAGACAGACAGAGATAGAGGTGGTAAATCACATTGTGCTGGCTGCAGAAGGCTATTCAGGAGGGTCTAAATTGTGTCCCTTCATTAATGAATCTCCCCATCAGCTTGCAGTGAGTGCCGGTGCGATTGACCGGGCAGTAGGTTGGAGGGTCGTCACAGCATACTCGTTTACATATGGCGCGAATGATCGCTGGCTTCCACGTTGGCGGGAGTACACCTGACTAGAAGGGTCTCATGAACTAGAGGTGGTATTGTAATCACAAAGCTAATTTGTGTTCATTGGGATGTTAGGATCTGCAGTTCCCTCTGGATTGCAGGTAGAGGAAGGCTGCTAGATTCCAGCAGTGTGTATGTTAACTGCTTACATCGATGGACATGTGTGACTTTAGCAGCGTTTGGCATACCTCCTTGTGTAGATACTTTCATGAAAGTTTCAGCAGGTGTTGGACGAGCTTTGATAAAGGTACACCGTCATGTAGGTTATGGTGCTCGGCTGAGCCGCTTTGCGCGGAGGGAGCGCGAAAAGAAAGTTCAGCGGCAGCGTCCTATATTTCCGCTGGGATTATACGCAGTGGAAGAAAAGCTGAACAGAAAATCATGGAATGTAAAAAGACCGCCCAATTAGTGTCTGATGGCGGTCAGCTTCCAGTAGGCGCCAGGATCGGGAATGTCCTCTTTAGGCCCCGCTTTTACGGTTTGGGAGGCGCCTTGTTACGTCGAGGTTCTCGGGTCATTTTCAAGTTAAAAATAAGAGGGGGCGGACCCTGGATGTGGGCACGGATACTGTTATTGCCTGTTCATTCAATGTGCTCAAGCACATAGGATTCACGGATTCACGGACTGATACAGAGGATCGAGGCTTTTGCCCGAGTTTCCCGACTCGGCTTTGTTCTTGTCATTCACCGGCCGTCGTACACCTGAAAGGCACAAGCGAAAAAAGGGTGTAGCACTGCTCTTTAAGTTCTCATTTCTCGGAGGAAAGTTATTTCTCGCAGCAACTACCCAAAATGAGAAAAATGTTTGCCTAATTAAGGTGCACCCTCCGAGCTCAAAAATATTCCTACCATGTCCCCGCTGTTCGTTACCTGGATCAGCGGTGAAAAACCTGTTGGCCAAACCTTGTTCAAACAGGGCACAAGTGTGCATTAGGTCGCCTCGGAGACGACGATACTCAAGGGGAACGCCCCACGAGGCGAGTTTCATATCCACGGATTTAAGGCCGGCAACTATTTTCGTAGCACGTCGCTGGACATGCTCAACTAGAACTGAGTCGCTTTTGCGTCCTGAGTAGAGGACTTGCTCAGCATATTCAAGAAGCAGTCCGACGTAGGCCCCATAGAGCACTTCGAAGCTCATACCAGTAATACGCAAGAAGGTACGCCGAATTAGCCGTAGAACGCCGAATACCTTTTGAGACAATTTCTCACGGTGCAGTGAGAAGGACATGTTTGAAGAGAGCCAGATACCCAAATCTTTTTTTGACATCCATCCACGTGGTGTCCTCTGGTCCATTCTCACCATACACGAAAAGAGGCGTTCGCTGAGCCTCCTCCAAATGATATGTGGACGCAATTTTCATCATTCAGAGGAAGGTGCCGGTCCAACGACCACTGCTTTGCAGCGTCTACATCCATTTGGAGGGCACTGGCATTTGAACCCCAGGATTTCAAGTCGTCCGCAAAAGTAGACATGGACTTGCAGGAACATCTGGAAGGTCGTTGGAGTATATCAGAAACAGCAATGGCCCCAAAACGGAGCCTCGAGGACCTCCAATGGAGACCGGCGTTGGAGAAGAGTAGGTCGAGCCTACCTTCACTCAGAATGTTCTGTCTCATAGGAACGCCTTGATCCAGTGTAGGATTTTCATTTGAATCCCGAAGACTCGAGTTTGTGGAGCAGTGGAACATGCGGGACTCGATCGAATACTTTTGAGAAGTCGAAAAATATGGCATCCGATATGAGTCCCTCGTCCTTGGCTTGGGTTAAGCTGTCCATTAATAAGAGCATGTTTGTCACGCAAGAACAGTTTGGGAGGAATCCGTTTTGCACTGGGGATACCAACTTGTTGTTGGCGAGGTGATTTAAGATTGCCTGCTTTAGAATGTGTTCCATCACCCTGCGTGGCACACTAGTGAGGCTTATAGGCCTGTAGCCGTCGGACGATAGCCGGTCACAAATTTTGTGGATTGGCGTGACAATCGCTTCCTTCCAAGCAGAGGGAGGGCGGCCTATACCGAGCAACCGACGAAACACCAGGTAGATATGCTTTGCCAGTGTGTACGACGATTCCTTCATGATCCTTGGATGGACTACATCGGGCCCCAACGCGCAGAACGGGTTTGTCTTGTGCAAGAGTTGACGAATGTCCTCCACCGTGAAGACCAAGTCGGCTAGAGGCTGTTCGTAGTTACGCTTTGACAAGACTGGGTGTGACGAGGTCGCCGGAGGAGAATGCAGGCCTGCATAGTGTTCTTCGTAGACCTCAGATACCATTGTTTGGCTACTCGTGGGTTCCCCGTTCCTGTCCTTCAAGGAGAAGGCGGATGGCTTGTTTCTGCGGCGGTGTATCATCTATTCAAACGGCACATTTCTGCCTTTCCGGGCAAAGTCTAGTATGGTGGCTTGTTTTCGTATGTTCCATTGGCGGATTTCTGATTTACAGCGGTTTCGCATTTTACGAAATGCCAGCTCGTCTTCTGTAGTCAGCGTTTCGACCTCTTTTCCAGAAGACACCGAATCCTTTTAAGTAGCTTACGGTTCATCAGACTGCATGCTGGTTTTCTTGGGACGATCATCGCGCCAGCCTCGTTAACCTTCTGGACAATGGCCCTGTATAGGTCTTCTATTGAAGCTGGCCCCAGTTTAACTTGTTCAAGAAAGATGCGCATTCCTGAGAAGTCTGCATGACAAAAGTTTCAAATCTACGTTTGAGGTTCGGGATTTCTGGCCCTGTAGCAGATGAAATCAAAGGTCAGCACACAATGGTCACTATGTCCCAGTGGATCGTTTTTATCATCTGATCGACGAATTGTCTTCGGTTGGTGATGACCACATCCAGGAGGCATGGTAGTTGACCTGCGAGGTATCTGGTGGGTGTGAGGACATTTTGAGTCCAAGCTCTCGGTTGAACGACTTTGGCCAGCGCCGCTGCAAAATGTTCACCATGCCCGACGCGTTGGAGCTCGATCCAGGAGGCCTTTGGGGCATCGAAATCATCTACTAGCAAGACATGTGTGAGATGGTAGTCAGAAGAGTGTTGCTCAATGTTTCGTATGAGGAAATGGTCATCTTCCGGAGAACTCAAGGGGCAACGGTAGATCACGCCGAGGAGAAGATAACCGGTTCCGCGCGGCGCGATTTTGATCCACAGTGCATTGCGAAAAGGTGCACTGGTGGTATCGGAGAGGACAGCCGGGATGGGCGGGGTCGCATGTTAATATAACGCAACCCCACCAGTCCTCCCACGTTTTGAGTCAGCTCGAAAAGTACAGTAGCCGTCTACCGAGAACTCCGCGTCAGAGACATCTTGTTTGAGCCAGGCTTCTGTAAGTGCGACTATAGACGGCTGTTCAGGGCAAGCTGACTGTGGACAGGTACGCCCTGCAGGGAGGGTCGCCTTGTTATGTTGTACTATGGTGGGTTCGTATACACGCCACCCTTCCAGTAGCACGGGTGCATCACTCATCGCCGGTGGTTCTGGACCTGGTCCTTAATTCGGGAAAACCATAAAAGAGCACCGTTGTTGCTTGTCCGTGGCTGGATTGGACTTGTCTCGGTCGTCACTTGTCCGGCAACACCAAGAATAAAAGCAAATGACAGGCGTCCTTTCTTTTGATTTTAAAAAATATATGCATGGGGTAGCCTGAAGGTACCGTGCGAGGCCCACAGGTAGCATCGACGTACAAGGAGTTGCCACCTTCGTCATAGTTGGGTTGCACCGCCCCAAGTCCACTTCATCATTCAGACGAAATACACACGTTCTTCCCTCTTGTTCTCTGAACCTATTATACACATATGAAATGTAAGTTCCTTATTATTTCCTGAAAACCGGCAGTCACAACTGGCGCCTAATGGCCGTTTTTGCCATGCACTGTTTGTTTCTCGGAGCTGAAAGCAGTGACTCCGTGAATGGCGACCCATACTCTTACCTTCCTGTTAAGTTGACGCAGTAGATTCCGGTTAAACTACGGTTCTTATCCATTATCTCGGAAGCTCTTGTCCAACCGCTTATTATTTATCTGCGGTCCCTGTCCACATTAACCCCCCCATAGCACAACGGAAACCCTATAATTGGATTCTTTTGCTGAGCTAAAAACTACCGCCATGTAATCTCACCATGTAATAGCCGGTTACAATTGATCAAACGGCTAGCCTCCCTGCTAGCCACCTCGGCGGCAAAGTCCTTACCTTCCCAAAATTAGGCACCTACTCTGGCCCACCTAGTACTTGGCTCCTAGGTCAGCCAACTAAATCCACCTCTTCCTGGGTCCATTTAGCTTTCTGTCATCCCCTTTTAGATTTTTTCACTGGACACTATTTTATTTGGTGCCTCCTGGCACTTACCAGACGCTACTGCTCTCATCCTATTCCATCCTTATTCCCCCTCTTCCCAAGCTTCAAACTTCGGCTGTAGCTGCGCAAACGCCCCGTACAACCGTTATTCACTCAAACTGGATTGTCCGCGGCCTACACTCACATGGTCCTCCTACCGATTGGAAATTTTCCGTGACTCTGCATCGGCCCGACCCTATCTGTGTCAATCTCTTCGACTAACCCAGATCCAGCTGCCACGGAAATGCGTATCCCCTGTCCGATTGCCTAAACCTATTATTATCAATGCCCACTGTTTATGGCACTGTTCCTTTTCCGCGCAATCCCCTGTACCCATAAACCCCGCCAATCATGCTTTCATTCCGACTGTAACATTATGCTCATGCCTGACGGCATGCCATGCACCAGTTGGGAATAAAGATTATTATTATCGCCACATTTACTCCTGTGGTGTTTTGTACCTTTCTTTTGCGTCCATTATAACATCACCCATTTCGTCAACTGTATAGGCGTTTTTGTCTGAATACGCACAAACCACAAAAATGCGTTTTTGACAATTTAATAAAAAGACAAACGTGGGCATGTGCTTCGACTTTGTATTCTGATTTCGCTTGCTGTTGCAGAGATCATTTGCGAGTTTCATGTACCAACCCTGGTATCGAAACATTTCAGACTACCTTCGGATTTCATTATATGTGAGAACTGTCCAAAAGAAGATCCCTGGACAACCATAATTGGATTAATATTTATTCGCTGACCTAGGCCAACGACGAAAAATTTTAAAAAGGACAATTCTTAGTGAGTCTGTTCCATTTGACCCTCTTTATTATTGTATAGTCAATCTAGCGTCATTATTTTTATTTCTTTGCCACACACTCCTGGTAAAGTAGTTTTTAGGGTGACCAGACCACTATACTCCCCACTAATTCCGCACATCCGAGCGTAGGGGCATTAAAAGCGATGCATGGTTGCGTCACCGTCGTCCAGTGCATCACGTTTTTGAATACTGCACTCAACTCATGGTAAATGTCGCAGACAATGGTGTCGTGCCGAACTTCTGTGAACTAATTCAGCTGATTTGGTGCACCCGACGCGTTGAATGCATGCCGTATACACATTTGCATTGGAAACTATATAAACATTATCTTCGAGTTTAAAACTACCATGGACCATTAAAACTCGCGGTTTTTGGGAATTGCTTTATTCGTGAAGCGATGGTTGCATGAGAATCGGCGGCGTATGGTAACCCTGAAAATAAGCCCACTTAAACAAACAGCTGTGGGCAACAAATCACTAAAACGCGCAATCTGTCTTCACGGATTCATGGACTGATTTGCAGGATCAAGTCTTTCGCCCAAGCGTCCCCGGTAAAATTTTTCTTTCGCTCAGCATCTCCCATTCACATAAAACGAAGAGGGTGGAGCACCGCCCTTTAAGTTGATGGCGCAGGGTAGTAAGCTTGCCAGCGCAAGGACTCACATAAAAATGCATCTAAAAGTGGTTTGGACTGGGTACTAGATGCAGCGTGAACTACCGTCGGAGGGAGATTATTCTATGCATGCTGTATGAGAGGTACGTCTTGTTTGCGTCCCGGGTAAACGCCTTTTTTGAATATTCAAGAAGCGGTCTGACGTAGACTCCATAAGGCATCTGGAGGCTCATGCGATTAATATGAGGAAAGTGCACCGAATCACCAGTAGAACGGCGAATGCTTTTTGAGCCGATA
>SJOL01010342.1:684943-703249 GCA_004794785.1 Opisthorchis felineus
GAGCTAAAAACTACCGCCATGTAATCTCACCATGTAATAGCCGGTTACAATTGATCAAACGGCTAGCCTCCCTGCTAGCCACCTCGGCGGCAAAGTCCTTACCTTCCCAAAATTAGGCACCTACTCTGGCCCACCTAGTACTTGGCTCCTAGGTCAGCCAACTAAATCCACCTCTTCCTGGGTCCATTTAGCTTTCTGTCATCCCCTTTTAGATTTTTTCACTGGACACTATTTTATTTGGTGCCTCCTGGCACTTACCAGACGCTACTGCTCTCATCCTATTCCATCCTTATTCCCCCTCTTCCCAAGCTTCAAACTTCGGCTGTAGCTGCGCAAACGCCCCGTACAACCGTTATTCACTCAAACTGGATTGTCCGCGGCCTACACTCACATGGTCCTCCTACCGATTGGAAATTTTCCGTGACTCTGCATCGGCCCGACCCTATCTGTGTCAATCTCTTCGACTAACCCAGATCCAGCTGCCACGGAAATGCGTATCCCCTGTCCGATTGCCTAAACCTATTATTATCAATGCCCACTGTTTATGGCACTGTTCCTTTTCCGCGCAATCCCCTGTACCCATAAACCCCGCCAATCATGCTTTCATTCCGACTGTAACATTATGCTCATGCCTGACGGCATGCCATGCACCAGTTGGGAATAAAGATTATTATTATCGCCACATTTACTCCTGTGGTGTTTTGTACCTTTCTTTTGCGTCCATTATAACATCACCCATTTCGTCAACTGTATAGGCGTTTTTGTCTGAATACGCACAAACCACAAAAATGCGTTTTTGACAATTTAATAAAAAGACAAACGTGGGCATGTGCTTCGACTTTGTATTCTGATTTCGCTTGCTGTTGCAGAGATCATTTGCGAGTTTCATGTACCAACCCTGGTATCGAAACATTTCAGACTACCTTCGGATTTCATTATATGTGAGAACTGTCCAAAAGAAGATCCCTGGACAACCATAATTGGATTAATATTTATTCGCTGACCTAGGCCAACGACGAAAAATTTTAAAAAGGACAATTCTTAGTGAGTCTGTTCCATTTGACCCTCTTTATTATTGTATAGTCAATCTAGCGTCATTATTTTTATTTCTTTGCCACACACTCCTGGTAAAGTAGTTTTTAGGGTGACCAGACCACTATACTCCCCACTAATTCCGCACATCCGAGCGTGGGGGAATTAAAAGCGATGCATGGTCGCGTCACCGTCGTCCAGTGCATCACGTTTTTGAATACTGCACTCAACTCATGGTAAATGTCGCAGACAATGGTGTCGTGCCGAACTTCTGTGAACTAATTCAGCTGATTTGGTGCACCCGACGCGTTGAATGCATGCCGTATACACATTTGCATTGGAAACTATATAAACATTGTCTCCGAGTTTAAAACTACCATGGACCATTAAAACTCGCGGTTTTTGGAAATTGCTTTATTCGTGAAGCGATGGTTGCATGAGAATCGGCGGCGTATGGTAACCCTGAAAATAAGCCCACTTAAACAAACAGCTGTGGGCAACAAATCACTAAAACGCGCAATCTGTCTTCACGGATTCATGGACTGATTTGCAGGATCAAGTCTTTCGCCCAAGCGTCCCCGGTAAAATTTTTCTTTCGCTCAGCATCTCCCATTCACATAAAACGAAGAGGGTGGAGCACCGCCCTTTAAGTTGATGGCGCAGGGTAGTAAGCTTGCCAGCGCAAGGACTCACATAAAAATGCATCTAAAAGTGGTTTGGACTGGGTACTAGATGCAGCGTGAACTACCGTCGGAGGGAGATTATTCTATGCATGCTGTATGAGAGGTATGTCTTGTTTGCGTCCCGGGTAAACGCCTTTTTTGAATATTCAAGAAGCGGTCTGACGTAGACTCCATAAGGCATCTGGAGGCTCATGCGATTAATATGAGGAAAGTGCACCGAATCACCAGTAGAACGGCGAATGCTTTTTGAGCCGATATCATGGTGAAGCGAGGAGGATGTATTTGAAGAAAGCGAGATACCTAAATCCTTTTTGCTATCTGTCTTCGTAATGTGTTCTGGTCCATTCTCACCATGCGTGACAAAGGCGTTCACCTAGTCTCCTCCGAATGGCATATGTACGCACTTTTCGTCATTCAGAGTGCCATTCCAGCGACCGCTGCATTACAGCGTCTACATTCATTCGAAGGGTGCTGGCTTTGAAATTCCAGGATTTCAAGTGGTCCGCAAAAAGTAGACACGGACTTGAAAGAGCATTTGAAAGTGGTCCCGAAAGGGATCTTTGAGGAACTCCAATGGAGACCCGTACCGAAAAACAGTAGGTTGAGCCTACTTTCACCTGAAATGTCCTGTCCGATAGACTTAATCCAGCGTAGAATTTTCCTTTGAATCCCACATGAATGGAAGTTGTGGAGGGGTGGAACATGCGTGAGAAGTCGAAAATGTGGCGTCTGATATGGATTCTTTGTCTTTGACTTGAGTCAGGCTGTCCATAAATACGAGCGTGTTGGTCACACAAGAACGGTTTGGGATGAATCCGCATTGCGCTAGGGATTTAAAGTGGTTGGTATTGAGATGCTTTAAGACCAACCGCTTCAGAATGTTACCCATCACCTTGCAAGGTATGCTAGTAATGCCAACGGGCTTGTAGCTGCTGGGCGATAGAGGGTCATCAGTTTTGTGTATTGGCGTTGCAATCGCTTCCTTCCAAGCAGTGTAATGTTTGCTTTTGCCAAGCAGCTGACAAACTACCAGATAGAAAGTCCTTTATAGTGTGAGGAGCGTCTCCCTCTGGATCCACGTATGGATCTCGTCTGGCCTCAACTCGCTGAATAGGTTTGCCTTCCGCAAGACTTGAAGAAAATCCTCCTCCGTGAAGACCAAGTCGTTTATGGGCCAAGGTTGAATGTGATGAGGTCACTGGAGCGGAATACGGGCTTGCATAATGTTTTCTGTAGACTTTACACACCATTATTCGTTTACTCGTGGGTTCCCCGTTTCTGTCACTCAAGAAGGCAGTTGGCTCGAAGGCAGGTGGCCCGTTTTCTTATGTTCCATTGTGAGGTTTCAGATTTACAGCGGGTCCGCATTTTACGAAGTGCCAGCTCACGCTTGTCTCCTGAAATTAACTTTTTGAAGAATAATTGGGTCCTCATTTTCAGTAGACGCCGAATCCTTTTGGGTGGGTTTTGGTCCGTTCGAATGCACGCTGGTTTGTTTGGGACAAATACCGCATGAGCCTCGTGGATTTTCTGGATAGTGGTTCGGTTTACCTCCTCCACGTGAACTGGTCCAAGTTCAAGCTGTTCAGGGGAGGTGCGCATTCCTGACAAGTCTGCACTGTGGAAGCTTCTAACCCATGCTTAAGGTTCCGGATTCCTGGCCCAGTAGCAGAGTAAATCGAGGATCAGCATGCATTGGTCAATATGTCTCAGTGGAGCCTCAATTAACACTTGATCAACGGAGTGCCTTTTCTGTTGGTGATAACCAAATCCAGCAAGGATGGTACTGGCCTTGGGCGGTGTCTGGCGGGTGCGACGATATGTTGAGTGTGAGCGTCCTGTTAAATGACTTCGGTCAGCGCCAATCCAAAATGTCCACTAAACCCGGTGTGCTGGAACTCCATCCAGGAGGCCTTGGGAGAGCTGAAGTCACCCAACAGCAAGAGATGCTTAAAGTGGTAACTGGAGGAGATTTGCTCAGTAGTTTGTATGAGGAACGGGTCATGTTCCGGTGGGTTTGAGGGGTAGCGGCAGACCAAACCGAGAGGACGAGAATCGGTCCCACGCAGCAAGACTTGAACCCACAGTGCATCACAAAAAATGCAGGAGTGGTGCCAGAGAAAACAGTCGAGATAGGCAGGGCCTCTTGTAAGTATAGAGCAACCCTAACTGTCCTCACGCGTTTCGAGTCAGCTCAGAAGATGGAGTGGACCTGTATCGAGTTCTACTGGCCAGGGAGGTTTGCCGTGAGCCAGGTTTCTGTAAGTATCATTATGGACGGCTGTTCAAGGTAAGCCGACTGTTAAATTTTGCAGTTTGTTGAAAAGACAGAGAAAGTTTGTGGATAAGCACTTCAATGCTATCTCTACTACATCCGAAGGCGGGGAGCAGAGAGTTGTGCCACTAAAGAGCTTGGAGGATTTAACGGTTCCACTCGGGGTTTGAGTCCAAGGTTTCAAAGGGTTCTTTGCGGCGTGTTTATCTACTTTCTTCTTCGGTGCTTCCGAGGCCTGCTATTCACTTTCAGAGGAGTTTCGCCACCTGGGAGACCGGTGTATGCGGGACCTCTCTAAAAAAGCCTGTACACTCAATAACTTCACTGAACGATTCGTTAAAATTCATGATGCTGCAGAGTCTCGTTAAGCTGCGGTGCAAGAAGCGCAGATTGTTGATCCAGACAACTAAGGTATGAAAGTAGTTCGTCAGAGTTGTCTGCCGCCCACGCATCTGATCATCGATTGTCTACCAAACCCTTCTAAAGCGGCCACTTCTCTTACAGTTACGCAGATACTCACATGGACGAAACAAATCGAGATCTACCAAAACACGTGGCAGAACATGTTTCGTAGCTTGTCCGTCAAGCATTCGCTCAGCTGCCTGCAGGTCGCTAATCTGGCTTGCCAGCTAGCAAGCACCCACCGCAAACTGGCCACCGAATCGATCCGAATTCTTCGATTCGAGTTTTTCACAAGATCGGAACCACAACATGTTGTCTACCAACGAAGCCATGTTGATCCAACTTCATCAACCACCTATATATGCACAAAAGTTTTGAGGCAATGTATTTAGTTGCCGTGGTCCTGCTACCTGCTTGTCCACTGAGCATTTTTGCTGACTCCCTTCTGTATGTAAATCATGTGTTTTGCGTCTCGTGGCTAAGGAAATTAGGCAAAGTGCTAAAATCCCATGGCATATCCCTTCTTTCCTTACTGATATGATGAAGCAAGTTAAATCTGATTACAATATTTCCGTCACCGGCCCAGGTGACCTCAATTGCGTATCGTATAGCAAAGCAATGAAATGCATCAATGGGTATGTCTCTGACTTTCCGCCAACCTTATGTTCTACTGGAACATCATAAATTGGAAATTTGGCTGGGATTCAGGTGAGGATCTAGTGGAAACCAAATTGGTATGCAAATGAGAGTGTTTGCCGAATTTCGTGCACTTTTCTGTTTAAGTACAACACAAGGCTAGTGGAAACTTCGGGACGGCACCTACTCGGTGAGCCCCGAAAAGGGTGAAACTGCTGGTGGGCTATCGAAGAGTTCTTAGCAACCTCTTGAGTAATGTGTTTCACCTGTACGGAGTTATATTACATTTTATTTAGTTACTTTGAGTTGCCGGTCATGCTCCCTTGGGATCTACAGAGAAAACATTCTGAAGTGCGACACATCAAATAAATCCCGGTAATAGCAACCAATTTTCAAATACTTTAAATTCCCTAATGAATGAGAGTTCTAGTTTCACATAATTAGTGCTTCCTCGGCGTAACGGCAGGTGTTAATCCGCTGTTTCTTATAACCGAATTTGAAATGAAGAAATTAAAGCATTACTGGAATTGTCCTGTGGTTTTCACAATACAAAATGATGCTGGAAGCATCATTGAAGCCAACCCCGGTTCCCACTTGGGACTGTAATTACCGACCGAACTGTCGTGGTGTTGAGAGTACTTGGTAGATTCAATGTGTTATTGAACAGTATATCAATCACCAAATCAAACAAAAATATGGCTGCTGTAGTTGGAAGACTATATAAGAAAACAGAAGGAATTCGCGTTCATATCACTCTGTTCGAACAGTCCTCCTCTTGTCCTGGAGCAATTATCCTGCTGTGTCTAAACCAAAGGGGAAAAGCACTGTACTCCAGGACTCGAGTCCAACCTGCGCTAATGGAGTAGTGATAACATGTCTCATGTCGCTTCACATGTCAGATGTCCGGAGTTTAAAACCCGGCACAGCCAAGGATATGCCCTGCTGATGAACTTTGATAAAAAATAAACCCGAGCTCTGTGCTTCCCCCCATTTGGTGTGGACTAACCAGAATAATTGCACCAGGACAGAAGGAGGACTGTCCCAAAGAGAATGATGTGAACCCGAATTCTACACATCCGGTCTTTGGAAGGACAATCTGAAAATGTTTGGTCATATAAAGGAAAATATAGAGGAAGCTGACCAAAAAGAGCCATGTGAATCAACCGTTTAAAAAAAAAATTTGAAGAAATTCTGCCTCTTGGACAATCTGACCCATAAAAATTACGAAATGGTTTGCATTTGGGCAAGTTGTGTAGAACAGTTTATTAGTAACTGGAAAGGTGCGACAAAGTGTCCCCCATTGGCTTTTATTTGTGGACGAAGCAGCTTATGACATAACGAAGGCATGCTCTGTGTCTTCAGGTGGATTCCGGTTTTGTTGTCTGCTTGAGGTTACCTAACCAAACTGCGCTACCAAATAGAGAGTACTCTCATTGAAAAGCAAGAGTGTGCGGTGGATATACGAGTCCTGAAATATATTTAGAAATATAAATGGACTGTCAGTAATTGCGGAAGTATAACACAAGTTAGAGTGATTCTGAAAGCCAGCAGGCCATTTCGCATTCTTTCGTATGGGCCGAACAACACATTATCCAAAGCACCTTTCTAGGTGTTCCATTTTTGTCGGAGCAAGCCATTTTAGCAAGAAATACTTATAAATATACTTTAAGGTGTGTTATGGCCAGAAAAATAATCACTTCCTTCACTGGGAATATCTGTCGATAGATGACGGAATATTCACAGAAGGGTGTGGTTTCCACTAAAACCAGCGATTAATACGAATTAATTCTGATGTTGTTTTGCCTCGATCGACGGAAAGTAAATCGCCAAATTTCAAGAGGCTGCTTGTCTAACTCTGAAGCGCATTTATTTGAAAGAATATCTACATATAAAACTTCGTCGTTCTGCATCCGGCTCGTCCACCGACCTCGAAAGCATCCTGTATGGATGAGCTCCTTATTCTGGTACCTCCCGAAAATTGCCCTCTTCCACCGACACCTCCCGTCCCGTAGTTGTTTGTCACTAACTCTCAACCAAAAATGATAACTTCTCAATCGGTTTCAAGCGTTTTCCAACTGATTGAACGTACCTACGTTCGAAAAAAATCTACCGACTGTTTCCTAAACTTTTCCGATAATTCTTAAGCTCTTTAACTTTCCCGTACGACACTTGTCTCCTGTATGTTTCAGTACCCATTTCAAATGGTTTGTTCTGCGAATGTCATGCCTTGTCTTCTCCAGTCAGACGTTTTGATGAGTGCATTCTACAAATTTGTCGTTGGCCTGCCGGTGAAAATGCACAAACGTTGAGCTCCCTGTGGCTGATGAATGCTTCCCAATGCCAATTCCTTCGTAGTACTCTGCCGAAAAAATCACCTTGGACGACGAAGTGTTGCGGACGCCAAGCCGAAGTTCGATGCATGTGCCGGGTCGCGTCTTACCTGTAGTGACCACTTGAACAGCGACGCACGATCTACTGGCTTTTCGTTTTTGAGGCCTGATAGTTTTCATTTTTATATAACCATCAAATGCCTCTATTGTCTGCATATCACAGTTCAGCTTGCAATGGATACTCATCTCAGATGGCTAAGAGGACTAGGGCCAGACAAGCGTAGAATCATGAATAAAACTTGAGACCTTAATCTTGGAAAAATGAATGTTTGTCCAACAAACCAAACAAAACATATTTCTCAAAGAAAAACAAGACATCAGAGTATCAGGTCGGAATCTAAAAAGAACAGCCCAAACGGATGACGGCAGTGAACAAATTCAAATTTCAACATATCAGCACATAGTACTGAATCATTGGGGGCAAAAAAGTTAAATTTTCATGCTAGAATTCAGATTCCCCACTGGATGTACAGACCGCAAATATGGCTTGGTTTAGGGTGCCTCCTTTGGGTACAATTATCTGATATACGTTTTAGGCTGCATGACTACAGAAAGTCGTTTCTGGAAAGGCCATTCAACGACAGAACACATTATATTGGTTACGAATTTTGTTGTAAATAGCGCATTGTCCCGACTTTGTGCGAGGTACGCGCCAGAGATTATTTGGTGAATAGCATTTTCGATGAGGCAAGTCAATCAGTCTGATGGCCGGCCAGTTACAAACGAGTGTTCATTTTTCTACCCCTAGAAATCTGTGGGATACTCATCACTGATGTTTTACAGTAAAAATGATATAGCTTTAAACAAATTTGGTTTTGCGAGAGACTCGTCTGGAACCCAGCTGAATCTCTCGTTTGTGAGGTTTCCAGGCAACTGAATGTGATGCACCAGGCCGCCTTATGTTTCAGTTGCTGCGATATTCGAGATATCACGATACAAGTACAACATAAGGTTGAAGAAAACTCGGAGACTGCGCCTACCTGATGAGCCCCAAGAAGGGCGAAACCGGTCGGGGGCTGTCGAAGTATTTTCAGCAACCTTATGAATATATATATATATATAGTTTTAAGTTATTCTGAGTTTTTCATTGATTGCTGACTTTGCCTTGCAGGAGAAAAACTCATAATCAAAAACAAGAGAACTGCGAATGAACATTATGATAATAGGATAAAGAGGAGTTTCTAATGCGCTTCATATGCTTCTCAACCAAACGCGAGGCGTGAACATTGAAGTATGCGTTAAAGGTATTCAGTGATTTGGGCGAGATGGCTCAGTTGTTAGAGCGCGATTTTACTGATCGGAATGTCCGTGGTTCGAACCCAACCTCCGCCTCTCGACTTCCCCTGTCTAGGCTTGGGCAACCTGGCAGTATCCCAGCCCTTGTATCTCCTCCGGGTGGCATGGCAGCTAGACACCGAAAGGATGTTACAGCTGAACGATTTACACTAAGGATTCAACGTAACCCACGCACTGAAAAACGATGCCAACTGTCTATCACCTACTCATGGCTGGACTAGGTGTGCATTCCTTGAATTGGGCACTGAAAAGGTACTCATGTTAGACGACCCTGACCATTGGTTTTCGAGTGTTTCAGACTGTACTGATACAAGCAGCCTTCAACGCAGTTATCAGAGAAATTGCAAGGCATCTCAGTTTGCTGTCTTTAATGAAAGCCGTCCTCATTCTTCACCAGCGCTAACCTCCAAGATTAATGTTCGTCGTTGCTACCTTAAACTATCTAGCGTGTGTGTAAATTCAACCAGCACAGTGCATTTAATTACCTAGTTAGAACTCTGTTATCATCGATATCAAGGATATTATTGGAAAACAACTAGTTATTGGTGTGCCCAGGGTATTTTGATAGTCTACTTCCGGTATGATGAACCATACTTGGAGTTCATCAGGTGGGCTCAGTCCCCGAAGTTTCATCTACTTGAACACCAAATTGCACATTGGCCGAGCCATATACTCATTCGCAAATTAACTTAATGCTGGTCGGAGACTCACTTGAACGTCAGCTGAATCCCTTGTTTACAATTGTTTTCGAATGGATGTGCTACAAAGGTATCAAAGTACGCTGCTCGACTCAACACTGATTAGTAGGTTACTCAAAACACCTCGACCGTACAGTACACAGTTCGCTCCTCTTGAGGCTTATTAGTGCTTACTATCATTTTTGGATACCAAGAGAAGTTGCAACTGAGTGTATTAATGCCGTGTTTATGCATTTGCTTTTGCATCATGATCGGAAAATGAAGAGCTTCACCTAACAACTAAACTATACTCGCAAATCAGTTCGGAATAGCTCCGTGGCTAAGGAGCGAACTTACTGACCGGAAGGTCCTTAATTCGAACCCAACCCCGGCATCTCTACTGCTCCTGTTTGGGCTTGGGTAAACAGGTAGTATCTTATCTACTCTGATTCCATTGGATAGCATGGCGGCTAGGTACCAAAGGTTTGTTACGAATGAGCTAGTTTTTTGTAGTCACATGTTTAATCTGTACATCTGTTGGTTTATGCAGACAAATGCTTTTCAGGTTTCATATAAGTTAACCACCGCCTACCGCTCTCAGACCATTTCCTATTGCTGACTATCGCTTTCTGTATGGTGTGAGACCCTTTGTGTTTTCTGCAGGCTATTTCGCAAAGTCAAAATCGCTATTCCATTTTTAGTGCATCCCAAGGATTTCTCGACAACACGCAATTGTTCACTCAATCAAAAACAAGTAATTTGTTAGCAAATCGATTAGTTCGTGATGTTAATGGATCGTACCGCCGCCGAAGATTTCACACCCTGGCTAATTTATTCATTATTCTTCCAGTAGCTAGCCTGTTGATTCCAAGGCTTCATGCATCAGTGTCAATGTCAACATGGATTGGCCTCTTTCGTGCTTAAAAGTACCTCCAAATTCCCGTCTTCCTGTTATTTATACTGCAAACTTGTCCAGAAAAACTGAATTCCAAACTTTTAATTCAAAATGGGCTGTCTTCGTATCATAACAGCCTTTGTGAAACATAATTTTTTAGTCCGATAGGCCAAAACATAAAGTACACATTCTCTGTGTGACACCCCATACAAGGGCTACCCACCAAGCCAAATCGGACAATTCAGGTATTGTTCAGCTCGCGAACGCATCTTGCTGAATTCCTATGTGTCATTGAAATTTACGGTGAGATTTTGTTCTATCCTGTCCGAAGAGACTGTTTATCGCTTAGTTGAACGTGCACAGTTAGAGCGTCGTTTTGCGAACCCACCAGTGTATCTAATTCTCACTGCGTCCCATCTCAACAGGCATGCTTATCGGCAAGATTTTCTACTGCTTATTATAAAGTAGTTTTTAAGCACACAAGCCCCACCTGTTTTGGATCACTTGTCAGTTTGGTTGTCCGAGAAGAGTGCCGAAAAGCAGCCCTGTTCGGTTCTACGATCATCCCAGCCATCAGTACGTTTGTGTCATGAATTCAAATTGTAGTTCAGTTTCTTGAATCATTTGATAATGCGCAGACGCATCAGATGCCTGAGATCCGCGTACCATTCGACGTTATAGGCACCCCTCCACTCAGCCGGGTTTCATGTTGGAGTAGCGCTTTTTCCAAACTAATTTTCTGCAAACATTGATTATGCACATGTCTTGACACCCAACTGGTAACTGGTTTTTCAACAACGTCACTTTGTTCTACGTAGGTTGGTTACACCTGGTGGCTTCCAAACCTTTCTAACACATGTTGGTGAATTTTATTCGGCGACAAATCTATCGTGCATTCAGGTAAGCCAATAGACCTGGATACTTTGCAAAGCGTAGCCATTCAGTCAACAAAGACGAATGAACAACTTTTTATTGGTGAACGAAAACAACTATAACTGTCAGCCCACAATCCAAAAATGGCATACAGGTGCGTACCAATAGAATGAGATTGCGCGCTGCTTCCGTTTCTCATTGGGTGTCAGCCCCAAATGACCTTCAGCAACTCTTGATCGATAAAAATGCTAATGAAATTGACGATGGTGGACGTTAGTAAAATAGTTCTGCACACAGTGACCGAACTACCCTGGTAACCAGTCAACAGGTCCATTTGGAATTTAGCAAGATGAGTAACAAAGGTGACGATTTCTTCCTGACCTTGTTATTTCCTCGGGGTGCGTAGGAAATCCTGGGCACTTTTCACCACCACCACCACCCTATCCTGTGGGTGAGGGCTACACCCCAGGCTCTCAGTTACCTCACGGTAAGAGCTAGTGTCTAATCCGTTCATGTTGTCTCTGTTAGTCTCCTTACCATTAGTGTTCCCTGAGCATATTTGATTCGCTCTGGATGATAGCTGACAAAACGTGCATTAATTGGAACAACATCTGCAAGACGTTATTTGAGCGTGATAGAAATTAGTACACCTTAGTTGATCGAGTATACGGTAAAAACCTCTCACCGGGTTCTTGGTTTTGACTCATTGATTTACAGCTTATGTATCGGGCAACATTGTGAATTGTGGTGTCTTTGGTCGCCGGTAGTCACGCAGACAGTAACTTTCTCACTGTACAGTGACTAGTGACTCCAGACTCCTTGGCCGTCATCCGGCGAGCTTATCCCTTGTGAACTTTGTGATCACTTGTTTGACCTGGTTGCGTTGGTTTTCATCAGGTTTTCGTATGAACCCTGTCCTCAGCATACTGGGCTATGTTTTGTGCGATACTCCAGCCACATTCGTCTTGCGAATCGATTTGTTGTTTAGGTATTGCCGGAGAGTGCTAACAGCGGTTTTACTTCATTCAGTGTTCCCACATTGTGATTCTTGTGATTCTTGCCCGAAACAGATGTTGGCCTATTTGGATAATCCGGTTACTCGTGAGTAGCCAGATCCCTTTTTTAACTGAGCGGTTACCAGGTATTTTGAGGAACTGATAAACATATACGACGGGTTTGTGAGTAGATATGGTAGTTTGAAGTCCTCCGTAGGAATCTGTTACAATCCAGATAAGGGCAACCTCTTTATCTACCATTAGTCTAGTTTCCTTCACAAACGAGAGATTCAGCTGGGTTCCAGGTGAGTCTCTCGCAAAAACCAAATTTGTTTGCAGATGAGTGTAGTTCGCCAAAGTCAAGCTGTGTTTAGAAAAACAACAACAAATATGGCTCAAATCCCTTAGTCGACGGGCGTGTGAACTGAAACTTCACAACCCTAAACTCTTAACTGAAGGACTACTTGACCCATTTCTTTACGACCAAGTAGTCAGATGTTATTTCCATTGGGGACCATTGTGGCCCGAACTTAAGACGTATTAAATTATACGTCGTCAAAGTTGAAGAGAGTAGCAGCCATCAAATGGATTTTATGGGTGTGGCGTCCTTTCAATACAATCAATAATATCGCTAGCTGATGTTAGAACCCATCTAATGTGGCGAGCGTTCAAAAATGCAAAACGAACATGGGGTCCAAGTCATATTGGACAAAAAATGGGATACAGAAACAAGCGAAAATTCAAATCGAGAGTACAGTCCATCAAATTCCACTGTATAACTTGGTTAACTTGAATACTGAGGACTGTAGGCACATTTTCTTGCATCATTTGTGGGTTTACACTGATGGTCGTCATTGCAAAAAAATTTAGTCAGATTTCTAATGGAATTCAGTGGGGTTCGATTAATTAACCAAATATTTGTTATTATTCCAAGCGCAAGAATAAATATATGAACCTAAATTCTGCATTTTATAGAATGCTAAAGTCCGAATGGTCAGTGATAAGTAGTCTTCCACCACTGACTAGCAGCCACAAACATTCTACAGTATCCAGTGTGTTAATTTTTATTACGATTGTATAAGTTACCTGGTTAATGAAAATGCAGTGTAAATTGTGATTTACTCATCTTATCCAGGCGTTTCTTTATCCGGATTAGCTCGTGGAAACTTTTTTATGTAAATATACAGTTTTACAGCTTACTACTGAAACTAGGAAACATGCGTATTAAACAGTGCACACTTTTTGGAGTCTTGAAACCTACCGGAGGTCAAACGGTAAATGAATCCAACACTTAGTAGAAAGGTTCAGTACAAAAGTGCTTCCAGCTGACCGCAACAGCTACCTTTTCCTTCGTTGAGGGTGCTAAAGTGCTAAACACATGTTGCAAATTAGTTGCAGTTTTCAAGCAATCTTTCTACCGCGTTTGACTTATGATCGGGTTGCGTAACTCCATTCAAATTGAGATTTAATAGGCAATCACCGTGATTTCAACGCTGATCAGGTAACCTTAGCATCCAGCGGCTCTCAGAGTTGGGGCCGAATTGGCACGCGCCCAGCGATCAGCCAGCCAGTGGTCGGAGTTTTGGTGGATCTGCTCCTGGGAGCCATCCGACTCACCTGCAAGCTGGACCAACGACTAAAGATATATCTTCTAAACCTATAATTTACGCAGAAAAGTTTAGCAGAATCAGGTGGGTGATCAAGGACGGGGTGTAACTATAAGACCAGAGAGTCTCCTTTAGGTAGAAGGGTGTAGCTAACGAAAGTTGAGGGGACTAGGAACTAAATGAAACCCTCGATCTATTCTCACACCAGGGTCTACCCAAGAAATCAACAAAAACATCTCAGACCTTGATATGATGTTTCACCTTTCAAAGCATTCTCCTGAGATTGCTTCCAGCGTAGTGATAAAACTTTGTTTGGCCTTGCACTGCGCTCCGATTCTATCTTTCTCTTACATGCATACAGGAAAGATATGTTACTAATTATCATACCTGGAAAACCCGTCTTTGTTATATGCTCCACTTTCTGGCAGTATGCTCTAAAAAACCAAAGTGGAAAGTGTAGAATTCCTGCATGGGTATACTAGTGACATCGTACGTTTGCTTACTGACAATAACGTTGTAGTTTTAGGAGATCATTATAGAGGCAGGGGCGGAATCATTCAGAAGCAAGCACCTGCTCAAGTGGCACCGTAGGACCATAATTCACAACTAAATGTGGCAGTCTCCAGGATATTGACAGAATATTGACTTCTGGTTGGTATATGATGTACTTTAATCTGGCAGATCAATTGCAAACCAGCTCACTCATCTTCTGCTAGGCACCCCTCTCCTTTGGGGCTTGATTATATCCACCAAGACAAGCGATCAATCTGATTGGCTAATTCAACCAAAAGCCAGATAGCGCGGTAGTTCAAATATATTTTTTCGTAAGACAAGTTAAAAATGATTTTAGTGGTCAATACAGATAATATAATGTAACAAACACGCTCAAATAAAAATACCAGAAATATTCAAATCATGTATGTCCGAAAATTTCAGGGGAAATTCCAAACTAAAGTGCATTACACGTCAAAGTCAAGTTAACACTACCTCACTTCTCCACAGCTTTAGAGAATAATGACAGGGATTCTGACGCGATAGTGAATTTGTTTGTCTTTTGCTGGGTTTTGAGAACACGTAGATTCAGATGTGGAAATACGACGTACAAAAAGTAGGACCCTCAATAATGATGTATCCAGATTGCAGAGTGATTAAGAGAATTCAAGTAGAACATAAGATTGACGAAAACTCGGGGACTGCGCCTGCCTGATGAGCCCCAAAAAGGGCGAAACCGGTCGTGGGCTGTCGAAGACTTTTCAGCAACCTTATGAGTAGTACATTGCGTAAATTCAAAACCACGTTATAAGAGGTTTTAAAAGTTGACCATTGACTGAGTTAACTGATGATATTCACAGAGTCATTCGAAGCCCCTTGAGGAGGAACGAGGAAATCGAGACACACATTAAAAGACATAACTGGCGATTGATCAATATGAATCAGCAGCAGCTAGAAAACCATCACAAAAATGCGCCCACCGTGGAAGGCTGCCAGAATTAATGGATAAAATAGTCGGGCGAGTAAAGAGCACTTGTTAATAAGAAACTTATTCGAGCAGTAAGATGGCTGACCTGCCACAAAACACGGACGACAATGTAGGGCATGTAAACTTGCATCCACTAGTGACATACGGCCCATATCAAGTGACAACCTGGTCGTCAAAGTCGTGACGCACAATTTGCTTTCAAAATAACCTTCCTGTTTCCTGAGTCCATTGGAGGTTTTCCACGTTCATTATCCGAATAAAATTACTGCTTCTTAAGATCCAGGCTAAATAGTTCACCCTTTTCTGGATATTCCTCTCAGCCGCATCCAAAGCACTGGTACCGTATTTTAATCGCTTCAGTCTTTTCCTCCGGCCCGCCTCCCTCGTTTTCCCATGACATACGGTGCATTCCTATTACAGATCGACGATGTCAACTGTGGTCTCAGAGGATGCCTTGAAGTCGCGTACTTTTCACCTGGTTCACCTGCTGGCTTATCAGATACCAGTTCGAGGTTTGCTCCTCATTCCTGTGTATAACTCAAATTGTTCGGGCGTCGCTGTTCACAAACAGCTGCATTCCAAGTCCTGTTTTGAGACACTTGGCGCAAACTGATAAGCAGTCACTTATACGTGACTATTGTGTGGCCTCAAAATGGGTAAAATGTACATGAATATCGCCATTAATCATTCTATCTTTGACATCCAAAGTGTTGCATGATAAATAGATGGATGGATAGATAAATAAATAAATCCTAACAACCAAAGCTTTGTCTGAATAGCGTTGGTTTGACGGCATATAAAAGGATATCACTCTAGTTTCCACAAGACCTACTTCAGTAATTTGGTTCCTTGATTTTTCGACAAGGCCTGCAGCAAAATGGGTCCACTCTAGAGGAAGCACATGTTTCGTTTCAACAGCCTAGCTTCGATTATTCGGGGTTTTGAGGGAGCACCGATCGAGGATGCTTGTGAACGACCTTTAAGAGGTTTTCTTCACCTGACTTGAGAGCGTAATGGCTGTCTAAGCTAATAGGATGTGCAGGGAACTCCTGGTTTGTAAGTTGATGGAAGGAATAAGTGGATGTGTAACTAGGACGAATTCTTCTTAGTGAAAAATGTAGCCCGGTAGTTACTTACCAACTCAATACCGTTCAGATCTGGTATATCTACGCCCTAAGGACTTTCGTCTCATCACCAGATGTTTTTTAGTCCTCTTGAGAAACGCTGATGTAGACCGACGGCTAAGCGTCACTGTACTGACCTGCTAGCAGGCTCTGAAAGCGTCTACTCTTATTATTGCTAGTAGAAAGACACGTGATTTCAAAGAGGCATCAGCTAAAGATTATAGAAAATAACTTAAAAAGATGCAGTACGCTTTGGCTTCGATCACCCGGTATATTGCCGAGTGTGATGAAGCAACCAGGGAAGTAGGCTCTCACTGCTGCCCACTGTTCATAAGGTTGCTGAAAATTCCTCGACAGCTCACGACCGGTTTCTCAATTCTTGGAGTATCCTCCGTTGCTGTCCCCGAGTTGCCGTCATCCTTATGATTTAATTGTACCCAAACTGGATGGAATTCACTAAATACTCACATTTACACACTAATTTAGTTTTATCCGGTGAGTCGACTGAATTCCATGAGAACCTCTCATTTATGATATCACTGCGTTTCACTTATCATCTGTTGTTGTCACTTCTCGTCGTATTGAACTCCCTTTCTGCACGTAAGTATACGGGTGAAAATCCCCGAATGCACGTGATATCAGGGTGACTAACTACTGCATTTCCCCGAGCCATTGATTAATGGTGTCTAAGACCTCACCAACAGAAAACCACAGCTAGTGAAATCGATGAGGCCGGATACGAGTAAACTAATTTTGCGCTCATTTACTGAGGTGGTCTGCTGGGAACAAGGCAGCAACCAGAAAGAGGAGGAGCAAACCTGATAATTTCTTCGCGATCTTGTTGATTCGTAGGAAGTCCTGAAGGCTCTTCATCAAGTGGCTACTTCGTCTCTCATAAAGAACATGTGTATACTCTGATGACAGGGTTTTTGTCAACTGGCCAATTTAGCCTTTTAAGCGTATATTCGGATGCGGTGACTATCATGCTTTGTGCTTCATTCTGATGCTTCACTCACTTGAGACCGCTTAAATAAGTACTTACTAGGGATTCGGACAACCGTATTTTTCGGTTTAGTATGATTCGCGACGAAGAAATTTGGCTGATTTCATAAAATGTTGTAGCAGCTCATGGGTCCTGTGTGATAACATACCGTTCAAGGTCATTGCAGGAGCTATAACCCCTAGTTTTTCAGTCGGCACATATGGACCCGATGGTATTGAACTGAATTTCCTTTTTCGCACGGAAGTTCGGTGGCCCCTTCGCCTCAAGCAAAATGTGAACAAAGAGTAAAATACAAAACTTGCGTACAGTGACAAAAGATTTAAAAATTCTCTCTTTGGTCCCTTCATTCACCAGTCCGTTCGTCCATTTTCCATTCTCCATAACTGACTGACACGGTGTTTGTATCAGACTATTGTACTATATATATATATATATATATATATATATATATAGCAATTCAGAAGCCACATTGAGCGAGCAGGTCACCCTGCTTTCTGGTTTCGAGGAGTGCTACCCCATTACTCACTTCACTTTGAAGATATCCGAGCATTTGCCCGCTAATTGCATTTCTGTCTTTATTTCCTGTCAAACGGCCATGCATAGATGTGTATCTTTGATTAAGGGTACTTAACTGTTTGTCTTGCAACATATGCCCCCACGGTTGCGGCGAAATGAATTGGTTGAGGAATCGTGGAACCGATGCGTAGTCGGACAATCGGAACTAAGCTGGAGCCAGTCCATTTGACAGAGTGTATTAGTGCAAAGTTGATGGTAGCCATAAAATAATTTATAAGATATACGCACTACTAATAGTTTTTACTATGGTTGACTGTAGTTTACAGTGGCGAGTTGCACCTTGTATAAAATAAATGCAGTGCGAAAGTGGAGTAAGTCAAAAGGGGAACTTATCGTTTGTGAGAGGTTCTGGGTGAAAGTCC
>SJOL01010342.1:710555-757404 GCA_004794785.1 Opisthorchis felineus
TATATATATTTATATATATATATATATATTTATATATATATATATATATATATGGATGGGGTCCACGGGACTTAACTCGCCAATGGTTGAAGACACTTGCAGAAATGGCCCAGTCACGCAGTCAGTGGCGTTCGTACATCAGATCTATTGCCTTCAATGCCAGCCGCCCAGTTCTTGAGCTAACTGAACATACCATCGCATCCAGTGCTTGGCTGTATCTTCCACGGTCTCCCACTTTCCGGTGATCGAGATTGTGGCAGATGGAACCAATCTAAGCATGGTACATGGTTTATAGCTGATGAATTGTTTTGCTTGATTGCATAGATGCTGACAAGTCAAGTACATCGGAAACAAAAACGTGCATCGCTCTGTCAACAAAAGCAGCAGCTAGTCAGTGGGTGTCCGTAAATTTATAAAAGATTAGTTGCTACATGAGAAAACTAGCATGAAATGCACTCATTCGTCCGTTATGCTTCAATTCTTGCCTAGAATGTTGGCTGACGGCACTTAATGCACTGTGATTTTCGATACCGCATAGCAGTTATACGGCTGTCAAGTTCTTTCACTTTTCGTCACATTTTTAATTGTTCGAGAAACGTTGGACACGAAGCTGTAGAATAAAACTGGTGAGCTTTGACTGGAGAACGGTTAGTTCTACGTTAAAAGTACGTGTGTTTCACCGCTGAACAGGAAGACTTGTAACATACCATCGTGTCTTATACTTTTATGAGGATAAGTCTCCGTGGAAAGTTTACTCATCCGTTATTCTCCCGAATTGTCTTAACAAATAGAGTCTGTTTTTTATCTTGTCAATTTGCACGCGATTGTAGGTGATTCTGATTATCAGTATCCGTAGACAGTTCTGTTATCCGGGTTGGCGTGAGACGTGATGCAAAGCACTTTCGCACATTCCACTATCAAGTTTGCCTTATCATTGAGTCTCCTAGAAACTGTTGTGGAATGGAATTGACCCTTGTGGATGTCGAAGCACTGGATATGGCAAGCCTTAAAAATCTGAAACTAAGAGCTGCGACAATTCAAACCAACGCGAACCAGTGGAAGATTCGTGGTGGAAAATCCATACTAAAAGAAGATTGAGACTGACGATCCTAATCTCGAATTCGTGTAATTGTTTCAGTCACTGCATCAAAGATTTTCTTTACGTTGATTTTCAAACTATCCGTCAGCATCCATAAAAGAATCATTTTAAAGCTTGACGGTCACTAGCTATAATAATTTTTATCCGGTCTCCTGCAGTTGCTTCAAACTAACTTTTTGCAGACTAAGTCCACGAGAGGCATTTCTGACCCATACATGTATACGTGAGTTGAAACTAAGCAGCAACTTCCCCTTGGCTCAGCTTATCTTTGTTCACATTCCCATTAGCCTATTCCATATGTGCACACGAGCTTGAGGGGTATGAGGTAGACCTGTTGGTTCCCTGTAGTTTTTTTAAAAATAGATTAGCAGGCCATTTTTCAGCTTCACTCAACACTGGTCCGAGTATCATGGCCCTGCTTGTTTTCAAACTGCATGACACTTGAATGGTCTACAAGCTCCTTGAGCTACAGGACCTTCCTGTTTTCGGACAACCGCACCGTAGACGTGAACAGAACAGCCTCACCATGTTAAACGAAAGTGTTGGGTCTAGGTGCAGACCAGTGGTAGCCTATTGGCACAAGTGAATTGAGATCAGCCAATCAACTACATCTTGGTGAACTTAAACGGAAACCTGGTTAAATACACCCGGATAATGGTAAATTAGATCAGAAAGTGGTGTAAATCTAAAGACTTTTTCAGAAATACTTCCAATAACTAAAACCCTTCGATTTTTGGTTTATGATTGTTGTAGTTCACTAAATCCCTCGACATCAGATTAATACTGAATAACAGACTTGTCCCTCTAAAATGTATGGCAAGATCATGCCCACCACCCAGATGAGCATCTGCATAATCATTGTCTTAGGCTTACTAACGTACACTTTCTCCTGAAATTTGGCGTCGTTCGTTGACTTCCGTTGTTAAATTTCATCTGAATCAACGGAAAACCCCGTCTTAACTTTTTGGCCTATCGGTGCAGATTACCGTCCAATGAGGCCTGCGTAGCAACTAATCAACTTTACCACCTCGGATATCTTCAATCTTTCTTTAAATATGAATGGATTTCTTGAAAGCGCATTACTGTTGCACTAGGCACAGCGTTAAAACAAACAATATATTCACCTGGATGAGAAGGTGTGTTATTTCACCTTCGTTCAATGGCCAGGTGATCTCATAAATTTTCAATGTTTACTTCCGAGTGAATCCGAAATCTAAGCCACTTCCTCCGGGAAGCTAAACTTTCATCTTTAAGGACTGAAATTATCACGCTGATATTCTACTTATGTGATCTAAATAGCCCCTTGAAACTATGACAGCTAGCAAATTTTATGAAGACACTCCAGTTCCTCCATGACGTTTAATTTTATGCCACGCGTTCATCCTATTTTTGGTGACTTCAACTATATCCATGCAAATCAATAACAAACTTATTTCAGTCGCGTCAAAATCTAAAACGGGTCCACAATTCCCTAATATCAGTTGGGTTCAGTTGGTTCATTGCCCAGGTAGAACGTTTAACTAGACAGTTTGTCAATTTGTTCACCCATTTATTCAAACTTTGAATTTCTTTTGTAAATATCAGCTGGATATCACAGCTGGATATCAGCTGGATACCTTTTAACCATTCTTAGACCGTCAAAGATGAAAGATTAGGGACATAGGTGGCCATCAGTTGCGTGTTCATTGTCATCAATTTGACCAAAATCTACGTACCTCTGCTCTGTGAGGAAGACGTTCAGCGGTCTGTAAATCAAGGCAAACGAACAGGACAATAAGGAACAAATTCCCGCGGTTGAATAGGACGTGGTTCATAGAGGGGTTACTCACAGAGGTCAAGTTTACGGTCCTCTGTATTCGCCTCGATCGATTAGGGCACACTTATGTATCAGTGATTGGCAGGCCATCTCCAGTGCCTAATGTGTCATGGATAGCCATGATACTAGGTTACTTCAATGGTTATTGCAATACAAAAAGTTGCCTCCCCCACCATTTCGAGTGGCAGCCAGTTTATGCGCAAAATTCTTCGTTTGTCGTTCTGGAAACATTGTTATCAATTCAAGGCTACGATACAATCGAAGCATAGTACTTTGTTCAGACGATGGAAGTTTGAGACCCCAAACTCTGGAAACGAAACTCTTAAACGAAACTCAAAATTTCTGCACCTCATCATTCCCACCGAAATTGGATTTTTGGCGTGGGAAACAAACGTTTCTGGTCTGATATTACCACGGCTACATTCCAAAGCAAATTTCCATGGCACTTTTACAAAATCGGAATTTTTTCAAGAATGAGTCATCTACTTTGTGTCTGATTTGATTTTATGTTAGTTTGGTGGTTTCTACAGCATTCTTACTTATCTTCAGTAGGTCTAGAAAATCTACTGATCGCAGCTCTTTTGTGTGACTTCCTATTCTCACTTTACACCCCCCCCCCCCGAGATTTGCGAAAATGTCGATATTTCGACCTTTTGTTTGTTACGAAAGCTCTCGTAGCAGGTCAGCACCTAAACATCTAGGAGTACAAGCCACTGAGTTCTTGGAATTTACATAAATACAAATGCTGCTCAAACTGATAATTTCACATTAGTTTCATATAATAACGACATAAAACGATGGATTATATCACGAGAGTCTGGGGTGGACTGCAAGATTTGTCCCGGTGCTTTAATCGATACATTTAGGGCACTGATATTAGAAATTTGAAAAGAATTTGTCGCGGATACCTTGGTAGTAGTCTTTTGCTCCGTTATATATTGTTTCGTAAACTTGCAGTACATTCCATTTGATGTTGCTCAGAGTGTGCTCAGAGTGTTTGAGGTGAAATATCTTCAAGTATACTAACAACAATAAGTAGTAATGATTACAGTAATAATAATAATAGCAGAACAAACGGTGAATTTTTTGGGCGGCACATAATTTTATGTATCACATCTTCTAACCTCTTGCTGGAATGAGCGTATTGTCTCTGTCCCAGAGATACAAACGAATAGTGGCTAAAGTCTTATGAGTATACAGCCATGATTTCTTAGGGTTTATGCGCGGTCAGTTTATTCAACGCCCGCTGGTTTTTACTGTCAACTGGACGTATTTAGTTTTGGTGTGTCGAATTAATAATGTAACCGGATCAATACAAATAACGATTCACTTGGTGCTGTTACAAATACTGAATGGTAATATCAATGATATGCCTCCGACGGGTCTCAAGCTGACGTGGGGAGAGTGGAATAAAATGAACCTATGAAGTTGGACCTGCATAGATTAAGCATAGAAAAAAAGGAAGTGAAACGTTGTACGGCACTTGGAAAGTGAAGTAAGGGGAAGGATTCAACCCGTTTCATTGTGTACGCTTGAATGTTGCAGCGAGCAGTGAATCCAAGGTTGTGACAATGGAATAGTTCCCTAAAGGCTACATTATGAAGCTCTCCAACAAAACGTCTTCCACGGTGACTGCATAACAATTTCGGAAAAGCTTTGACGCAGTATGGCCAGTTGTATTACCGACATCCAAAGTGCGTCAACATGAGGCAAAAGACTGTCTTCAGTAATCATGTTCATTGCCCCCAAAACCAAGCCAGACGTCAGACAAACCAACCGCATTTATTACTCAAAATTCAAAACGGCAGACTATGGGAGCGCATAACTCGAAAGCATCTTCCTTTCAATGACAGGCACGTTGAGAGGAACATGATCCGGACATGGCAAACTCGCTTTTCGCGACACCAAGACTACAGCATCTCGAAGAACCTGTTGTTTAAAGTTGGTTTCCTGCTATCCTGGAAACAACATGAATTCACTTCAAACATAATTTAGCGAAAAACGCCATGGTGTTCATTAATTATTTCTTCTGAAACTGACTGCTTCCCCCCTCGTTTGATGATGAGAGGTTTTTCCCTTCTTTAACTAAAGTTTCATGGACTGGTTGGAGAAAGCAATCACCAACAAGTGAAACTTTTTTATAGCTGCACCACTGAATACCGGACCTTCTGTCGAATGCGTTGCATCATCAATAAGTTGGGCTGTCGTATAATTTTAATAGACGAACAAATGGACCATGGCCTGATTGTTGGAAATTGGTCGGGCGAAACAATGTTCCCTCTCAAAAGGGAACATCATTGTGAGCCGACAAATCCAGCTGATTCTAGGTAGTTTCACCAATTGTAGCCATCTGAGTAGACTTCGACTGGCTTGGACGAAAATCAAAGCGGAAATTTTATCACTGTGATTCGTTCTACATTACATCGAAAACAAAAATGGCAACCATATTCTGTTGTAACCACCATGATCGTCAATTTTAGACTATGTGTACTACCCAAGTCTGACCCAATTAATTCGTTTACGCTACTATCATGCTGGTTTGTGTTCTTAGCAGATCATTATTGATCAAACATGCACACTCACATTTGATCACCGGAACATGCATACATATTGATCAGTTTGAGATCATTATCATATTTCATCTAGCTTAATTTCTGTTTAATTCAATAACCACGTGTCTCAATTGGCATTTTTAGAATGACCTATATTCATACTCCGATTGTGATTACCTAAAAGCGATGTTCTAAACGTTCGTGTGTAACTCCTAAGATAAATCTGAGTTTTGAAGTCCTGCCTGCTAAATCCCGTTTTCCTTCTGTCATTTCAAATTTATGACCGAGCAAAACCGTGCAACACGTCACTCCTAGTGTGTTTCATCCAGAAATTATACTTTACGGCTACCGCACATACTCTGAACCACTGTTCTAATTAGCGTGGTACAATAACTGTATTTATTGACCAGATAGTTAGATAGACACACGTCGTAAATCAAGAAACTTATCGTGCAAAACGCCACAGCCAAGAAGATAGGGTGTGTCTAGGTTTTACTTGTAAATGGCCTGAAGTGACCAAGATTTGGATTTGTAATTTCAGTTTATTGAGTCGCTCCGAACAACGATCACTCTCGGTAAATGGTCCATACGATCTTAGCTGAGGACTCGTTCGTATTACAGGTCGTATAAACAAACCCTGTTTCGTATGAGTGAACACAATGAAGAGCGCGGGGCTGATGGACAATAATCTTCTCCACCATTAAGGGAGCTACCACCTAAGATACACCTAAGCTGTGAAGGTAAATTCTACCAGTCTCCTGGAATGAATACTCGCAAAATTAAAATTGGTTAGTGCACCCTAAACAACTGTCTTCATTCCTTAAAGTATATTCTGAATCTATTGATACAAAATTGAATACCATTGTCAGTTCTGCTTCATGTGTCAACTAACTATGGAAAAACGTTGTTTTTGTGACTGGTACAAAAAAACCAAAGCTTCGCCCATTTTGTACCGACCAGTCACGTTCACCTTCTCGTAAAATGGCGGAAATTTGAGATATTAACCTTGTTCCTTGATACTGCTGTTTGTCAGTTTTGGTCTTACTTCCCCAAGGTGTCAGCATGAACTTTGCACTAGGGTACTCATAACTCGACTGGCAAGGGTGTACCCGTCAGTTTTTTTGCTACGACCATGGAAACCCTCCATCAACTCGTCCCACCTCAATTGGTCAACTGTGTTGAAAACCCACAGATTGTCGTGAAGTCGTCGGCAGCCGGTTATTTTGTTTGAGAAACTATCAAACACCACTTAGCCTACTTATGTTACAACAGTTGTTTTAGCGACCATACGAGCATCACTTCGTAGCTACTTGCTACGCTGTACTTGAATGAGTCCTTCATCTTGTTGAACTGCACATAATCGTTTGCGACGGCTTCGTAACAAGCCACTTAGCCACACCCAACGTGATCGTTTAATTTACCATTTGTTACGGCCTCTGTTTAAACCATCCGACCACAGATGTCACTACGTTATGTTCCATTCTGCCATGTATGTTGCAGTGCGCTAGCCAGTCGCAGTCACCCATAAAAACGCCCTCAGTCACTTGCCCACACATGTGATACGCTAATGCTACTTAGCGTCGGTTCTTCACCAATATGATGACATAGACAAACGGTCATTTCTTTCACGTATCCTGCAACTTCCTTTATTTCCAACAAGCCTTTGGTCTAGCCTTCCTTCGTACAAGTCCCATGACCGATTTCCGCCATCCCAGTACTTAGTGTGACAGTCACTAAGATATCCCACTGCTAATGAATGAATACCAGTTTCTGGTGATCACATTTTACATTACCTGATGACAGAATGATCTGCAATTGGTGTGCACCGGTTCTACGACGAGCAACCGTAGTGAAAGTACGACCGCCAACGAGGACAGTGTGCAGGAGTTCACCGTCAATGTTCTACACCTCTTCTGTGCATAGCATTCTTGAGAATCTCTAGACCCTTGTTCGTTGATTTATTTTCGACCGATTGCTTGATTCAAATGTTGCCCTGGATGAAATTCTCCATTTACAACACTCGCTCTGCCAGAAGACCAGAAGGATAGCGTAATTTACATTTCATAAGAACCACTCTGATAATTAGCATTTTCCCCCGGAAGACGATGCGTTTGTTGAGGAACTTGCCAAAACAGCTCAGAAACCAACATATGTATGCATGTGTACGGTTGTCCACATGCATACGTATACAAATATACGCATACATACGTACACGTATATACATGCATACAAATACACATGTACAAATGTATCATCAGTGGGTCCTTCGTGATCGTTGATATAATTCAGGAATGACCGGAAAATATGCGCATGAAAGTACTCTGAGTCCTTTACTGAGTATACAATCGAAGCATAGTACTTTTTCATACGACTGAAGTTTGAGATCCCCAAATTCTGAAAACGAAACTCTCAAACGAAACTCAAAATTTCTGCACCCCATTATTCCCACCGAAAGTGGATTTTTGGCGTGCAAAACAAACGTTTCTGGTCTGATGTTACCTCGGATACATTCCAAAACAAATTTCCATAGTACTTTTACAACACCGGAATTTCTTCAAGAATGAGCCCGCCACTTTGTGTCTGATCTGTTCATTCCAGATCAGATGTCTCATAGGAACTAAGACCCCTTTGTTCCGAGGCGCTGACTACTGCAAACGGTAACCAGTCTGCTTAGCTTGGTTACAAACGATAGTGCAGTACTCCAGTGTCCAGAGTTTATTGGCTGATAACCGCTTCAGGACGGGTATCATTGTGCCGTCAATCTTGTCTGCTGTTGTATTTAAGCGTCACAGAAATGTTGGAAACTAGTCCAAAATATTGCTGTCACTTACATCAGGGTAGTTAGTGCTGTCAAAAAGCATATAACCGCGATTTGTTTGGAGCTAGATATCTGGTTTCTTTCTTGATATACTCACTCCAAACCTCAGCTTTGTGTATTCTGTTTCACAATTGCAAGCATTCCGACATTAGACGACACATTAAGAATGTTTTGATACATGTTAATCATCAACCGAAAGTGTAGTCGAACGTTACGTCATTTGCGTCACTTAGAGCACAATCGCGTTGTTGTTAACCGATGCAAAAGTTCTTGTGAAGAATAAGATGTTCTCTAGAGGGTCTGGTGATTTCACTGCTGACAATCCTACAGACGAACCGCGTAAAGCTTAAGTAAACGAACAGATGCCTTCAGACAGTTTCGTGTTCATTATTTTACTTGTCTGGACTTACACTAGCAAAGGTCCTTGCACGGCTCTTGGTAATCGGCTGCGGTGATATGGAATACAGGTTGCTCTGTCCTTCATTCAATGCCATATTTTGCTTGTTCGCAATGCGGACCGTTTGAGAGTCTATGAGGTTAAGGAGTTTGAGTTTGTAACCTCGCATGGGCAACTAAGTTATTTGTCAAGGTTTGAACGCAGAATTCTTGTAACTCCGGTTACTTTGTTACACATCACATGTGGCTTCCCTGATTGTGAGGTGCAATCCTCTGAAAACTTATGGTCAAAATTAGAGTTTTCGTCTTATTGGGGAAGAGTTTAAGATTGCTGCGGCGCACAAGAGTTTAATTTGACCAGAATCGCCCCCAGGGTGCTTGAAAAGTAGTAAGACGTGTTAGCTGAGTTGGCAAAAAAAGAGTATTTGCAGCATATTTCTCTCTATGGTCAGGCGTGTGACGAGAGAGTGTACAGTACGTTGATGCGAGTAGAAACAATATAAGGCTGGGCTTGTTCCAGCGGTTAGCTCTAGTGAAAAATTGAGCACTGTCATTACATTAAATGACCTTGATCCGATACCTGCTTTGTAGTTGTTGTCTTTCGAATAAGAACTCCGCCTTGTTTTTTTTTCTGCAAAAGATTGACTGTTAAAGTTTACTCGTATGAATATGGACTGGAGAAATAGTCGTTTCACTTTCATCCAACTATCCTTGTTCGGTCGCTAAAAGAAAGCTCTCACCAAGATGAAGCCTGAATTCCTTGAATATTTCCGATGAGCCGATTTTATGGAGCGAGGCCATTAGTACCACCTTAGGAGTGCACGAAAACACGGCTGTGCTCGGCAAATTAAAACAAAACAAATAACAAAACTCTCAGAGACAGAAGTCCCAGAGGACAGGTGCTTCTATCTTTGTATCTAGATGGAGGTCAATTTCTGACTTTCTCGGGTAAGGTATCTAGGGAGGGAGTGATTAGTTTTATCGAAGGCTTTTGGCTGCATTTTTGTTGCTCCATGGTTTTTAATTTTTTTAAAGACTTTAATTATTATTATTAATAATAATAATCTTATTAATTTTTCTTTTTCTGTTACAGTTGTAGTGAGTCAACCGCAAGTCCAGCAGGTTATTGTGACCAGTCTTGGTCCGGGGCCAACCGCGACCCACTGCCCTGGGTGTAACCAGCAGGTCGTCACAAAAACCTCATACGAAACTGGAGCCCTTACGTGGATACTGTGTGTGGTAATTTTTATTTTCGGGTGAGTTATGCCCCCGGCTCACTAACCAATCTCCGTCCTTCTTCTACAAAATTCCTCTTCTGGTCAGTAGTAGTCGGGTGGAGGTGACAGAGTCTTTCAGTAGTGTTGCACTTATATAGCTGCTGTGGAAGTCCTAAAAGTTGCATAATTAGTTACCAGGACCAGGATTCTCGCTAAGTTTTTGCTGAAGCCATCGACATTAATCAGTTTTGAATGGACCGATTGGTTCATGTGCGCAAAGGATAAACAAAATTTAACTGGCCTCAAGTGAAAAATGACCTGATTAAAAAAGAATGACTATATATGTTCTACTGATAAGTTCTCGATAGAGCAAAACTCAAGAATGCTCAAGCCAACACATCAGGATGGGTACACAAATGAATGATTGGGATATTTTCATCATCTTTGAGTCCCATATCAACAGTCGAAATGATCCTTCCCTATTAAGCAAATCCTCCACGAGCGTACTCAGCACACGTTCGGCGTTGCCACTCTTTTCATTCTCATTTTGTGAACTAAGCGCGTTGTATGTTAGGGTTGGTCTATTCTGAGGGTCAACTGGACTCAGATTCAATTAAAACACTCGACAAACAAAGGACGCTTGTTAGCTTCGGAATTTGTTTCGGACTCCGGTAGCACATCCGCATTTGGAGTGCATTTAATGTGGCAAATTCGTGACCTAAAACACTTTTCTCCAAGTACAAATGTGTGCTCAGATGATAGGGGGCTTGATCCGAGGCAATTTGGTAACGGAAATTGGGTTTGTCTGGCAGTAGTCTCATGCAGTGTCTGACAGTTTGGTTCACATAATAAAGAGATCTTGTTACGGGGCGCTATCTAACAGTTAATTCAACTATAACGGGCAACTGGGAATCAGAAGATTCATTTTAAAGTTTTCCAGAGCGCACCACTACGCTCCCCAATAAAGCACTGATGATGTCACCTCGATTGGTGATGAAAGGTTTGCAATCAAACTGCTCAGCTCAGCGAACAAGCCAACGACCATCTGCGCCACCTGAGCTACCAACATTTTCCTCTATAGAAAACCGCTGACCATTTTATCCCTCGAATTTCCATAGAACGCATTGGATTATTTACATTACATTCACCATTTGCTCCACTTTTCAGCGGTTTTTGTGGCTGCTGTCTCATTCCATTTTGTGTTGGAAGTTGTCAGGATGTGGTTCATCACTGCCCATATTGCAAGCGGTCCCTTGGGGCGTATAAACGTATGTAGATATGAACATCATACCGCACAATTTTCAAAAAGAACACGGGTTCATTGACCTTTATTTATTTTCTTTCTGCTTTACTTATGAAACACCACCGTGTGCGCCAACAGCAACTCCTTTCAGCGCGTGCATAAATTTTTCTCGCTTCTTTGGGTTGTTTTATCTGATTGTGAAGAATATTTTTTGCTTGTCAAACATTTGTTTAATTTTGTATGGATAACTGGCTGTTGGATTCTATCTAGACTGAACGTCCACAAACGTGTAACCACTGAGGTATCTGACATGGGTGATACGATGCCAAGTTCATGCGTTCTGGGGGAACCAAACCCTTGTCCCAGAAAGGCTATTTGCTTAGATGATCTGATGCTTTAAGATTCGTCCCCTGAAAGTCTTTGTCTTGTGATGTCTATGTCGGTTATGGTTAAGCCAAAGTTTAGAGCTAAGGAAATTTAGATACGTTTGATAACGGCGCTCAGGTAATCTTTGTGGGTTTCGTCCACTGACAGTCCTGTATTTATGCACCAATTTATCAGCTCCCGCCTCCAGTGCGTAGCTACCTGCCCCACCTCCCCAAATCATCGGTGAACGAAACTGTGGCATTTACAACCACTGTGCGACAGGCACGCCGTTCTCACAACTGATGATGATGATGATGATGATGATGATGATGATGATGATGATGATGATTATGATGATGATGATGATGATGATGATGATGATGATGATGATGATGATGATGATGATGATGATGATGATGATGGTGATGAACTAAATACAGCATATTTTGTAAGCCCATTACCAAAGGCTTCTCACGTGTTGAGGGATTTCCGACGGGTGCTATTCTATGGATGGTACCCTATCATTCGCCACACTCTTTCACGGGCCCGGTTTCCTGCACAAATGATGGTTGCCACAGCAACCGTTACTATGGCTCAGAATGCCCGTATCCCACCCCCACAAGCAAGCCCTGTCCTCAGTCTTGTGGATAGTTCCGGCAAACCAAGCAAGTAAGTAAGTTGAAGGAAAGATCGATCCATGGGAGAAGAGGCAGTTGCAATCTAGTTATTACCCCTGACTCGAATGAAATGCAGGTAACACCAAAAGTACATCAGCACCGTTCCATAATCTAGCAAGGCATTCCAAATGGATTGTTTTAAGTAAGAATGGGAGATTTGTAGCCTATGAGCGAACTTACATTGACCGAAGCCCGTCGGTTAGAGGGGTTTGCTAGTAAGGTGAAAAACTGCTTAGTTGTGACCTCGGTCATGAAAGATATGGAGAATTCCCAGGATTATTGCAAGCGTCGGATAGAGAATCATTCAGGAACCCGTTTGATGCCCTGTGACACTGTCCCAATCCCGTTAACCTAAGATTCTAGGAACAAAACGGTTTTACATACGGTATTATGCGTCCATAAGTCATGGTTTCCCTAGAGTTTTCCAATGTTCTTGGAAAGCCACACTAAAGGGAGACGGTTCATCAAAAGAAACGCCTTTTGTTTGCCCTTCTGATACATACTTCAACACTAAAAAATCTCTTAAGAGCAGTACTCGCGCAAAGGTATTTGATCCATTTTGGTAGTTTCTTCAGATGGAGGAAACTGTGTGAATTACGTATCCTCGCAAGTTATAAGTTGTGCAAGTATTTCTGTTTTAAATCAAAGCACAAAGGTCTGAAAACACTTTGTTTCGATAGTGTATACTTAGGCAACTGAAGCCGTAAAATACGGAATAGGAAGAGAAAGTTGGTGAAGTTTTTACAACATGTCTAGATTACTTGCACCGTCTAAATGGCTTATATTTTGGGAAAGAAAGTATCATGGTCTTCACGTGTCTTCTATGGTAACAGGCGAAGTGGTCAACAACCCAGTAATAATTACCTCATCTGTTACCAATGCTCTTTGGTGCACTGTTTTGGAACAATTTTGTGGCATCCGATAAACCATTCTGAAAGATTTTGTTGGAGGGATTTGGTGGGTGTCTTCGATCAAATAGCTAGCAGTCACACTGATCACATATCCGTTACTCCAAAATCGTACGGCTCTCGCAAGCACAGAGAACCAAAACGTGACTAGACTTGTTATAGATAGAATTAGCTTATCCAAAATACTTGTCGTCATCTTGTGGGGTCTCCTGAAGGTACGGTCAAAAGCCGTTTTTTCAACAAACCATTTCTTTAGCAGTTTTCAGTGGCCACAAAAAAGTGGCCTTTCTAGGGTGGACAAATGAACAAGGGGGCTAAGCTGTGAATAAAACTTATGCCTTTTCGTTTCAGAAGGGCTTGATAAAAAATCGGTAGTTTTTAATTAGGCAACGTTTCGCTTTTGACACAAAAGCTTCATCAGGCCAAGTGAGCAGGTCATCAAGTTGGTCAGGTTTTAAGGCAGACGGAAAACCAGTCAGTAAGACGTTTTCATATTAGCGCACCAGATCAGTGTTGGGTGTCAATTAACGGCTCGTGTCGGTTAGTGTGGTTGCCAAAATCTCGCGTTGATGGGTTGGGTGGGGGGGGGTGGTTTCTAATTCGTTCCTTAATCTTCCAATTCAAGATGCTTCAGTTGATGATTCACCGGGGGTGCCGCTGGTAGATTTCGTTGTTCTTCGTGGGCTTGTGAGTGTTACGACAATTTAGTTGGGGGAGGGAAAGTGGGTAAGGTTAAGCGCAATTCCGATGATGACTACTCCTCCTTGTGATGACCGCACACCAACACGTGTCAGCTCGACTGATCCAAAGTCGTTTTCCACACGCTTGCCAGTTCCATCCCATCTATTCTGTTGACACTGGGAGGCTTGACGATTTCTACCGCCCCAGCCATCAGTCTCTGTGACGCGGACCGTAGTCCTCGCCCCAAAACCTCAACATTTCCTAAATCTATTTTGTGTCCCGTGTCCAGTGCATGTTCCGCAATTGCCGAGTCTTTCAGTAACGCACGATATTCATCTGCGTTTCTCAGCGGCCTGTTTATTTTCCTCCTATACTCTCCGATTCTGGTGTGAAGTTCCCTGGCCGTCTGTCCTATATAGACCTTAATGCAGTCGTTACACTTAATTTTGTAGACACAGTTCCTGGTTCTGTTAGCCGGGAGACGATCCTTCAAATGCACCAGTGCAGAGCGCGGAGTGTTTCCCCTCTGGGAAGCTGCTCTTGTGTTAACCATATTTAGAATCCTTCAAATGATCTTGTTTGTTTCGGCACCAAATACATTTGGGACATTGTATTTAGTGAAACGTCCCAATTATAACTTGTGCCTTAAAAGCACGGTGTTCAACCAGCCTTATGCAGAAGGTTCCATCAAATTGTTAGCAAGCAGACAACTTTTCAAAATTTCGGGGCAATTTAACCAGGGATCAACACCGCCATTTGTTCATCAACTTGGCAGCGAACACTAGTGGCATACTCTGGTGAAATAGAAATCAAGTGTACCTTCAGGAACAAACTGCCACAAATTTGCCGTACAAATTTATATGCAGAATTCCTCTTTGCTCAGGGCTGAGAAGAGTTGCGTGACTCATTTGTGTTCACAACAACGCTGATCGATATACACCACAACAGTGAACTCACTGAGCAGCGTTCAAAGTCACGAGGTCCGTTCACCAGCCATTATCCTCCTTTGTCGCTCACAAACGATAGAACATTGACCCACGACTTTCAGGTAACTGTTTTGCACGCAATGAGTGTAAACGGTAAAGAAGTTAAAGGGAATATACGGAAATCAATTATCTTACGCGGTATGTCACGAGTGTATGTTGCAGTATCTCCGAAAAGTGTGCAGTGTATGGAGAGTGTACCTTCGAGGCGTGAGTAAAACACGAATAGGTGATTACTCTCTGCAGCAAGAGAAGCAGGTTGTCGGTCGTCTACCCGTACTGTTCATCATTCATGTGATGATATGTAAGAACCATGCGTTGCACCCATGAATCGCTTATTCCATGCACCTATGTAACGCCAGAAAACTGAGCATGAGAATTCACTTGAAACAGATTACGACGTCGATTTTAGGCGAATTCATCTACTTTCGAACGTGCACAACAAAATTCGTGGAAATTAAATTTCCAAAAAAAATATTAAGCTACTTATTGAGGTTTTCCTTCCATGTGAATGCACCCGATGCTGGGACTCCGGCACTTTGTTAGGAAACTAATATTTTACCTTTATCCGGCTTTCAGACCAACAGTTTTTAAAATATAACTGAAATTCTAAATAAGGTGTGTGAAGGAGAGTTTAATATCCCGAGAAACCGACAGTTCTTTGATGGATATTTTATAGTCATTCTGATGGTTAATTTTAGCTCTGGAATGCGCCGAAATTGTCGCCAACTACGATTATCGCGTTATTTCATATTATCATTGTTTTATTTTCGTGCCATTGGTGTTTTGTACATGGTCGAGCTAACATAGCCCTACTTAATGAAATTCAGCTGGATACATAAGCAGGTCCCTTGACTTGCAGACAAGGAGACTATTGGACACCTGCCGAAATAATACATACTACTTATCACATTCAAGTAGCTAAGTTAAAACGGAATATTGGCCAAGGAGAATTTAAACAAACGTTGGATGTCTCAGTAACAACCGCTAGTGGTGAAAGGAGGAATGCCGTTCTCTGTGAAGTTGATTGATAGTAAACATGAACAAAGTGGTTAAAATCCATCAGGCACGAAAGTAAACATCTCATCTGCACGGAGTTTTTGAAAGTGAACTTTGCCAACATCCTCTTGAATTTTCCTGAACGTTCATTGAATATTCGACAATGGTAAACGAACACTGCAAAGCGGTTCCATGATTTCCATAATTTCACCTTCCATCGGATAACGGAGAGGAACTTGAACATCAGACCATGGACGATTTGCATGCTCCATCAGTAGTATACACCGTTGCAGTGGTGGTAACAGACTTATGTACTCATTAGGGTAGATGTGTCCACAAGTTAGCGCCGCGTAGAGAAAACTTAGACAGCTCGGTTGGCAAGTCAAGCCAAGGCTTGGGTTGGGGTAGGAGCTTTGGGAAAGGGTGCCATCGAGCTGCTTCATTCGGATTGGCTTCTCACGGTGGACCGACCGAATCTGTAAGTTATGCAGTAAACACCAGCCTTGTTGGCGGTTGTGATTATATATGTTCGTGTTGGCGGTGAATCCAACCGCAGGCAAACGGACGTGGGAAAAATACGCACCCGATTACCAGTCAAAAAATCCCGATCGATACCCGCAGTTGGGTTTGATTGGAGACGAATGGAGTTAACGGAGGGCAAACTTGATCTGCTACCAACTGATTCCCTTCGAAGTCATGTTCTGTGGCAAGCGTATTAGTGCCCGAGTAAGTGTGATACGAACCATCGGAATGACCTGCGAAGATAGCTCTGTCCAATATTGTTTCCACTGAGTTTAAAGTGAACTTGCGTGCATATCCGCAACCTTATTGTTCCAATCTGCAGAAAAACAGAACACTCATCACTGATTATTACCGTATGAGATGGAAAATCGCAAGTGTAAAACTTTTCCAGTTCATCTATCCCATGTTTTGCTCCACCGCGTGAAATGTTTGACGGACTGAGAACAACTGAGAACAACGTCCACCGTCTGCGTGAGATAATGAACCAGACTGGCTATATAGGCTAAACTATGATTGTTCTCCTCTGGGGTTGTTGCCATGAGAGATACCACTCATCAGAAGCAATAAGCTATTTATGGAGGCTTCTGTTAAACGTCAGGACACTAGAGAGGTCACATTGAAGCTCTGACTCTTGGCCAAATTCTGCAGCAAATTTTGGTCAAACTCCATCCCAGTTTTGAATGACCAGGTTTCGCAACGAACTAGTCATCGTTCTTCATGGCGGGTCTGATAACCACCCAGTGGTTTATACCTGGCAAAAAGTGTTCAGTTGGCTACATAGCTGGTTGTTCCTGAAACGTTCGTACCACAACTGTATCTCCATTCCTTCATACCCTCAGGCGCACACTGGAACCAAAAAAGGAATAGTACCAACTGCAGTCATATCTGATCTCACCCCAGATGAAATATCCACAATTTTCGAAATGTCTCCAGCACTAAGAGTACCAGAAAAATTGCCATCTCTTTTGCACAAAACTAGTTTTTACTGTAAAATCAATATTTCCAGAATTAAAATTGGTGGTATGATAAAGCAGACTGCTCCCAAAAGATCTGCTACTCATTAAGCCTCTCCAGAAAACGCCCTATTCGACGCCCCCTGGAAGTGGTGTTTTCACAAAAGTACAAACGGAGGTGGGTGTCCGGCGTCATAACCGAGTTGACAGGCCAGTGATTGGCTAAACCCTGATTCTAAACCATCAACAGATGGCGCATGAAGCACCGTGGGCTCGAATCTTCTCGCAGACTGAGACGAACCTACAATTAACTGCTGCTCCTGGAGGAAGTTTTGAACGAAGGATGGGCCAGGCAACCTGAAAAGCTCTCACCCGAATGACGCATGGATGGGAAAAATCACCGGTTTTAAGTGGATTACTATCTTTCTGCGTCACATCTGTGATTTATGAGTCGGGTCTCAGTTGACCAAACACTCTTCGATAACTCTCTTAACACCATTGTATCGTCCATTACTTTGACATTTGAAATTCCCCACGTTTCTGGCCCTATTTGTAACTCCCGCTCCACTTTTGTGTTTAGTGCGTCCATATGAACTGACGTTTGTTTGTCCTTGCCACTTCACCCATTTGACCTTGAGGTCATCCAGCCAGTTGTGGCCGACCTTACGCACGTGTGACCGTCTCACGTGGGAGCCTGTTTGCTCATTTGGTTCGTAATTTTGTAGTCCAAGTGGACCATTTGTTGTTGACGAGTATCTACTGTCGAGGTTTGTACATTTTGTGAATTGATGTCTTATGTTAATAGTACCGTATAGAAACCCAGCTCCGAATTTGTTTTGCCTTCCCAGAGGTTCTGGTATTACGCGTCACTCGAAGATACCGTTTGTTCGTTATAACCATTCTCTGCTTCAAATTGAGCGTCCGGGAAGTATAATTCTCTAAAATAACACGAACTACAAGTGTATTAAGCACACAATGCCCTATTATTCAGGGCACTACTCGGACCAGGCACCGGCGGTCCGGACTCTGTCGATGAAGTCTTTTACACATAATCTTATTCGCCTAACTTGCGGTCCAACTTTCTTCCCCACACCCTTCAACCTATTCCTTTATGTACGGATGCAAATTTTAGTAAAACCTCTATTGTTAATTGGCACATAGCCGTTAATTCATCTTCCGCAGATTTCGGCGAGATACTGCAAGCCATCACCAATCCAATGACATCCAAAATTGAAATCCTCCTTGAACTGCGCAATCCCTTCAGGCTAGCAGCGATCAATATTTGGTTGTTGATGCGAATAAGTCTAGCGAAAACACAAGCCAAAATCCTTGCTTCATTTAACATTACTGCTTGGTGTTCATCTGAAAATACACCACGATGCCCAAACACGATACTCATCCTGCAACTACCGTTGACCACCTCAAAAGAATATATGAACTCCCGTTTTCAGAAGATTCAAGTGCTTCTGCAGCAGGATGGATTCACAGAGACATTGTGTTAAGCATGAAGACTAAATCTATCTTACCTGAATGATACTCAGTTAACAGCAAATTACATTCTGTGTGTTGACAGAGTTCGCTTGAGATCAAAATCATTGCAGACTGCTCTTAGCGACTGCAGCGTACACACTTGCAAATTATATGTAGCTGGCAAATTACACAAATTTGCAGATTAAGTTGGTGTTGACTCGAGACTCAAGTGAATTTCAGCTGAGTCGCTCATTTATCAGTAGTGTGTTCCGTCAAGAAAATATGCTACCTAAAATATGCCTGGAACATGAGGTGGCCTTTGTGAAGCACATTCATATAAAGAAACGTGATGAATGCATAAGTGCTCGCAAGTTGACTGACCCGATTATCGTTCATCCCCGTGTACTTGTCTGTTCCCCCAGAAAATCCACATAGTCATTTGGCTTTTCTCCGTGACGTTGTTCTCTCAGTAGCCGCTGCGGTCTACGAGAGTCCCTTGGGACCGCAATAGCCACTGGATTTCTTCACTCGACCAAGGGAGGTACCATTTACCAAGATACCAGTGACTAACATCAAAACATTATCAATGTGCTTAGCCAAAGACTAGGAAACACACTGTCCTCCATACTGTGATTAGCGTGTAATCAACGGGTGTCCGCCCGCTGGCGTGTGTGTGCGTGTTACCTTGTGTCTACGTTTGACACGTGGCTTTGGGGCTAACTTGGATCACGGGCACTCCCATACCATTGGTCGGTTTTATTGGGATAGGTAAAGAACAGCGTTTAGGGCTTCGGAAGTGTGTGGGATAGTGGGTGGGCAAACGGGTTGAGGCAAGCAAAACCACATAGGGTGGTGGACGAAATGTGTCCGTAGAGTTCAGGCTGATTTATCGTGTCGAGTACGGTCTGTCATGCTTTTATGGATTAGGCCGGACCTGTACACCTTGAGACGCGTACGAAGACGTCATGTGGATAGCGACCGATTCAACGCGACAGCGCAGCACCTCTGTGTATACACGTCCTGACTTTGTTGCAGAACATACACGTTAACAAAACTAGCCCAACGGTCTTAAGCTGATGCACCATTGTGGTATCTCAATCACTCCTAGGTTAGTTTAATTCGGTCACTTTTTTGCAGGGGCCCTTGAGTATCCTTTATGTTCATTGATTCGAACCTTCAATTATCTGTTTGTTCGTCAAGTGCAAATCCAGTCGCAGTCGGTACAAGCAGTCTTGTGGATGCAGGTGTTATGGTCATTGGGGTCAAGCAGATCATTCATGTGAACCAGTTGTCTCTGTAGTGTGTTGTTCCTTTGAAAAGTGGTGCTCATGTTGAAGCTGGAGAGAGCGCAAATGGTGCCATCAGATGCGTACTGGTACGGGATGCTCATCATGTCATTTGGTTCATCTCTTTCTGGATTGCGACTGCGACTCATGTTCGATGACGTGCCTTGGATACCCATTGTTTCCCAGTGTTTGTTTACTATGTTTGTTTACTACTTTTAGACGAAGCTGTGTTACTAAAGATCATATTCGCTCGGTGGGTCGGTGCGCGAATTAACTGTCTCCTGGTACTCAATGAATAAATCGAGTTAAGGTTTAGTTAGCCACCTAATCGAGTTGGTTTGTGGTGAACTGTGGTTTCAAAGTTACTATGGTTCCAGCAGACTGCCATCAAGGAAAGCAATCATCCTGTTAGATATCTCATGTTTTAAAGTGAAAGCGAGTGGAGCTACAAAAGATGTCGATATATGATAGAATTGACTCACATAATATACTTTTATTTTAAGAAATGTGCCACCGACGTACCTCGAACATCCTCAAAATACCTTCATGGTTCTCAAACCTAAACTGGGATAATCGTGGTGGCAACCCAGTCAGCTACCGGGAATACACAAACAGGGCACCTCTCTACGTCTGAATGTGGACTATTTCGGTTATCCGACACACAAATTATCCAAACAATTTGTAGCAATGTCGAAATCACTTCAACGTAATGTGATGAGCCAGATTACCTAGTCGCATGATTTTGCTCCCACAGCAAACCAAATAAACCTTTATTGCGGTGAGAATTTGACGGTTTTGATATTATCCCATTTTACACTAGTCTCCCTATCGCTGACAACTTAGAACACACAGGACACCTTCCACAGGAAACAGTACATTGGATATCCGTACTTTTGTCTCTGTACAAGAGAATAAAAGATCAGGAATTATGCCTAAGGTCAATTATATTCATGCTCAAGCACCAGATTTACCAATAGACTGAAAGGGATTGTCACAGTTTTCTCTGTTTCTCCTACCTATTCCCAAAGCAGGCAGTGAGCAATTTTGCCAATCCCTAAAAGTTCGGCTGCGATACATGGACGATACATTTTTTATAATGAAGACGTCACGTGAATTACTATATAACGCGTGTATGACGCTTCCGTACGTATAGTTTTGCTGTATAGCTATGAGATTTGGTCTGATTGTGTCGAAGATATCCAGTGACTGGCGGGTTTGAACACCAGTTTCTGCGAAACAACCTGAGTGGGAACATAGCAGGAGTTACCATGATATACCTTAACGCGCTTGTGGCGAAACAAATTCCAACAAACCTCTGGGTGTGATCGCCGCACGGTTGGGTAATGTTCTTCGGATATCTACTCATTCCCTACCTCGACAAGTTTCATTTGTCAAGCCGTAATTCAGTCGGAACAAGCCACTGGGGATCAGAGAATGCCATGCCGCCGAAATGTGAATTGTGTCAGTTGGTCCATCTCGCCCCCGAGGACGGAAGTGATGTGAATGATTGGCTTGTGACACTTACAGAGTTATAGTGGCGCATATGCTGTTAACCTCTATCCTAACATTTTTTAATATGTACCTTCCTTACATTCTCCACATTTTCTCGTCTCATGTTGCAACGCACACAGGCCTAATATAAGTTACTAAATTTGTGCAGACATATATACTCATTTATGCGAAAACACGAATTCTTCAAGATTCAACAATGTACAGACTAAAAATCGTTTTAATTCTCATGGAAAGGCCATGCGGGACGTATGGCATCGGTTCACATTCTCAAGCAGTTCCCACGCGAGCAGCTGAAAACTGGTCTATGAGGCCGAGGAAACTACGTTATGGAGACAGATTTCAGGTGAGTTTAAACGATTTAAATTTTGATCTTAGGTCATAAAGATATATCAGAACGGAAGCACTTGACGAAAGACCATATATGCAGGTGTGGCGCACTTTTAGGCTCAGTGTAACTCCAGTGTAAACAATCCATTCCTAAGCAGTTCGCAAACAATGTATTAACACCAACATCAATAAAATTATAAAGCCACTAAACCAGTAAAAGCACCTCAGTGACCAAAATTGGACTTACTTGACACAAGCTAACCTGTGCAGTATCAGCCAAGAAGATTCGATGGGTAAATTGAGGCAAGATCGTTTGAACTCCTAATAGGTGAAATTGTTCCCCTAGCCTGCCTATACCGCTAGTTTAGCCAAGAAAACCCGAATTGGTTTGTCCTGCGCAAAACCCGGCAAGTATGATTCCATGACACTGTGTGGGAGTAGTGAGGTATTATACGGAATTACAAGGTAATTAGCGGATGACCGCATCGTTTAACTGGATGTCATAATGCCATCATGCTTGTTTCGGATGAAAGCTGATGATGAAAGCTCTCAGCGAGTCTGCTCGTGAATCTTTTTTTCCTTCGAGAATACAGGCCTCTCCGTAGTAGCCCATCTGGCCCCGCAAAAACCGTTTGTGTTATCATGAGTATGCGCAAGCATCCAGTGGACCAACCGCTGTTGACAGCCAGATCCGTGTCAGACACCGTCCAACCACACAATTATGTTCCTGACGAGTAGTTATCTTCGTCTGTGGCCCACCCTTAATTTCTGCCATGAAATTTCACGTCCTGGATTTCCACAGTAGAATTCAGTGCGAAGTCAGCCTATGCTGGACTACCCTTTAATTAGTCGGTGAGCTTTGATTTACTTTCCGGATTTTGAATCAGTTCAGAGTGCTACTGTTGACAAACTAGACCCTAAATCAGGACAACCCCTGTGGAAGAAGACAAGACGGATCTTTTCCAGATAAGCCCCGCCAAAAAATTAACCCCCCCCCACCCAAAAAAGATTAGAAAAAGGAGGATGTGAAAGTTGAACTTTTAGTTTTTATTGAAGAGGGTGAACTTGGGACATGTCATTAATAATTTGCATGAAAAGGTCCGTTTTTCGGTACCTTTGCCTCCAAACGAACTCACACAAGTAGCTGTCCACTAAAGATAGGTATGTACCGCATTGCCGTTTATTCTGCATCTTGTAGACGTGTGTGAGCTCCAGTCGTTGGATCCACAAAGTTTTCGGTATGATTAACCGTTTCGTGAGTATAATTCATGTCAATCATCGTTTCAATTCCTTAGTATGATGCCCACATATCGGAGATGATGATTGAGCTGGGAGCGATGCAGGCCTGGATTGTGTCCATCAAAGTGGCCGCAGTTTGATCTGGCACTGCATACATGAACACCTCTTTAGTTTCCCGGCAGATCCCTCCGAAAATCCACTGCTGGGGAAGGACTCGCCCTGCGTAGTCTTTACGGCGAGATATTAGCGTTTAATCGATCTCAACGTGTAGACCTGGGCCGCCGATAAATGTTGGAGTCTGCAAAAGCCGCCAGGCGCAAACTTCGCGAAGAAAGTTCTTCCAGTCAACAGCGGTCTTGTGGCTTCTAGATAATTCCTCTGAGCAGAATTTGATTTTTGCCGAATTTTTGGACCAGCAATAAATGAATAGAATTACTGTCCTAAACTCCATCCTAGACCACTCCAGCCAAGTTCCCTTTCGAAAACCGATTTCTTGCCGACACTGTCGGGCATTACACCTCCATCTGTTAGAAACAGTTGAGTGTCATTTGCTGGCCATTGTTGCATAAACGTTGCTGATGGATCACCCCGTGGCTACTACTCTATAGGAAAAGCCTCCAAAAAGATTGTTGTCTGTCAACTTATGACATAAAGGAAGAAATTCTAAAGGGATAGGGCTAATTCAGAGGGAAACGACTTCTGTTCTGTGCGCGGCCTTTGATAGAATGAGTGAACGCCAATCTACCATTAACTCAACAGTTGGCTGGTAGACATTCTCGCTCCCATCCAGAGTGTTTTAGTCAACATTGCCTAAAGGACTATTTTGAAGTTTGTCGGACACTTTGTGTTTTACTGGTAATTTCCCAAAAATTGTTGCCCCGTTGACGCTGACTCCTTGTTTATCAGATCACACTAACGAAAAAATTTGATTTGGGCAAGGCAGTGGGAACAACAAGGCTGCGGGATGAATTCATTTAGTACACTCTCTTCCGCCGCAAAACGTGCAAAACAAAATTAGATACATATTACAATGGAGCTTACAACATTTATACAGTTCTGAAAAAAATGTGATCAATCAATAAAATCAACGGTCTCAGAGTGACCTTTACGTGTCCGTGAGCGCAGAAGACAGGCTTGAAACGACTAATCAATATGGCCTCAACATATGTGGCCGCCTGCTTCGTGCTTCGATGCGTTTGGTTCATCTCTGGGACGTGTCGATTAGATGTTTGGTAATCGACGATTTGACCGCAATTTCAATCAGCGTTGGGTTAGGATCAGCTGACTTGGTACGTAGCCTTTTGAGCACGTGCTCGTTGCTCGCCTTTCAAGCCTCCTGTCAGTTCTACCGGTATACTTGACACCGCAACTGCAGGGGAATTTTAAGCCCGTCCACTGCGCTCAGAAGGACCTAAGGCTCAATTTGAGACTTCACTGGCCTCATTGATCAGTCACGTTTCTTCAGAATCGTATAAATGCTGTAAGCTGCATTGTGTCATGTATCTGTCGCGACCCGTCCAGACATGAAAAGCACATGTGCAGAGGGCGACGCGTCCCCAAGGTCACCATCGCTCCCACACGTTCCGGATAGCAGATGCGTTGGCGGAGCTCACCAAACACGGCTTAGATGCATGTGACCAGCGCAGTGGGTGAGTTTATTCAAGGCAGGAACGTCGCCATTGGCTGTACAGAACAAACAAGTGAACGACCTTTAGTCATCCTATATATTTACGCAGAAGCCCTTTATGTTTTGTCCGGACAATACACCCTTGTCCCGGGTTCTCTGTCTTCTTGTCGCGTAGTGTGGCGGGCTCAGTTCAGGCGTAACCAATAGACGGCCACCCACGATACAACAGTATCCTATTTTACACTCATTTGCAAACAGATTTGGTCGTGGGCTGTCGAAGAATTTTCAGCAACCTTATGAGTAGTGCATTACGAGTATCCTATTTTGTTTTACACGTTTTGTGGCGGAAGAGGGTGTACGAAATGAATTCATCCCGCAACCTTGCTGTTCTTACTGCTTTGTTCAGGGGATTGCCGCGCTTGAAAATCTTTGATTACCTCTTTTGACTACATTACTGTATTGAACCTCTTACCAGGTGTGCCAGATTAATTACCCATAGACCTCATACTACTCTGTACGCAAAAGACTTTCTGACTTTAAAGGGCCAGCTTGAAGACAATTTGACGGTGTTGCTTTGGGCAGCCATTTGGGTTCAAAATTAGCTGATGAGACTGGTGAGACTTAGGATATGTCTCTGCCATACCTCAATTCTTTACATCTAGAAATGTGGATGGTAGCTTAATTCTTGCCTGCGATCATAATTATGGCTTATTTTTTTATATCATGACTACTATTCACTCTGACTTGTCAACTTCTCACGAGGGTGAATCGAATTGGAGGGGGGGGGTAACCTAGATGTTCCCATGACTCGGCGTCCGAATAGGAACTTACAGTTAACGGTCTACCTCAAAGCCACGCGGAGTGGCTTTCTCGTTTATCATGTACAAGCTCAGCTTAGTAAAACACTATTTTCCGTAGCGAGAAACACACCGCAGACCAACTGGCTGAAGAAGGGGCTCTCTAGAAACAGACACATTGCTAAGAGTATAATATAAAGAATTCTTGGCTGTTGATCAGGTGGCTGTTGATCTGTTCGCCTACCTTGGCAATTGACTTGCAAAATGTTTCGTCACCATACGACAAGACACCATCAATGAGCAGTGGGATGGGTACTTCTTGTTGGTCTTTGTGCTTTTATATAGCAATTGAAGATTAACCGTTATCGTTTAACGTGATTGGCTAATTGGGAGACAGTCTTTTTGGAAATTTTGGTCCGTTTGGGATCTTCGCTGAGTTGGGGCCTGTGCTCCTTTGAGTCAGTTGGTTACCTCAATGCCTTCTGTTTTTGGTAGTTTCTTTCTTTGCTTTGATTGGCCCCTTCTCATTTACCATTACGTGGTGGTTTGATCCTCTCCAGATTGATTGCAGCACCCCATTTTCTCCAATGCAACGGCTGGTGTCGCTGCGTCCGCCCATTAATTTGGTAATTTGATTTACTGGCTGAGTGCCTCCTTCACTCAAACTGACGTGTTTGTTTGAAATGGATACCCAAGGATTTCTATCTGGAGACCACTGAGGAAGCCAAATACGACTAATACAACAGCACAAAGTGGAAGCAAACGGGCCACACTCCGCAAATCATGAACATTGCTGAGATGACAGCAAAGCCTTACGGCAGCATAATAAGATGGTTGCCCAGAAACATACGAACACCTTGCGGAGGACACTATCGAAACCGAAGGGAAAGTTGGATCTAGTGATGAAGAACAATGTCATATACAGGATCCAATGCGACAGTGCGACATAATTTCGACAAAAGATATATAGGACAAACGGGAAGAAAGCTTTTCACCGGAATAAACGAACACAGGCTCGCCTCTAAAAGACAGGATCAATTTTCTCTCATCTCCGTGTACAAAGATCAGGAAGAACACGAGTAATACTGGAACGGCGTTTGCATGCTAGCTCAAACAAGGACGAAGAAGAAGAAAAAAACGTGAATTTATGGAAGCGCGCTACTTCGCCGAAGAAGCCATCAATAAACATATCGAAATTGACCCCATTTATCAACCACTAAGAACAAAGGAACGCCGAAACTACAGAGCCCTAAACTGTACAAGAAACCAAAAAACAGTTCATAGAAGAGACGGGAATGCCCGATTCAAACGGACACATCAATCTGGGTAGAGGAGGCGTTCAGCCAATAAATCAGACTACCAAATTAACCGGCGGATGCAGGGACACCAGCCCTTTCAGTGGAAAAAATCGGACTGTGCCAGCAACCAATCAATCTCGAGAAGATCAGTCCACAACGCTATGCAAACTGAGAAGTGGCCAATCAAAGCAGAGGAAGAAACCACTAGAAACAGAAGACAATGATATAACCAAATGACTCAAAGGAACGCAGGCCCCAATGCAACAAAGATCACAAACGGACCACTCTAGTGCAACTGTAATCTATGATTTCATTTGATGTTGCTGTAAGATCATCATAGGTAGAACGGAGAGGTGTCTCTCCGTACGGACCTATGACCATTCATCAAAAAGACTTTAAGGGCCGTGTAGTTGGCCGATAACGGCTCAGTAACAAAGACATGTAACTAAGGCTCAACGGTTGCATGACAACCCTCCGATAGGTCTTATAGTTGGCCCTTCTCAAGTGCTCAAACAGAACCCGAAGTTGTTAGCTTCTTCTTGACGCAATATTAATTAGAGCACAGAAGTGAACACGGCGCAGAAAAATTACTGAAGCGACCGTCAACCTACCATGGTGCTTAGTGTAACCTCATTTTAGCCATAATATGAGGAAGAGAGTGGTGACTCCAAACCCGAGAACAAAGCTGTGATCAATAGGTATCAGACTACCGCTTTAGAATGGCAGCCAAAAAAGCAGGAGGCAACAATTTACCGGAACCAAAGGGGGGTCAACTTGGAAGGCTGAAACGAGAGCAAACAGCACACGGCCACTCGAGAGGGTGGCTGAGACAGGGTTTTCCAGGAAGCCATGAAGAAGGTCAGCTCGCAGGAACTGTAGACATGCAGAGAAAGTCTATCTTACTTCAGCACCCGATGCATCGGTTCCCCAAGGAAATACGCTCAGCAGGCGTGCAATTGTGGATTGTGTTGTAGTTCAGAATCCACACGGCATGTAAACGATCGTGTGTGAGAACTAGGTTGTGTTTACGAATAAACTCTTGTCCCATTGCCTGGCTTCTTGTCACCATAAGACTGTGACGACCGATGTTCCGTCTTCGTGTCTATGCTTTTCACCTAAAAACGTAGTATGTTTTGCGCCCACTAATGATGAGGGTAAATTGGAGTGTTAACGTCTCGCAATCTGTTTCTTCTTGCTGTTTTGATCTCGTTAATACAGTAATTAGGTCAATGGGGTGATTAGTATTGAGGTTGCATGGGTCCCATTCGCCCACGAACAGAAAGAACGTCGACTTGTGTCCGAGAGGTGCCTACACCTCCAACACTCAGTCTGGATAGAAAGTGACAGCATCAACGCCGCTGATATCAGTTAGCTTTCATATCGTTCAGTTTCTCCAGCCAAGTACAAGAAGGGCCACATGGACCTCATCCTGGAAGGCGAACAGCAGCAAACTTGCGACCTTTAGTCAGAATCAGGGACAGCGTGGTTAATCGGTCCGCCAGTTGAGAAGAATGAACGTAAGCACGAACGCCAGCCTTGAAATGAAAAGACGGACCAGCAGTCAGAGAAAATTTGCGTGCAATTTATGAAAAAGAAACACCTGAATTTGATGAAGTGATAGAGCAATTTACTAATGCTCTTGATATAAATTATTGTGGTAGACACTATATTATACGGTCCATTTGGATCCATTACCGAAGGCGCGACAGGTCGAATCTTCAGTAGTTGCATGTCATTTTGTCTACAGATGGTGTGAGGCATCCTCAGGTTTATGACCACCGATGCCTCAGAATCTTTGCTGGTTTTGGATGGCGTCAACGAATTAGTGACGAGGTAATTCGAAAACTGGTATTTGGTTGTGCAGCAGATACTTTAATGGCGAAAAACATGCAGCACCATTGACTACGATGGCTGGCCATGTTCTACTCATGCCAAAACACTGTCTACCGAGAGCAGTATTGTCCTGCGAGGTGGACAATCTTTGACTTGGCAGAAGGGCGTGAAAGGGATTACGAAGAGTCTGGGTGTTGCTGGTGTTGCACGCCTTCCAGGATGGAGTCCCCGTTACCCCGCCTGCGCTTAGCTGGAGACGTTGCGGGAAATGGTGGCTGGTCGATGTCAGTGGCGTTCGTGTTATCAGTTTCTTTCCAGATGGTCTGATTGAGCGCTTGGAGGTGCAGACACCTCACAGTGCTTGAAATAGGCCAGCACTAAATGCTCTCACTCACCCACTCTTTTGTCTCTTCTTTTCATCTTAAGGCTATATATATAAAGGGCGAAACCGGACGTGGGCTGTCAGAGTTTTCAGCAACCCAGTGAGTAGTTTCCTTTATAATTAGATTAACTTTATGGTTGAACGGCAGTGAAGCATCAGTGTCAACGCTGACGTTGCTGTCTTTGATGATGATAATGAAATGAAAAATGAAAGGGACACTCCAACGCAAGGAACGCAGGGTTATGTATCCTAATGGGCCCGCATTTGCTGATCGAATTCGTCTTCCGAATGTGCTATTTGTCCCTCTTGGATTGCGTCCGCGCATTCGGTTCTTAACCAGGTTCCCATCCGACGGCCTAACCCTAAAGTTCCAAAGGCTAAATAACCGCACTTAAACACCCATAGGAGCGGATGAGACAATCGGAATTCCACCGAATTTTCAAAATTAGCATGAAGAATGCATGGTATTTCAGAAACCCTTCAAGTATGTGTTTGCTCAGACCGTGGGAAAGACTGATCAAATGTGTAAATCACAGTCTAATGTCCGGTACCGAATAGAACCTTGGGCAGCAGATCGAATGCATGAGTTAATTTGTAATCATGGAAAAAGTCACGAGCAAACTTCTGTTCCATTTGACTATCATTTACCTCGTATGAACTCGGGAGCAGATGTGATGGCTATGGGAGCAGAAGTTCATCTGGTACCATCGTGCTACCAAACAATCTGATTTTCAAATTTGTAGCTCGTCTATACTTCTGACAGCTACTCTCATTTACAAATGAATTTGGTTTTGACTGGTGACTCAAATGAATTCAGCTGGGTCCCGCATTTATATGATGGTCGTCTAGAATTTATTTCGAGGACATTTTCTTGCCTTCGGTAAACACGGCTGTTCCGTATTCGAGAATACCGGGTTATCTGCGCTGAGTAGAATTCCGTGTTGAACAAGAGGTACCGGGGAAAGTGAAACTTCACAAAGGAAAACTCTGACTGGTGAATTTTCCGCAGGTTCTATGGAAAATTTGTGCCTAATTTTACAGCTGCTTTCTGGTTTATTAATATTCTTCCAGTCTAATGGAGCGGTCGCATTCTGACTCCTTAAAATGAGTCGCATCAGTTCGCTGGCATCATATACCACCCAAAAACACAGTCGATTTCCGTTTATCCTTCCTTCCTCACCGTTCTTCCGCGGAAGCAGGGCCCGGAGTGCCTGTTGTTTGTTGTTGTCGTTCTTGCTACTGCTGTTGTTGTTCTCAAACCATCTATGTAGCCTCTTATGCATCGGGACTGTGTACGTACGCTCTGCCTAACAGCTTTTGGGGTTTGAAGGAAGGGTAAACACACCAGATTACTGATAGAGTAGGTGGTCGTTCCCCTGTTTCCTCGGATGTACAATAGGGTATGCCTTATCTAATTACGAAGAAATGTCAGTCAGATCAACCTATCTGATGCATTAGACACAGAATTACTCCGTGTTAGAATTTAGAAGCTCATGTTGTATGGGCTGAGGTCGGTGGGTACTAATGATATCACCCTAATTGCTGATAAAATGCTCACAGTTCAATGGCCAAGCTTGGACAACAGGTCGACAGACAAGGCATGTAACAAGACCCTCTGAGATCACTATTCAAAATTTCTGAATTTCTGAAAATGCTATCCATTATTCGATGTATATGCAGGTTCTGTATATGATGACCCCTTGTGCACCGACTTTCTCCGTAATACGCAAATACAGATTGCTCGTATCTCCAAAACAGGGGCTACCTCAGTAATGAGACGCAATTCGCTTGTTTTCCTCGACCATTGAGGTAGGACACTGTGTTGATTCATACAAGTTTTACTGGCTTGAGACTGAAAGCGTACAAAATACATCAGAAGTGATGTTTCCTATGACTTGTGGGTCTCGGATTAATGAAATGCGTTGTAAACTAAAAAGTACCGTGCACGCCTTTTGAAAGGAAATGGTGCGAGAGGATAACATGGAAGTCATTTAGTGAGAAATGCAGTACAGGGAAAATAGGTCTCTGCCGATAACCAACGACAGGTGGACCAGTTCCCTCCACATTACTACTCGACACTCCTGAGTCAAAAGATGATCCTTCTGCTTTTCTGTCAGATGATTCGGATTTAAATTCCTTCAAGCCGAAAAGGCTGATCCTTGGTGAGGACAAAGAAATGTGAATGCATCTTCCCAAGTACAGTATAGATTCACATATTTTGTTTGACAAAGCGTCCATAAAAATGTTCACGCATTCTCTAGCAGGTGCTTCGGTGACGAGCAGCAAATAGCCTTGAGTCCATATTCATCTGTTATTCTGCACACCTATGAATTACCCGCAGTTTAATGAGCAAAAGCAAATCATCCTGTTTAATTACTTGTATTCTACGTATCACACACAGCACAATGAATTCTTGTGCCTTTGTGTAGTCTGTTGCTTGAGCAAAGAAAAAGCAAATTAAATTATTCTTCCGACCATCGTCGGTAACGGTTTCGGAATCTGTATATTAAGTTTGATACTGATACTAATGTACTGAGTGTAACTGCTGCAACAATGACGATGCCAGACCAAATACTCAGCGTTCCTTCAAGCCAAGTATCAGTTGGCCTTTGAATGGCGAGTATGAATTGCTGAAAAAGGCGAAACTCATGATTAGGGAGAAACAAACAGAGGCAAGAAATTTGACATGAGTGTCAATGAAAGTTACAGTAACCGTTTATAAACGCGCGCTATTCATCCCGGCAATGCAAGTAGGCCGCTATCTGTTGGTGTTCATCAAAGTCCTCAACTTGTTTTATGGTGATAGTGGTGTATATCTGGTCGTTTAGTCTAGTTGAGCACGCCGGACAATCTGTACTTCTGCAGCACATTACTCGAAGTTTATCAAAGCGCATCGGTCACGCGCAACAACAGATCGTTGCTGTATGCCTTCTTGTCGTGCCGCCTAACTGCACTTCCCCATTTGGAGTTATAGCACAGTCAGGTAGCGAAGCGACACCAAATAAGGCAAAATACAGTCAACTGTATTAAAGACCATGACATTCCCAGTACTTGATTCCTCCAAGGCAACTAACCGGACTATTGCTGGAACGAGTTGATGAGTAGTAGGCGTACCATCTATATGTCTGCAATAATCAGTACACGTATTTCATTGAGCGAGTAACTAAGCAAAACAAATGGATACCAGTTGCCCCTTACCACAAACCGGGAAGAATTCCTCCCAGGGGTTGTCAAGGGTCCGTGAACGAATGGACCACATCAACTCAGCATTGATCTGATTCGTCTGGCGTTTGAGTAACTTAAAACTCGCCCTTATCAAGTTAATATTGTTTTCTTTATTTTATTCTTAGTCCTTCTGTTCTGGCGGGTCTTGTCCTCTTTTGCACTATGTATTCTTTTTCGTTATCGCAAGAAGTCATGCTCCCCTTGAGGTTTCTCTGATGAAAAAAATATGCCAAACAATGCGATAACTACTCAGTACAGTAGATACAAAAACAGTTCGCTAGTGTTACCAAATTAGCACTTTACGAATCCAGTCAAGACTGAGATCAAACTTTAATATGAACACGATTTTTAGAATGAGATGTCAGTTAATATGATACTTTTCTAGCTAGTGGTTCATAAGGATTCGAAAAAAATCGGTAGGTTCATTGCTGAGTTAACCACGGGAATAAGCATGGAGATTAACTGGAACGGCCCACTGCATTATTTTCAGTCTCCATTGCTTTACTCCATACCCAATTGAAAAACCGGACTTGCAAATATTGGTCGGCACAAACACATGCAATACACGGATGATTACGTTGGTTAATTTGTGGCAGTCAGTGCATGTCAAGGGTCGGAATTCCCAGTTTGACCACACAGAAACTGTCTGCAAAGAGACCAGATAAGCGTATCAAGTATTGCCAAGATATGATATAAATGATTTGGCAGATGAGATCACTGTACCACCCGCATAAGGTTTTCAACCGAAGTTCCCTGTGCTTAGACCACTTCACGTTTCTATGGGCTTTTGGCGGAAGTTATTAACACCAAACTGAGTTCCGAGGTGTATGGGCTTCGATTGGACCTTTTTGTCCGCCCAAAACTAAATGTCCGCGCCTTCATGACTTTGTACAGGCTTCGTCACAATACACCGGTGGTCTGTTAGTTGCATGAAGCCGTCTTGCCGTCATATAATGCAATTCCTAACCGGATGCTTGGGGACATGCTGTGAAAGCTACCGAGCCGGCATAAGAATGGTTTCCACGCGGCTGATACCTTTGAACCCATCTGGAAAAACTGGCACCTCGAATGCGCACCTTGAGATCCTCTAAGAAATCTGGGCAGTTGGCCCAGTTCTCCGGTCATCCAATCCGCACACTGCATTTCCTTAGGAATGTGCACATTTACACACCTACGAATGGTTCAAGCACCATTGCACGAGAAAGCCTCGATTCTGCTCTCTTCTAGGATCCTGTTCTATCTTCTGAGGTTAGTTTGACTGCGAAAGATAAACGTACTAACAGGGTTTATATTCATTTGACCTCCGATAATCTCAGAAGTTTTAACGGGACATCACGTGTTCCTCCTATCAACTGAAAACACGTCCAGATGTTGTAACCTATCATTGCCTGTTTCGTCGGGACTTCATTTATTCCACTGTCCCCTAGTAACAAGGTTAGTCTATGCAAGTTATGGCAACAATCAGAAGTGGTGACACTCCATATGTACGACCGTGAAGCGTGGTGGACACAGAAAGCCAAGGAAATGGAAGAGGCCTTAGAAAGCCGGTAATGCCCGAAGATTATTCAGTTGACCCGCGCAACTGGTCCCCGAAAAAATCCTGTGAGCGAAAACATTAGAAATCAGAATTGAGTGATCCTGTTGAATAAAGAAGAGTCCTTCGACTGATGCGCTGAATAGTTCGAACAACAGCTACTGTGGCCAACAGCTGCCACTCATCTGGAGCTCACAATTGACGTAGACCCCTGGATGGTAAACGTGGAACCACCTACGCCCCCGGAGGTTCATAACTGCATATGTTCTCTCAAACGCCACCGAGCTTCTCGTCCGGATGACCACCCACCCGCATTGTTCAAAGATGGGGGTGAATTCCTCAGTCAACGCTTGTCTGATCTGTTTGCTTGCATTTGGAAAAAGGAGTCTGTCCCAGGCAACTGGGGAGAGTCGTTGATAATGCCCATTTCCAAAGAATGGACTCGTAGTGAGTGTGCTGACCACAGGGGATCAGCTTGACCCCGGCCGTAACGAGACTGCTGGCGTCACTTGTGCTTCGTCGCCTTATGGTGTATGGTGGCTCGTGAAACACTGACTCGAGTGTAGAAAGCGGGATTCCGGCCTGATAGTGGTTGAGTTGGCCAAACCTCATCCCTCCGTCAGGTGCTGGAACAACGCCATACGTACAAGCGACCCACAATTGTAGTATTCCTGAATTTCCAACGCTCGTTCGACTCGGTTGACCGGTCTGTTCTCCTTGACACGCTTGCCCATCAAGGGATGCTCCCGGAAGTTTGTGAACATAATACGTTCTTTGTATTCTCAGACTTCCGGATGTGTGAGAATATACGGAGTGCTAACCAAAATCTTCTGCACACAAAGCGATGTCCGGTAGGGGTGCCCACTCTCTCAATTCCCACTTAATTTCGTGATCGATGAAATCATGAGACAAACGCTGGAATACCTCCCAAATCTCGGTGTTCACATAGCCTCTGACGAAAACCTAGTTGATCTGGAATATGCAGACGACATGGTTCTCGTCTTCGAAGAGGAGCAGGTGTATGAGTTTTTGGATGAACTGACCATAGTCATCCTTTTAGTCGTCTTTTAGTATGCACATCGCGCCCACAAAATGTAAGTTCATGCTCGTGGACATGCAGTCACTGAACACGCCACTTACAATCCAAGGAGAGGCACTGGAAGTTGTGGAACGTTTTACGTATCTAGGACGTTGTATTAGTTCTGATTGTAGTGTGACAGACGAGGTCAATGCACGAATCTGCAAGGCTCGGGTTGCGTTTGCTGATTCGAGACAACAATAGTGTCGAAGCAGTATATCCTTGAATCTCAAGGAGCGTGTGTATCAGGCTACAGTGCGGGCTGTTGTGTTGTATGGCTGTGAGACTTGGCCTGTTCGAGCAGCGGAACTGAGACGTCTTCAGGTGTTTGACAATCGTTGTCTCAGAACCATAGCTCGTGTGGGTTGGTGTCGGCGAATCCGTAACGAGGCAGTTAGAAAGCGAGTTTTTGGTTGTGCAACGGGTACTTCCATTGAAGAATGTGTCCAGCACCAGAAGCTGCGTTGGTTGGGACACGTGTTGCGTATGCCTAATCATCGTTTGCCGAAGAGAGTGCTGTTTTCCATGCCCAATTCAGAGTGGCGGAAGCAGAGAGGTGGCCAACCCTTAACCTGGCAGAGGGGTATGAAGGAAATTACGAAACGCTTGGGTGCTGTCGGTGCTACTCGCCTTCCAGGTTGGGGACCGCGTGATCCTCACTGTGCCTGGTTGGAGACGCTGCAAGATATGGCTGCCAACCGATGTCAGTGGCGATCTTGTTGTCAGTTTCTATCCAGATTGCCTGACTGATTGACTGGAGGCGTAGGCACCTCGGAATGATTGTAGTAAGCTAGCACTAAGTCCCTTCCCCGTCCACCTTTATTCTTTCCTTCACAATAAGGCTTTCAAATACATCATGGTTGTACGGCAGCGAAGCATCGATGTTGAACACTGATGTTATGCTGTTGACGATGATGATGATAATGATAATGATGATCATGCTGTACACTTCGCCAATTGCGTACAATTTGGCTTCAAGTACAACATCGGGTTGACGCAAGCTCGGAGATTGAGGCTACCTGAGGAGGCTCGAGGAGAGCGAAACCAGCTGAGGACAGCCGAAAAGTCTTCAGTGACCTTGTGAGTGATTTCCTTCAAGAAAGGAATTCTTTGCCGTCCATGCGATACTGGCTGGATTTGTAAGCGGTAGCAAAACAGCTGTGATGTGTCTGAATTGTTAGATCTTTTACTTAAGTCTATATGCACGGGTCTCCAAGCGGCAGCCGTCCGTGCTTTGCTCCACTGGCTCCAGGCAGTTTTGCTTGAATAGTGTTCGGTATGACATCTTAAACTCTAACATAAAGGTGACCACACGATGTGGGCATCTTGGACAACAAATCAAAGCCATTTCCTATTGGAAGGTAAACGCTGTTTACAAGCCAGTTTTTGTTGTATTCTCAGAGTTATTCTTATTAGAGGGATAACTCGTCCTATAGTTTCCAAAACACTACATGCTAGGTGCTTTCATTTCCTGGGATCTCAACGAAAGGTTTCTTGAACATAGATCTTGCGTAAACCAGGAGCTACAGCTTCAAAAACGAAAGGCAGCTGTCCTACGAAACTACGATGTGTTACACAGAACACTTCAGAGAAAAAACGCCGTGGATTTTGAGGAGTACTGCTGAACAGTCTGACCAATCCTCAGTTGTAAAGTTGTTTAAGCCAACAGCTTCCAGGAACTCAGGGACAAGGCCCACCAGTTGAGCTTCTAGAAGGGCAAACCCGCAAGTGGGACGCTGTAGGGTTTCCAGCAGCCCCACAATAGTGCTGACACAACATAGTGTACTGAAAAAAAAACGTTCGTAACCGAAAAACAAGCTTACTTTTGTCGTATTTCGATTGCCTTCCCCGCAAACGCAGAAGTAAATCCTGTCGAGTGATCCCGACGATGGGATAATTACTTGTGTCGTCCTCGAATGTGTTCTAGTTACCCAGTCCGAGACAGAGCGCCGAGAATCCAACATTACGTCAAGCTTATTTAGTGGTTGTCGCTCAAATGAATATAGTTCGTTCGGAAGTATTGTAGACACGTTGAGCATTGGAGGAGTGCTCCCTGACTTCACAGAGCAGGTCAGAACCTCACCAGGTCGGACAGCAACAATTTCTAGCCTGTTTGGTGCAACGCCCTTTGGATTCGGATGTATTTCGGGTACTTCCTCTCCAAATGCACTGCAGACTTTAACTGGCTTGGACCGGTGGATAAGACGTTCTTTGTGGCTTTTCCTGAATTCCAATTCCAACCAGTCCCAGTAGACGGGAGACGAAACACCAGGTTGAACAAGTTCTGGCTGCACTGTGCAAGTTACATAGGCCTCATGGTACTCTGGAAGCATTTCGAAAGTCCATTGTTGTGTGCTCGTGAATACTCCATCGCCGATTGGCACTGTCAGAGGCTTCACAGTTGCCATTGCGGAAGGAATGGGAAATGTCAAATAGCCACCTTTTGGACTCCGGATGTGTATTTGTACTGAGAAATTTGTCGTGACTAATCGATAACCATTAGCGATTAAGTCTGGCTGTTCGCAGAACAGACGATAAGCATTGCCTTCGCAAGTAGCCTGTATCACATCTCGTTCTAAGAAACACCCTGTTTCAGAATCGTCTGAATTATTCGTCCTGTTCATTGAAGAAAATGGGACCAAGGTGAGTATTGGTTGGGAGACTGGAGATATGAGACACAGCGGCTTTCTTGACGATTTAGTTATATTGAATTCGGAAGGCCGATTCCCTGCGGACTTCATGCTTGTTACGCAAGTATAGAAGCCCGCATCGTTGGGTTCGAGCCTAACCAGATCCAACGTATGTGCCTCCATCCATTTATGTGGTGGATAGATGTAAGCACGCATCGACTGCTGAAAACGTCTGGAAATCGGAGCTATATCGTGTACGGTGAGAGAAAATCTCAAAATCCCCTCAGTATCTGATGAGTCAAGGATATTCACTCCGGAACTGCGAAACCAAGTAACTGTATTTGGGGAGTACCCACGCCTTGTTCTGCCCTGTACAGTCGGACAACGGAATGTTGCTATTCCGGGTAGTCTAATAAGACCCGGGTCGATAATCACTTCGCTATACTTCGCTTTCTGATCCCCCATGGCTAGATCCTTCACTGTGTCCAAAGTGCTTTGCAATCCAAACGGATTTAACCAGCTGCTTTCGATTGACCTCTGTCTTCCCTCGATTTTCAACAGTGGCCATGTACTTCCCATGCTGTGCATCACTCGCACAGTCGGACCAGTGTCGCGCTCACCCACCTTTGCACCACCCCACCAAGCGCGTTTCGCAGGATCAATGTCACTCTTACCAATCACCAAGTCATTTGGAACAACAATGTGTCCAGTGTAAGGTCGCTTGTCATCCACGGGGGGAAATATTCCGGTCATAACAGGCGATCGGTGTCCGAATTCGGGCAATGTCGGTTGAAACACGGTAACGAGATTGGCATCAGTCCAGCGAGAAGAATTTGACTGTGGATCCAACACCCAGTTACTTTTTCCGAAACTAGGATCTGCGAGCACCATGGAGTCTCGTATATCGCCCTTCAGTAGAGACACCACTGGTGGTTGTGTGGGTAAATCGCCTCTGAAACTGTCACCAAACTGTACTGTCGTTCTGCCCAAATACATGCCTGTTGAAGAGTCGAAGCCGTGAGGAGGAGAACGATATAGTAGAAATTTACTAGAACGGTCGGGGTGAAGGCCCTTAGAGCGTGGCCCGCGCGATCGTAGTATGTTCGGTACATGTCCCGGGTCAGATAAGCCAAAGGGGTCTGCCACGGCGTCACCAGCTTCGTATCCCGGAAACGATGCTGAGTCCAATGCACGTCTGTCGATACCTTCCTCTTTTTCGTGAGTTGTCACGGGCCATCTGCTTGCTCGTCCATGAACCAGTCTCTTCTCCCGCAGCCCTGCTTCTGATGTTACCGTATCTTCTGCTGAACGGAACAGGGCTTCTCTCTCAGCATCTCGAAACAATCCTCCAAACTCTTCTGATTCACCGACCGAGTAACGGGGACCACGTGTTCCGACACTTCTTGGGTTAGGCCTGGCTGAATGATCGGATAACAACATGTTCTGATGGGCCTGCGTGACACCAGACTCGAACTTCGATGGCTGGCTGATTGGTATCTCCTCCGGAGAGAACCTATTAAGTGGACTAAGAAGGCGTACAACTTGGCGTATCCTTCCATCGGCTTGCAAAGCAGACAAGTCAGCCGACTCAGCATCCGTAGGTTGGAGGCCATGTGGCGCTCTGGGACTCACGGGTGACATCATAGGTGGTGTCCTGCCTCCAGGACCACTCTGCAACAGATCAGTCAGCGTTGTACCATCAAGGGCTGCAGGTTTTCCGGTCTTTTGTCGTTCTTGAGCAAACAGATTCGTCAATCTTCGTTCTAGTTTGGCTGGGCCTCCATCTCTCTGTATTACGTATTTCGAGTACCTGTTTAATGACTGCCCGTCAACCGGCATATTGTTCAGCAGTTCCATTGCTGAGGGTGCCTGTCCTGTGGTGTCGATGTCAGGTGACATGACAGAATCGGATCTTTTGAAAACGGTTGTGTCCAATACGTTGTCCAAAGTAGGTGCAGTCTGAACCATCTTGGCGAACCTATCTAACTCACGTGAGAAATCTGAAGACAAGATACCCGCCAATGCTGCTCTACTGCGCAGACGTTTTTGCCTTTCATCCAGAGGTACCGTTCCATCAGAAAAACGCCCAGCTGCCAAATCCTCTGTACGTAATCCCGCGAATGCGTTCGTACCGGGAATGAAACCACTAGTCCTGGGACTCGCCTGTGCAAGCGCACTAGGCAGATCAGGATATATGCCTGCTGAACCACCAGGAAGCCCCCCAATATCGAATTCACCTCCGGCAGTGCTACCTATCCGTCCTGCTTGTGAGAGTGCATCCAGCTGACCGCGAGATAGACCGCCTGCACCGCCCGGAACACCATCAATACCCAATCGGCCAGCAGAGAGAAGACCCATGACAGCATCTTGTGAGGCTGCATCCAACGGACCACGAGGCTGACCGATAGCAACACCTGGAAGACCACCATCACCAGATAGACCATCCAGCCCGATGAGGCCTCCAAATGCCCGCAAATTTGCTTGAATTTCACCCGCACCACGATCCCCGAAACGCTTTGCACCAACCATGTCAGAAACTATGGTCGCATCTCGTCTGTCAGTTAGACCCACCACGCCTGGACGCAGTTCACCTAATCCACCAAGTACCCTAGAGGATATGGATGGGGCGCCACCACCTGGTACGTGAAGTGCACCTGACATAGCCTCCATCTGTGCAACATCTAACCGACGGGGTGGTATTCTTCTAACATCATCAGGATAAGATCGAAAAGATGAAATCTCCTCCGGTTCGGAAATGCCTTGTATCTCCTTCATCTCGCGATATTCTCCGTATTTCGCCAGCGGGTCACTCATTAGCTCACCAGAAGCTTTCTTTTTGTCCAAAAGCTTTTTTATCGCCTTCAGAAGTATAGATGATTCCGCTTCAGAAGGTGAATCGGCCTCAGTCGGCGCTATTGCTTCCCTCGCCTCAGGGAGAATGCCACCTTCTGCGACAGATAACTCGTCAAGTAGCTGTCCGAGCAGCCGGTTTCCTCCTGGACTATCAGAAGGTTGCCCATCTACTCTGGGGACTAATGATTCTAGTTGGTTCCTTAGTTCCCATTCATCTGTTGGAGACAGTGGACTCTTTCCGTCAGAACGATCAAGGAGCGAACTGAGCTTTTCTTTCAGTAGCTGCTTTTCTTTGGAATCAAGTAGGTCCAATCCAGCTGCTGGGTCACTGAGAACTTCAGAAATCTTGTGCAAGTCGCGTTCATTCTCTGATTCTTCGATACTGATATCTCCTTCTGGTTCTCTGAATCGAGCAGTTTCCTCAGATCTATCCTCCTCCCCCGCATCCAGCTCCGATTCAATATAAATGGATATTTGTGCAGTGCCGCTCGTTTCCTCATTCTCACACGTGCAATAGACAGTGCAGCGAAATACATAGTCACCCCCGCGTGGTAAACGATTTAGGAAAAGCGTGCCGCTTTTGCTTATGTTCCATGCATTCATCGAATTGGACGCTAAACCCAGTGGGGGTATTGGTCCAGCTATCCAGTCCCACTTAACCTTCATTTTTGAGCAATCCTTATCTGCCTTACATGTGATATTGGATTTCAGCGGGTAGCTTCTCAGGTCACGAGGCATCCAGACCACAACCGGTGGTGCGCATTCTGCTTTTAGTCCACTGATTGTAACGTTCTGTATAACCGAACCATTCATGAATCGATAGCTAAAGTGTTCCAGTGGGCCGGCTTTGGCAACAGGACGATGTTGATCAATAATCCGAAGGACCACCCCCTTTGGATTGCTGACCTCGGTAAGATTCAAATTCGGGTCGGCACGTTCACTGGGGGACAGTAGGACCTCGAAATTCGGGACCGTCCGATCAGAAGGATTGGTTGTCCAGGCCACACACCGATAATGAATGGGCTTAGCGACTGCCAGACTCCTGGCTCCATGTTTCCATAGTGGGTCAGCATCAAGTTGTCTGTAACCAAAACTAACTTGTTTCGCTCTTCCCAAAACAAGCTGCACATGTGGATCCGTACGAAGTCTGGTTGAGTTCACCGTCTGTGCGCCACAGTAATACTGGTCACTGTCGAATTCCTAGGAGGATAGAAGAATATTCTAAATATGAGTGGGTGGCATCAGGCGAGAGACAGTACTGAAATAACAATGCTGGGAGTAACAATGCTACGTTTAGCCACTTGGAATAATTCAACACGTTATGTTATGGGAAATCTTTTGTTCGATCCACGAACGCACTGTCTAAACCAAATCTTCATTATCTAATTCCTTCATATGACTGAGGTGAATTGTCAAGCCTATCCTCAAGTGCTTGTCAATTAGTTTTGAGACAGAGTTCCTCAGAATCCGTCCTAGTTATCCAGATGATCGCGGTGAATTTGCAGTACTGGAAATAATGTGAACTACTGCATTCCGCCAGTAAGAATTATGTCAATAGCTCATGTTGAGAGATTTAACTTGTCTAGTCAATACTCACGCTTCTTGAAATAATTGAATTGGAGGAAGATATGTGTGATGAGTACGTTTTAAATCGAAATTAACTCTGCCGCTCGGGTGGAATAGTTTTGAACCACAAATTGACACACAAGTAAGTCGTCGTTTTAAAATACGCTCACGTGTTTAGTAGGGCACCCTATATATTCAGTTGGCATGAACCGAGAGCGTTGCAACACAAATGCGGATGGTCAGGAAGAACCGAGCATGCGTGATGCTTTTATTCCTTTCCTGCTCGTGTTTGCTGACTCAACACAATAACGAGATCATTCTCACCCCCCCTATTTTCAACCAAAAATTGTCTACTGTCAGAAAATGCTAACGAGTCGAGGAAACACCCAGACAGCAGCTGTTGAAAATACACACCATTTGGGAATTTAACAGATCCACAAATTTTAGTCATCAAAGACAGCAACTGCCGTACAACCATAAGGTTCATCTAATTATATTTAAAGCCCTAGAGTGAAAAGAAGAGAAAAAGAGCGGGTTAGGGAGGAGACCTAATACTGGTCTATGTCATGCATTCTGAGGTGCCTACACCTCCAAGCGTTCCATCAGACAATCTGGAAAGAATTTGCGAGCGCGAACGCCACGGTCATCGAGTAGCCGCCATTTTTTGTAATGTCTGCAGCCAAGCGCAAATTTTAAGTAAAAATCCTATGTGAATGTCAACAATTATTTCTATCCTGGGTGAACTTAGCGGGTATAAGAGACAAAATACCACTCACTGTACTTGGAGCCAAAGTCAAACTGAATGAAAGATTCTCCAACTGTGAATGCAGCAGTGCAAGGGTTCTGGTATTCTTTGAGTTCATCCATGGTCCGAGACGCTGAATTTTGATAGACCTTGCAGGCAAATAAGCCAGCTTTCCGTCAGAATCCTCAAGCACGATACTCACAGCAACAGTGATGTCGTATCTTAACCACTCGGTCTCAGTCACGCGATGCAGCGAAACCTGTCTGATGTAAGTTTGTGCCTCCACGACAATAGTGCAATCGTGGAAGACCCCAGATCCCGCCGCCCCACGAGTAGGTTGCCATACAATGGGCTCGTCACTTGGGAGGCCTATGCTGATGTGGGTAGTGAAGTCTCTATATGCGTCTCCGATCGCGCAGCGTATCACTGCAGTACCGTTCCGGAGACCACCTGGCAAAGGAAACGGCGGGGTAAAATGCATCTGCGTCACGTATGTGCTGTTGATTTCTGTGGAACGTGGGAGTAGCTTTTGGTGCAACAGCTGTGGCTGTGTCGAATTCACATAGGTGACATAGAGTCCCAACTGTCGACCCAACTGGACTGTGCTACTACGTCGCAGGCTCATTCCAGCTTTTTTGGGAAGAGGATATCCCATCGCAACACAAACCCAGGTTTGCGAGTCTTCATCGAAATATAACTTGGCGATTTGTGGTGCCATGGTGAAACGAACAATATTCACCGAACTACTCAACCAGGCTCGTAGTTGAGGTATGTGTGTATCACCCGGAGTGAAACTGACTGTTTCGCAGAAAACATGAGCGCCAAAATCTTCGCGGCGGAGCTGAGCGACACTGAACTGAATGCGCCGGATGAGACTTCCACCTACCACTTCCCGCCTGAAGTAACATTGCTTCGGGTAGAAAGCCATATCTACATCCTCTGATGATCCGCGCACTGTGCAGTCTATGTCAGTGTGTGTGACCGTGAAACAATCCACTTCTCGTTCAGGGAACACGTCCGTGATGAGCTCCGGAGAGGGACTGTTTGATGTGCACAAGATGATGAAAAACGTCGGTGTCAAATAGTATAGCTTGAGAGGCCGGTTTTTTGTAGATACTGTTGCTGTACAGGATATATCGAGCCTTGCTCCCTGTGCTAGGTCTTGATCAGAAAACGCCGGTTTGGATCCAATTGTAGGGGTTTTCGGACAATCGTCAGTTGTTGTCAAGCCGGACAATGCTGGGCTAATGTGAACGTAAGCAGACGGTTGAGGTAACTGCGTCAGCTTGCGTTGTCCTCTGTTTTCTGGACGCTTGGGTCGAAGCAAACAATGGAACTCGGCAGATTTCGTGTTTTTGGCCACCTGATGCCAAACAATTTGCCTTCGTTTGTTCTTAATGGTTGAGCCCATTATAGGTTCTCCTCCTCCAATTATCCGGTATTCACCAGCCTTTCGGTCCACTCTGAATAGCAATATGAGTTCCACGTTGACAGCAAAGCCCTCGAAATCGCATAAGAACAGTGCAGCAGCTGAGGAGCTTTGGGGCCATTCTGTGACATGCAGTTTGAGCTTATTCACGACGGGTTCGAGTACCTTCAGAGTCACGACCGTGTACCCAGTCACATCGAAGATCTGATAGACGAAAACAAATGGAAATACATGAAATTTGGTAGGGTTGCAGTGCAAACAAATTAGTCTGGAAATTCGTACTGCTTATTTTCTAGGCTGGTCAAACGTGACAGCGGTCCATGAAATACAAACCCATCACCTACAAGCAGGCGACCGTGCATATGGCAACCTAATTAAAGTCCCATCATCCGGTGGAATACTGATGACTTTGGAGTCTGTCCTGACGAGGAGCGCAGCCTATTCGTGGGGCTTCAAAGTGGCAACATAAATCGAGCCCGCCTAATGACCATGTATGCTTCATGTCCTAGCGAATTTAGTCACTGCTCTCAGTAGCATCAGACTCTTCCGGTGTCAACATCAAGAGCTAATCGAAATTTGGAAAGTTACTTTGAAAATAAGGACCAACGAAGCCCTGAAAGCGGTAATAGAAACCAGAATTGCAGATGCCAAAAAGATGGTCCTAACAGAAGAAGCGACAGTAACGGGTCCGATTCACAACTATGTGCCACTGAAGATGGAGCCATCTTTTCCTCTGGCGAGAAAACCCGCCATCTATCGACTCAGGGACACCCAAATTTTTCCAAAATGTTCGCAAATTAAGAAAACAGTTAACCTAAGCGAGTGACATCAAATGTTTCAAGAGCACACCAACCTCGATCGGATTTGTCTTACAGTCCAGTGGGATGCAAAAGTCTCAGTAGGCTTCCTCAGATCTTGATGCATCCTGCATCAACGTGCAGGATGACATCAAGAAAACAGCTGATCCCCTCCACTGGGTCGATATCAGCTTCTAGCGTAGACTAGTTTTTATTTCAATGGTTTGCCTTATTCCACCTCATTTTGGCAGTGGTAAAGTCCTGCTCCACTGTTACAGAACTCAAAGTAAAATTACCCTGATTCTCACAGAAAATCAGAAAGCAAAGCCTTTTTGTGAGACCATATTTGGCTCGAAATTGGCATGTTCCGAAGGGTCAGTTAAACCCGATGCATAAGCGATCCGAATCGCGATTTGTACAGCATTATAGGACGCTTTTTGTGGAAGCCGGCTTATTCTAATATAGCTACAATTCCAATGCTGCTCCAGATTATGCAACTTGTTCTTTTCCGGTTTAGTAATGCATGCGTTACAAAAGCGGTTCCAGCAAAAATGACAGAACTGGGAGTATGCAGTTTGAATGTGATGTTGAGCCGTCGCAAGAAATTTATTAGTTGCAATGACTCAATTCAGTTCACTTAAGTTTTTCGGCTCACAAACCGTGCGTCAAAATACAGTGCTTCCAGCTGATACAACTTCGTCGAAATATGGGTAGCTCGGATGTGTATACTGTTGGTTGATCAGATTTGATCAACCAACAGTGCTACAGTGCTTCCTTCACTGAGGGTAAGGAGAATAAGGGAATGAGAGCCATGCATTGGAGGCATCGGACCAATCAGTTCAGTGGTGTCCAATGGTAACCGGCTGATCTATCGAGGGGGAGTGGACTTTTCCGGAAATCATCTGTGCTAACTCAGCAGTACTGATCTGTAGTTCCCACTAGACTGACACCATGATTCGGGGGCACCGATGGTGAAACACAGAGAGTCGCCGAAGATCTTAGGTACATGGCGGCCACGTCTCTGATGAATAAAGTAGGGCAGATCGGACTGCGGCACTATACTCTATACCCTTAACAGTTAAGCTGACAGAACGTCGCCGTCACAAATTTCGGAAGTTGGCAAACGCTGTCTTGGTCTTTCCGATTCCGGAGGTGATTTCGTCTTTCGCCAGTCCGCCGAGACTTATGCAGCTACCCAGATAGTCAAACTTACCTACCACGTCAATCGGTTCAACTGCAACCATGAGGTTCAGGATTGGTGTCACCCGATCTTTGCAGACTTTGCATTTTATAGATGCAAAACCCATTCCGAACTGTGCGGCCGAATTATTAATTTTATTTAAAATAGTTGCATTTCCAAAGACTATGATCGAAGGAGAGTTAAATCATTGGAGTACTTAATGACCCTGAACAAACGCCGCGAGAGTATTTCGATCCCCGAGGTGTTAGAGGTAGTTAATGAAGACCCAGGCACCATAAAGATTACGAATTTGAAGAGAAAGAGCGACAGACACCACTGGATGTGATGAACTCAGGAGAGATTTGCAACAGACACGTATGCGCCCTTGAGAAGAGGCATGTAAAGCCAATATGAGACAAGAAATTAGAAAGGATATCCTCCGCCGCCAGACACTGTAACAGTTACTGACGATCAATGGAGCCAAACACCCGAGTTGAGATGGAGAAATACAACCAGTATTGGTGGTTGGAAGGAGTGGCACAACTCGATGGCTTCCTGCAAGGTGAAGTTAGACTCGATGCGACCCCATCTAAACCCAGCTTGATTCTTGCGAATTTGACTGTCTAGATGATGCTCTCGATTTTCAGAACTAGCCACAGTCCCCACCGCTGAGCTCAAAGTTTCGTAGCGGAGGCTGTGGTGCTGATGGTGGCGGTGATGTTGGTCTTTCAGACAAAACTGAAATGAACTGCTCCCAAACACAACACTCTCTGATGCATTCACACCTCGACGATTCGTTTATTATTGACAT
>SJOL01010342.1:759719-769937 GCA_004794785.1 Opisthorchis felineus
GTGTGTGACCGTGAAACAATCCACTTCTCGTTCAGGGAACACGTCCGTGATGAGCTCCGGAGAGGGACTGTTTGATGTGCACAAGATGATGAAAAACGTCGGTGTCAAATAGTATAGCTTGAGAGGCCGGTTTTTTGTAGATACTGTTGCTGTACAGGATATATCGAGCCTTGCTCCCTGTGCTAGGTCTTGATCAGAAAACGCCGGTTTGGATCCAATTGTAGGGGTTTTCGGACAATCGTCAGTTGTTGTCAAGCCGGACAATGCTGGGCTAATGTGAACGTAAGCAGACGGTTGAGGTAACTGCGTCAGCTTGCGTTGTCCTCTGTTTTCTGGACGCTTGGGTCGAAGCAAACAATGGAACTCGGCAGATTTCGTGTTTTCGGCCACCTGATGCCAAACAATTTGCCTTCGTTTGTTCTTAATGGTTGAGCCCATTATAGGTTCTCCTCCTCCAATTATCCGGTATTCACCAGCCTTTCGGTCCACTCTGAATAGCAATATGAGTTCCACGTTGACAGCAAAGCCCTCGAAATCGCATAAGAACAGTGCAGCAGCTGAGGAGCTTTGGGGCCATTCTGTGACATGCAGTTTCAGATTATTCACGACGGGTTCGAGTACCTTGAGAGTTAACGAAGCGTATCCCGTTGCATCGAATATCTGGTAGGTAGGTAGGTAAATAGTACATGACAGATTGAGCGATACGTCATTCCGGGAAACTAGGTTGACATCTCACACCGAAATTCCGCAACTACCCAGGTTATCACCTATAGTTATACGAAGAAATTCGCCATATTATTAGGAAGCGAAAAATACACGGGTTTAGCCGGTAATAAGTTTGCCCTAATATGTAAAAGTAAACTAGTGCAAAGCGATCCAAAATCTAAAGTAGTATATCCTTCTATACAGTGTTTTCGTAAACTTCCCCTAGATTCACTCGTGACTCTGTCTCTTAGCGCTCTTGTAAGCAGCTGTTACTTTCTTGTTGTACATTAGTATACGCAGAATTCTATGCATTATTATCATTAATATTGTTATTGGGAACACCAACATCAGAGGAGAACACTGTGCTTCACTGGTGTGTAACCACAGCAGTTCGTCTGAATAAAGCCTTATAACGGAAGTAGAACTAAGCAAGTGTTGATGCGTTACATAGGGAACCTAAATTTCCTGCTCGGACTGACAGGCCAACCTTCGCGTGCACGCAAGTACTCACTTGCCACTAAGGAACCTCACATAAGTCTCACCCAGATTTCTCGTTTATATTTCCCAACCGAATGTGCTACACAAAGCCCGCCTGAAGCTTCAGTAGGAATGACGTCTAAGCTATCGTAATGCATTCCTTCGTATGACAGCACTTCTAAGGTTGATGAAAAACTCCTGGACATCCCACTCTTGTTTCGCTCTTTTTTAGGCTCAGCATTTGGGTCTTGCCTCGAAATTCTATCCACCTTACTTCGCACTGAGATACCCAAGTGGATGTATCTACAGACAAACACACACTTGAGACTTTTTAAATTCTACGTACATTTCTTGCATAATCATTGTTTTGATTTCTCCTCGAGCCAGTCTAAGGCTGGTAAAATAGTTATCAGTAACTATTTTATGACAAAAGTAGACAAACTGCTGCTCTTTTCTTGGATATCGAGACCAATAAGCATAGTCTCTTGGAATGTTTTTCCTTAAACCAAGGAGAATCCAAAAGACGTGCTAACGCGAGTCTCAATCGATCGTTGTATTGGTCTTTGCTTTGCTCACACGCACCGAAGCGCCGTTGAGATCGTCTAAGAACTTTTATTGTGTTTCCACTTTTCCATACCTGCTGATGGCATGCAGCACACGCTTCGATACACTTAATTTTGAAACGTATCCGGGTTTCCGGGACTTTCCAGCTAGTCCAGGCGTTCAGTATTTCAGACTTAGCTATGCACACATGGGAGTGAATAGAGCACAGACAAGCGCAACATCGTACCTGATCCTAAGTTTGCAGTCTAGGGCTCACAAAAGGGGGTAAGTCCGTAAACAAGATGACTGCCGTATTGACTGGTCGACGGGCTCATCTCTAAAGCCCTCGCCTGGGAGAAACAAGCGCAGAAAGAGGCCTGTCGTGCGGATGCTGGTCTGTAGGCAAATAGACTGCAAGCAAGCGTTGACAGATCGACCGAACTTCCTGATGTTGATTTTTGGGCCTACGTGCTCTGGGTTATCAGACCACAGCCAGGACGCACGAGATGTAAGTACCGAAAGGCTTCGTGCGGCATACAAACCCTGCAGACCTTGGGAATTGAATTATAAGCACGTGGTCAAAAAAGTTTTAGCTCAAGTCATGAAGTCTCAAATATCCTATTTTCGCCGGAAAATCACTATCCCGGGAACGGTTAAGGAGTGAGGGTGAGGAAACTTGAGTTCCGTTTTGCCCAACGCTGAAAATGTATGCGGATTGTGACGTTGAGGCGGGACGGTATTGGGCTGAGGTGGGGTGTGGGGCAGGGTGGGACGGAGTGGGTGGCGTGAGGTGAGCAAACATGTTGTGCACAAAGTACTGAGGCGAACATCCTCCAGCCTGTGACTGGGTTGGTGGATCAGCCCGGGACGGACAACACGACGAACCAACTCGTACAGACGGAAAGATAGGTCAACTTGGTTCGCTAACTCTTCGTTCTCTGCAGGCGGAACGTGAAGGCTGATCGCTTGGGCCTGAACTGACAACTTTCGTTTTCATAATCTTCTTATTCTAATGGGTGTTAATCTATCGGTGGAACTCGGTGCTCAGTCTGACGAAATTTGACCATATTTAGTCGAATCATCATTTCGGCTGAGTTCCTAGTGGCTTATGCACCTGTCCTCATAAGATCGTACACGGAATTTCCACTGAGTAACATGTAGCGATATCTGTTAGTGATCTGGTTGGTGTTTAGATGATTATCAGAAGGTAACAATCACTAACAGAAGTCTGTTTTACCAGAGTGATAATGAATACAATAATAAGGTGCACTTGATAAAAATAGATACAATGCAAGGAGTGGAATAAGCCAAAAATTGACTTATCGTTTGAGGACAACTGTTGAGAGTTTCTGAGTGAAGCTCCGGTCGCGGGACGTATCTTCTCTGCAGTATATCTGCTACACGTGTTCCGTAGTTGTCCGTGGAGACTTGTGGAACTCAGTTGACTTGGAGTGTTTGGCTGGCTCCTTGCTCCCTGCGCGCGCGAGTCTGAGTGTCGCAACTGTGCTCTGTCGACTGTTGTGTGTGCTGTGTTCCGTTGATATATATGTTGAGTGTAACGTAAAAAACAACAATGTGAAAACACATTGTGCCCTTAACGAGTTCACAGAACCCGTTGTTGACCAAAGTTCGGATTCATGTCACGGTGTTGTTTCGTGATGCAAGTTGTGACATGTGGAACAAAACAAGGCGCGAGGGAGACAGTGTACCTTTATGCACTAATCAGCTTGGGCGACCGCTACATATCGACAGCGCTGTCCTTAAGGTTTTGTATTACCATATCGAGTAAAGGACCGAACCGACCTGGGACTACCGCAAGCAAAGACTCGAAAATATCAGAAAAATATCAGGAAAAAATTACCGATCGGAATTCTCGTGAGTGATCGGCAAATTAAACAACTAACACCCCTAATAAATCACTTGGAGAATGACGGTGCATCCCACTGATCAGGTTTGTTGACCACTTAACTTGCTGCTTCCTCTCGAGAATTTCGATATTGTTGGTGAGATTTGTGGTCGTCTGGTTAGTATAGTCACCTAATCTCATGCCACAGAACGAGTCAGCCGCAGTTTCTGGTCTGGAGGATTCGAACTTATTGCTGCTTAGAGACTTCCGTCCGTTTGAAACAATTTTCAGAATCCCACGTCACTGGTGGAATTGAGGTGACTTGATTCAGACTTCGGCACTAGCTGGGCACTATGTGAACTATTAGCGAAAATCGTATTGTACCATTCACTGTTTAAATATTGTAATTTTCTCACCTCTTTCCGTCTCTGTTTCTCTTCAGTGCGTTCACATGAACCGGTGTTCATTTGTACGAATTTGTTCATTTCACCTTGAGACCACCAAGTCATTTGTTGTTGCCACTCCTGTGCACGCGTGACTGCATCACGTGCTTGAATCTGTTTCGCCCGTGCTGTCTGTACTTTTGCAACCCAAATACATCACATGTAGGGGACACCCATATGTCGTGGAGGCCTGTGTATTTTCATGAGTAAATGTTTTTTTTTTGCATTCGTAATACGCTTTAGAAACCCAGCTGCAACTTTGTTTTACCTAATTACGGGTTCTGGTATTACGTGGCACTGGGAGATACCGTTTTGGCCGTAACACACATGAGCCACACAACAATGGCATTTGCATGAATGCTGATAGAACGTGTGTACAGTATGTTGGAAGTAAATGGCCTAATACTGTACGACAAATCTTCACTGAAACTTGTCAGAGGGCGGGCACTTAGGGTCATGTGTATGCCTCAAGTGATCCAACGCCGGTTGGTGTGGGCCTTCAAATCGTGCAGCCTGACCGCTCCTGTCAACAAGGGATAAGTGAAGTTGCATGCAAGGCATGATAGAGTAGGAACGTCTACCAACCACACGATACCAATTTAGGTCTTTGGCTGAAAAAGACTGTATCAGCTGGTGCTACCAAATGCATACGATTTGCAAAGTAGCCAAAACTAATTTAGCTGACTGAACGTCCAACTCACATTTTAAGCATACAGACACCGCCGTGTTTCAGATGTCTCCTGGTCAATAGATTAGATACTCAGTAATCTGTGTTGAGAAGGTTCACTGAAGCACATAGCGGACTCGCCTTTTTGTAGGCTAAGTGGCACACTGACTGAGGGCACAAGGTTGAAGCAGGCCTTAGTTTCACTCACCTAAACGTTGAGACGCTGGAGCATTTGCCTCGCAGCTGTTATTAGCACACTGCTCATTCTCTTCCTTGAAAAGGCCGGTGCAACCTGCAAACACCATGCCCTCAAGTGAGCAAACCGCATGTCTATGTTAAAGACTTGCGTAGCTGGTTTATCAACCAGGATGGGCGCATCTGAACTGGGATATCCTATTCATATTAAGGACACCGAAGAGTGCGTATCTACTCAAGCAAGGTTACTACAGCACAGCAACATGCGTTATTCAAATCACCTCGTCCAATTAACTTGTCGCATAAGATAGTAATGCACAAGGTACCACTCTCGCATACTGTTGAAATACCGGTCCAAAAGAGTAAGTAGTCTTCCAGTTGACGAAATCACCATAACTTCAAGGCTTCTGATTTTATGATGTTCACCCAACTAGATAACACTCAACTACTGAAACTGTTGATTTCACGTGCGACGAAGTCTTTGACGTCGAAACAGTGTCAATGTTCGTCTTTTCTCACAAACGTTCAGATTAGCGGAATGACGGTAGCAACAATTATGTCGTGCTACACACTGTGGCTACAGGAGGGTCGTGCATCTACAACCTTGTATTATCCCTCCCGAAACTGATCAGTCAATGTAGAAATTATGGCTACTAGTGTCTGGGCTTATGGTGTCCACTATGGGTGGATTGGGTGGATAGATCACTTTCACCCATCAAGTGAGTATGTTCCGGCCTAAGCGATCAGCCTTTACTTTCCGCCTGCAGAGAACGAAGATTTAGCGAACCAAGTTGACCTATCCTTCCGTCTATACGAGTTAGTTCGTTGTGTTGTCTGTCTCGCTGGTCCACCAACTAACCTAGTCGAAGGCTGGAGGATGTTCGCCTCAGTACCTTGTGCAGAGAATATTTGCTCACCACCGTTTGGCAGAGCGTAAGTAAAGTTTTCTCACTCCCACCGTCTGCCTCAGTAACCGGGCTGTTTTACACCTGTCGGACCAGGCATGAAAAGCAACAGGCAAGAATCTGCTGGAGAACCACCGCTGAGAACTCTGTGATTGTTTACATTTCAATCGAGCTGTTGTCCTGTAAACGAAGCCGGTCGAAGCCGAAACGCATAGAAGCACGGCGAAGTTGTTTCGTCCTTAGCGGATCAGAAGTGCGTATCTCACGAGTCAATACTGTGATTCGAACCTGCAACCTCCCGACTAAACCACTGGGCCATGAGTGGCTGATCAACAGTGTTATCAAATAGCATTTTGACAAGATATGGAACTCACGGGATTAAAATCACCTCGTAGAATGACTCCTCGAATGATAAACTTCCAAATAAACAATGGAATTAGATAACGTTGTAAATGGACAATTCACAGAATTGACAGCGACTTTCGGGAATACAAAGACAGGTGTAGTGTCATAAAGACAATTTGTGTTACTTCATAATTCGATAAGCGTTGAACTATGAGGCGGTCATTCTTGCACAACCCGCAATCTACTTTATTTGGACTTCTGTCGGTGCAACGCGTCAGGTACATGAGACGTTTATTACCCGACTAGTGTTAACTGATTTTCCCGCATGCTCACCTGTGCACAGAAATGCGTTCACATTTTTCGTTAAATCTGATCACTGAAAACTGTGGTTCGTGAATTAGCACCCGAATTTCTACTTCGCTTCTGCCTGGGGAGGGCTAAATCGGTGATATTCATATTGGCTGCTGCACAATCATAGGCAAGATCATGACACAGATTTGTCTGCTTAGCTCCTGTCCTCAGTTTGGAAGCCAAGCAAATTGCCAATTGTTTGCCCGAAGGGATCAGACAATTCATCGAAATATTCACTCATTATTCTTTGACGAAATGCCAATTCATTGTGTTCATATGAGGTAGGTCGGATTCTTCTTGCAGTCTTGTTGCGTGTGATGACATTTATTTATCTATCCCCTTGGTAGTGTCTTTTATGTAAACTAAGACCGACCGACCGACCAAAAATGGGCTGTTTTCGGCTGCTCTGGATGACCGGTGATAATAGCAGTTTTAACCAGACACTGAACATTCCACCTACCAATTAGTTCAGACGTTGCAAGCTGTCCTAGCATGCTTCACGGTTATTTCCATTATTCCGCTATCATCCATTACCAACTACTGAAACAGTCATAAGTGTAGATGCACGAAACATGTAGGCCCAACCACAGCACTGGAATCACCCAACCGAGGTCCTTGTTTGATTTTTTTATAGAAAAACACAGATCGGATGAAGGTTAGTTTTCTTATATGTCTTAGTCATAAACGAGAGATTCAGCTGGATTCAGTTGATCCTCCGGCTAAAACCAAATTCGTGTGCAACTGATCGTATTTCACCAGTTGCGACCAATTTGGGATCAACTAGGATATAAGGTTGACTAAAATACGCGGAACGCACCTACATCAGCTGGGGGGAACATCCAATTATTAATTTGTTTCACTGAATTATAAGGGAGTCATGTAAACTGCTGAATGAAGGAAAATGTGAAGAATCTGACACCAGACTTTGCGCAGGCTTGTGTAGCCCCATTAGACCCAGATCACTGCCAGGAAGGAAAACGCTAAGCTTCGGCAAATATTCTCATGCAAACTTGCGGCAAGGACATGCACTTTTGTTTGTTGCCGCCACACCAACCTTAACGGCAGCGCACACCAAGTCCAGTGAGGAAAATCAAGTCGAATCGGGAAGTACCGAGATAGTTAACAACACCTACAGCTGCACAGATGCAACAAACTACTCATAAGGTTGCTGAAAACTCTTGGACAGTCCTGTTTCGCCCTTCTTGGGGATCATCAGGTAGATGCAGTCCCCGAGTTTATGTCAACCTTATGTTCTACTTGAACCCAAATTGCACGAAATAGCGAAATACACTCATTTGAATACCAATTTGGTTTTGACGGAACCCATCTAAATCTCTCGTTTATACTGTTTTTAGGCCCCTACATGAGGCTTATCAGCATGTTTGCCTTTCAGTCAGACTAAGCCATGTGGCCACAAGTGAACACCGACTCGACCCAGGGAGATGAATGATTGCAATCCAACTACCAAGCTCGGTGAACAGGCCAACAACAAAAGTGGTGAACAATGTTCTTCCCGCTGCCGGTCGCCGTTCATGAAGTCAGGATAGACCGGTGGTGAGTTGGTTGTACGGCTGTCAGGAGGCGGCCAGACAAGTAAAGTACACGTGCAAAGAACGACGCGTCGGAAGGTCACCATCGCTACCACACGTTCCGGACAGCAGGTGCGTGGGTGGAGCTTACCAAACACGACTCAGCAGCACGCGACCATTGGAGGGGGTGCGAAAATGTTCACGGCAGGAACGTCGCCACAGAAAGGACAAAACGAACGACCATATTTAACAATTCAGCGATCCTACATATTTACGCAGTAGCTCTGTATTTTTGTCCTGACACTACACCAGTGTTCCGAGTTCTTCTGTCTTCTCCTTACCGCGTAGTCCGGCAGGCTCAATTCAGGCGTAACCAATAGACGGCCATCCTCGATACAACAGACAGTGAAGCACCAGTGTTCTTATCTGGCGTTGCTGTCGTGGTCTGGTGGTAGGCTCCTTCACTCTCTGAATACCACTTTTACGTGCTCTGATGTAAATTTATGCAGGAAGCAGATGAGCAGTTCCGCCTCCGACTACAGTTTACTGTATTGTACTATAACAGAGACCGGCTAGCTTATTTTAGATTGCTGGTTAATCCGAATTTTACATAAAGCCCAATCGCGGGATAGCAGACCAACCATCCTCTCTTGGCCACTCAGTATAAACAGTTTGCCAAGGTACGGTGGCTGAAGTGCTTTAGATGTCGGTCTAAATGACACATGAGGCGGCCCTCGAGTAGAACATTCACCTGAATAGTATTATAAACGAGAGTGCAATTGAGATTCATTTGCGCATGTCGTTCAAGCCTAGCTTGCAAATCAGTATTAATGCAACAAACACTCTAATGCTAAGTGAACGCCCCATAGACCCCACTCACTGATTCCTCTTCATCCCACCTATCTGATCGGTCATCTGCTGACGAACAATCATCACTCCACATTCTAGCCCTCGCTCCGCCCTGAATTTCTGCGGATAGCGAACAACCGCATGCAGATTTCAGTGGACTTAACGCATACCTTCCCAGTGCAATTGCTTGGGGTTTGTGCATTACTGCAACGTGCAACTGCAACCCTCTTTGAACCTCTGTTGGCCCACTCCTGTCAAACTGATTGCCGCTAGTGGGTCACTGATGTCATGTCTGGGGTAGGGTTCTCTTCCATCAGGCAGTTTATTTCTAACAGAATTCGAATAACCATCCGTCACCTCTTCACCAATCCACTGCTTGGCAGAATGCTACAAGCTCTTACCTGCAGCTGACTTGTTTTGCTTACACGTGACTGCACTTTTAAGAGAAATTTTCCATTCTGCCGCTACCCTAGTAAAACCCGACATTCCGGTGTCCCGACCCATCTGCATATAAAGGCCAACTGCAGCTGTCGATCGTTCGGCTAAAGAGCTCGGATAGGTTTCACCACTTGCATGTCCGTCACCGACAAATCGGTACTCAGCTTGTTGAAGACCCACTAGTCATCATTATTATTATCATCATCGACAGCATCGCTGCCGTACAACCATGATTTATTTGTTTTTTATTTATTTATTTTATTTATTTATTCTTTATTGTGAAGAAAGGAATAAAGGTGGACGGGGAAGTGATTTAGTGCTAGCTTACTACAGTCATTCCGAGGCGCTTACACCTCCAGACACTCACTCAGGCAATGTGGATAGAAACTGACAACAAGACCGCCACTGACATCGATTAACAGCCATATCTCGCAGCGTCCCAAACCACGCACAGTGGGGATCACTCGGTCCCCATCCTGGAAGGCGAGTCGCACCGACAGCATCCAGACGTTTCGTAATATCTTTCATACATCTCCGCCAGCTCAAGGATTGGCCACCTCTCTGCTTTCGCCACTCTGAAGTGGGCATGGAATACAGTACTCTCTTCGGCAAACGATGGCTAGGCATACGCAACATATGTCCCAACCAACACAGCTTCTGGTGCTGGACACATTCTTTAATGGAAGTCCCCGTTGCGCGACCGAAAACTCGCTTTCTAAGTAGATTCGCCGACACCAACACACCCGAGCTATGGTTCTGAGACTATGGTTGTCGAACACCTGAAGACGTCTCAGTTCCGCTGCTCGAACAGGCCAAGTCTCACAGCCATACAACAAAACAGCCCGCACTGTAGCCTGATACACACGCTCCTTGAGATTCAAGGAGATACTGCTTCGACACTATTGTTGTCTCGAATCAGCAAACG
>SJOL01010343.1:2262-12660 GCA_004794785.1 Opisthorchis felineus
AGTCTAGTCATCAAATTTAAGCTATGACTGCCAATATATGCTATCACAGTTCGATGTAGTAGGTAGAGAGACGGTGTGGTAAGGGAAACCTAACACGTAAGGGCTGGTTTAGGTGGAACATCTGAGATGGTGAACTAGATTTCTTGGGGGTTATTAGTGAGTTGGGCAGTACTAGGACAAGCTAGGAGGGAAGGCGAACATAAGAAGAATGGTCACCAGCCCCCGAGGCACTACTATCAGCTTCAGTCTACAAGTGGTGCATTGCATGAACCGGAGCACAGATTCCCAGCACAGTGTGTCTTGAAAGTCTGCGTGCGTCCGTATTTTCGGCTCCAAGGAAGAGCTAATCGACAGCCGTGAGTTAGTCTCCCTACCAGGACCAACGCTGTAGAGCGCCTACTAGGGGAAGGAGACGAATATTATTCGGTGTGATTCAAAAAAGGCGCGTCAGCTCCAGACTGTTCGTTTGTTAATGAGACCTCGTACATTTAATATAAGTCCCGTTTTTTAGAGTTTTTGCTAGTTAGCACCAAGCTATAAGAAATACCTCGATGCAAATTAGCCGTCAAGGATGGTGCTGTGAAAACAAGCCTATAGGAGATTGTCGCCGCTGAAGTGCTCCATTTTGTGGGATAGATCTTTCTCCCAGTTTGTCAGCCGCATAACTCATATTGACATTTCGATAACCCAACTTATATCTTTCTTGCATTTCAGAACTTCAAAAGCTCAATGAACACTGCAAACCAAGAAGGCGATACTCTTCTCGGCAGGACGTATGTACTAATCGACACAACCAATAAAATTCAACTTTTTATAACGCACAGTCTGGAGCTTTGACTCTTCCAGGTAGAGATGGATGGGCGCGCTTCAGCCAGCTGGTTAGGCACCGTGGACTTCTAGCTCCATGTCGGTCGTGTGCGTCAGCTAGGTTAGTTCAGCTGCCCGCGATGTTCAACGAGATGGTGGTCGTGGCATATTTTGTCAGTCACAATGGAAAGCCCTGCTTTTTACCAATAAACTTGCATAGGTCATCAACATCTGCATGATTTATCCGTTAATAATGAATGAATCTTCCGCGATGATAAATCGGAACGGCAATTATCGAGATCCCTGAACACACAATTCGATATTCCAACAGTCAAGCAGATATAAATGTGAAAACTTATTTACAGCAGTTGCACCCCCGCCTATTTTGCACCCGCAAGGAACACGTGGTTTCTAGAAAGTTCAGTGAGTTATTTCAGATGCAGAACAATTTGCAAATTTGGTCCACTGTAAGCAATTCACATTTTACCGCAATGCGCGTAATCTTATTACATTTGGCACCATTTCCACAGTTGGCAGTGATTGATGACATTGGAGGTTTACCCACTTAAACAAATCACCCATGAATAAAATTTGCAGGTCAATTCATTATACATAGACATTCTTGACTATAAAACGGTAACCTTGAAAGCGTCGTAGCTTACGAAAATTCAATTTCGTTGTTCGAATAATGAGCGGCCATCATGTTTCGCAGCCCCTGGATACCGGTTGCCTAGGCTGCTTTCAGACGTTATCAAACATTCCGGAATTTGGTTACATTCACTTTCAATAGGAGAAAATATGCATTGGTTTCGACTAGTACTGGGCGTTTGCAGTGCAATGGGCACGGATACAAGGGTTGATACACATGAATGTGTCCTTCACCCGAGTTGCCACAATAGGGTTTGTTTTTGCTGTTCAGTGGCTCCCGTTAATCTGAAGGTCACAAATGAAGAAAAGGGTGCGTCGTTTCTATTTAGGTTCTCAGCGCTAGGTATTAAGCTTGCAAGCGCGACCTCGCCCCAAAAGCATCTAAGAGCGCTTTAAACTGGGATCTAGATACAGCATGAACAACTGTCGGAGAGAATTTATCCCACGCACCTACTACCCGAACTGGGAAAATTGTTGCCCAATAAAATTGTGTGCTGTGACGTTGAGCACCTTTTTAAGATGTCCTCACCATGTGATAGTGGGATCAACGGCGAAAAAACGGTGCTTCAAATTATCCGAATAACGACGAAGGCTTTTTGAGGCGATTTTTCGCGGTGGGGTCCGAAGGAAACGTCTGACGAGTCGCAGACACTTGATTAATTTTTGGTAGCTAACTCTGTCATTGTTACGATCCATTCTCACCATGCATGAAAAAAGCGTTCGCTGAGTATCGTCCGAATGTCTTACGTACGCACAAATCGTCATTCAAAGGAAGGTACCCGTCCAGTGTCCACTGATTTGCATCATCGACGTTTATTTACAGGGCACCGCCGTTGGAACTCCTAGATTACATTCTGTTCGCAAAAAATAGGCATGGGATTGAAAGTGCATTTGGAAGCTCGTTGACGTAGCTCATGAGGGGTTGCTTGGAGGAACCCCAATGACGACCTGTGCAGAAATACCTTGCCGATTGAGCTGATTTCACACGGAACGTTCTGCCTGACAGGAAAGTCTAAACTCGGCGCGGAGTTTTGCCTTAGATCCCACAAGACTGGATTCTGTGGAGCTGTGGACCTTGGGGACCCGTTTGAATTCTCCTGGTAAGTAAAAAATATGACACCTGATACGCTTCCCTTGTTTTGGCCGGGGTTATCTGCTTATAAATACATGTAGGTGTCCCACGCAAGAGCGGATTTGGAGAAATCGCTGTCACTGCGGGGATATCAAATTGTTGGTGGTGGAGTGGTTCAAAACTACCCACTTCAGAACGTGTCCCATCACTCTGCACGGCACCCTGGTGAGGCTAATAGACTTGAAGTTGCCGGGTGATACCTAGTCACAATATTTGTACACTGGCGAGAAAATCGCTTCCTTACAGGCGGACGGGAGCCGTATGCGTCGGGTGACTGACAAAATGTCAGGTAGACATTTTCTGCCAAGGGGAGCGGCATCACGTTCAGAATCTTTGGATGGACCCCTTTTGACTACAGCGCACCGAGGGGTTTGCCTGGTGGGGGCTCATCTCCAAGCATCGCATTGAGCTAGCTTTGCTGACAGTCCAATTTCCCTTATTATTACGCGTGCCAAGGTGAAGGTAGTCTACTCTACTGTTGCCCGAGGATCTGACGGAAATGGTACTGGAATAATTCAATCGTGTAGCTGGCGAAGAGTTTTGTGACAACAGATGAAAGGCAGTAACTCCGGCTACACTGACGAATTTCAGAACTGTCTGCCTTAGCCACCTGTGTCGGCCGAATGAACACTAGATATCAACGAGATCACCGAAGCACACGGATGCCAGGAACTCCATGCTTGCAAATGACCAACACTTTGGCGCCCACGGATCCCTCAAATGCAGGAAAACCTAGTGGATGAAAAATGACCGTGTTTTGCGAACAAAATAGGAGTTGAAAAATGGTTTTGCTTCAAGTAACAGACTATTTAGGTGATTCGAACTCCCGGCTGCAACAAAATAAATACAGGCCTTAAGTGGAATGAGTGTTTTGGTCGTGATTTTAGTCTTCCGAAAAGGCTCAAGATCTTTATCTGGGACCCATCAGGACATCCGCCTGTTGGCTTATCGCTTATGGTGCACTTTTTCAAGCCGATCGACTATTAGGGAAGGCAGGGTCGCGAGAATCAATCTAGAGTTCGCTCTAGACCTGGCGCGTTGACTTTATCGTCCCGCTGAAACAGGTGCTTGGCCTACACCAACCTTTCGGGTTCCAAGTGTCGTTTGTTGTTGATTTTGTCGATCATAATCTACTATAGCAGTGCCTGGAAATATAAGATGACCATTTTACGCCTCTGCTCATTATAAAGCCATTCGGTACATTAGAAATTTTGCGGGCCCGTGGGGCTGTGATGCAAGCAAATATTTAATTATACCATGTTCAGTGTTCCAAGAAAAAACAGTCTTCTGCCAGATGTTTGCAGATTCTGTCACCGATGTTTTACCTGAAATTCTACCACCCGGCACCGAAAATGTTGAGGCTGAAATGCCTCCGGGGCATTTTCTAACCGGCACGTAGAGTGCTGATGAACCTTCTTTGCTTGGTTCAAATCCCTTGGGGATGTTAACCCTTTTAGATAATCTGGATAAATCTGTCGCACGGCTCGGTGTGCACATAAGGCGGACGATATGTAGAACGCTGCAAAGGCTGGGAAGAACAGGCACAGATATTAGGCTCACAAAACAGTCAGTCGACCTGGGTGTTGATACAATTGCCGGCGGGGTGGATGAAGAAGAGACCCATTCTCAAGTCCGTGTGCGCAAAGAAGCTTATGCTAACCTCCAACATCCGCAATGATGGCGTGTCGTTACTTGGTGTGGTGAAGGCAACGCTGTCTCATTGATCAAAAGCCTGGGCTTCTTGCCTTGTACGACAACACTAGTACAGATGAGCAGACTGTTCTCCGATCTGATCACCAGGCTCGGCAATCGACCCGCAGACATTCCTCCACCAAGTGAGTAGACATGGTCGGTGGGTGGTTTGAGGCGAAACTCCCGCTCATCGGTTTGGTTTACCCGGTTTCTGGAGAATTGCATAAATTCGCCACCGATTAAATGTAAACCAAAATTAATTTCCCGAAACTCCGGGGTTTCTGAAGTTGCGAATCTTACGTGAAGTTCGTCTAATCTGGTTGCACGGCTCAGTGATATGTTGCTCAGAGCTTCTTGTTTAAGTGAGCGAACTTTCAAGTTCACCGACCATCGCCGATTTGCATGTGAGTTCGTCATGCAGCACGAAGTTATAGCTTAGCATAGTTTAACGTCCCGCACTTTTCTTTGAGTGCGGGATAACATTTATAGTATATTCTGTGCAAATTCTACCCAGGAGGACAGATGAATAGCGTTTATATGCGTTATACTCGTCGGACATAACAAGTTCGTTGAGTTTGTTCTCCGAACTTCGGCACAGCACTGGTTTTGGGAAGTCCGCCTCGCGTTCATTGTAGTAATGGAAGACAGCTTCATACATTGTACAGTAATGGTGCGAGTATGCACCTCCGTGAGTGATCCATATTTTCGGATATACACAAACAATCTGTAGATAATGCAGCGATTTCAGCTATCTGCATGTGAATAACGACAGGAACTATATAGTTCCCATTGAAACTCAAGACGCATCTTACTCGGAATACGCCATAAAATGCAGCGAGTTTGTTGGAAAATAAGGCCAGTCATTGCTCTTTATCATGATTACCATACGCGTTGCCGTTTACCTTGTTTAAATCTGGGCCCGCAACTATGCACGCCGGTGATTTAACAATAATAATGTTTATTCCAAACTAGTGGGTGGCATAACTACATGCATGAGCACCCACTAATCGTCATTCAAAGGAAGGTGTCCGTCCAATGTCCACTGATTTGCATCATCGACGTTCAACTACAGGGCGCCGCCGCTGGAACTCCAGGATTACATTCTGTTTGCAAAAAATAGGCATAGGATTGAAAGTGCATCTGGAAGGTCGTTGACGTATATCATGAGGGGTTGCTTGGAGGAACCCCGATGACAACCTGTGCAGAAATACTTTGCCGATTGAGCTGATTTCACACGGAACGTTCTGCCTGACAGGAAAGTCTAAACTCGGCGCGGAGTTTTGCCTTAGATCCCACAAGACTGGATTCTGTGGAGCTGTGGACCTTGGGGACCCGTTTGAATTCTCCTGGTAAGTAAAACATGTGACACCTGATACGCTTCCTTTGTTTTGGCCGGGGTTATCTGCTTATAAATACGGGTAGGTGTCCCACGCAAGAGCGGATTTTGAGAAATTGCTGTCACTGTGGGGATATCAAATTGTTGGTGGTGGAGTGGTTCAAAACTGCCCACTTCAGAACGTGTCCCATCACTCTGCACGGCACTCTGGTGAGGCTAATAGACTTGAAGTTGCCGGGTGATAACTAGTCACAATATTTGTACACTGGCGAGACAATCGCTTCCTTACAGGCAGACGGGAGCCGTATGCGTCGGGTGACTGACAAAATGTCAGGTAGACATTTTCTGCCAAGGGGAGCGGCATCACGTTCAGAATCTTTGGATGGACCCCTCTTGACTACAGCGCACCGAGGGGTTTGTCTGGTGGGGGGCTCATCTCCAAGCATCGCATTGAGCTAGCTTTTCTGACAGTCCAATTTCCCTTATTATTACGCATGCCAAGGTGAATGTAGTCTACTCTACTGTTGGCCGAGGATCTGACGGAAATGGTACTGGAATAATGCAATCGTGTAGCTGGCGAAGAGTTTTGTGACAACAGATGAAAGGCAGTAACTCCAGCTACACTGACGAATTTCAGAACTGTCTGCCTTAGCCACCTGTGTCGGCCGAATGAACACTAGATGTCAACGAGATCACCGAAGCACACGGATGTCAGGAACGCCATGCTTGAAAATGACCAACACATTGGCGCCCACGGATCCCTCAAATGCAGGAAAACCTAGTGGATGGAAAATGACCGTGTTTTGCGAATAAAATAGAAGTTGAAAAAAGGTTTTGCTTCAAGTACCAGACTATTTAGATGATTTGAACTTCCGGCTGCAACAAAATAAATACAGGCCTAAAGTGGAATGGGTGTTTTGGTCGTGATTTTAGTCTTCCAAAAAGGCTCAGGATCTTTATCTGGGACCCATCAAGACATCCGCCTGTTGGCTTATCGCTTATGGTACACTTTCTCAAGCTGATCGATTATTAGGGAAGGCTGGGTCGCGAGAATCAATCTAGAGTTTGCTCTAGACCTGGCGCGTTGACTGTATGGTCCCGCTGAAATAGGTGATTGGCCTACACCAACCTTTCGGGTTCCAAGTGTCGTTTGTTGTTGATTTTGTCGATCATAATCTACTATAGCAGTGCCTGGAAATATAAGATGACCATTTTATGCCTCTGCTCATTATAAAGCCATTCGGTACATTAGAAATTCTGCGGGCCCGTGGGGCTGTAATGCAAGCAATTATTTAAGTATGCCATGTTCAGTGTTCCAAGAAAAACAGTCTTCTGCCAGATGTTTGCAGATTCTGTCACCGATGTTTTACCTGAAATTCTACCACCCGGCACCGAAAAGGTTGAGGCTGAAATGCCTCCGGGGCATTTTCCAGCTGGCACGTAGAGTGCTGATGACACTTCTTAGCTTGGTTCAAATCCCTTGGAGATGTCAACCCTTTTAGATAATCTGGATAAATCTGTCGCACGGCTCGGTGTGCACATGAGGCGGACGATATGTAGAACGCTGCAAAGGGCTGGGAAGAACAAGCACAGATATTAGGCTCACAAAACAGTCAGTTGACCTGGAAATAACTTCACCTGGGTGTTGATACAATTTCCGGCGGGGTGGATGAAGAAGAGACCCATTCTCAAGTCCGTATGCGCAAAGAAGCTTATGCTAACCTCCAACATCAGCAATGATGGCGTGTCGTTACTTGGTGTGGTGAAGGCAACGCTGTCTTATTGATCAAAAGCCTGGGCTTCTTGCCTTGTACGACAACACTAGTACAGATGAGCAGACTGTTCTCCGATCTGATCACCAGGCTCGGCAGTCGACCCGCAGACATTCCGCCACCAAGTAAGTAGACATGGTCGGTGGGTGGTTTGAGGCGAAATTCCCGCTCATCTGCTTGGTTTACCCGGTTTCTGGAGAATTGCATAAATCCGCCACCGATCAAATGTAAACCAAAATTAATTTCCCGAAACTCCGGGGTTTTTGAAGTTGCGAATCTTACGTGAAGTTAGTCTAATCTGGTTGCACGGTTCAGTGATATGTTGCTCAGAGCTTCTTGTTTAAGTGAGCGAACTTTCAAGTTCACCGACCATCGCCGATTTGCATGTGAGTTCGTCATACAGCACGAAATTATAGCCTAGCATAGTTTAACGTCCCGCACTTTTCTTTGAGTGCGGGATAACATTTATAGTATATTCTGTGCAAATTCTACCCAGGAGGACAGATGAATAGCGTTTATATGCGTTATACTCGTCGGACATAACAAGTTCGTTGAGTTTGTTCTCCGAACTTCGGCACAGCACTGGTTTTGGGAAGTCCGCCTCGCGTTCATTGTAGTAATGGAAGACATCTTCATACATTGTACAGTAATGGTGCGAGTATGCACCTCCGTGAGTGATCCATATTTTCGGATATACACAAACAACCAGTAGATAATGCAGCGATTTCAGCTATCTGCATGTGAATAACGAAAGGAACTATATAGTTCCCATTGAAACTCAAGACGCATCTAACCCGGAATACGCCGTAAAATGCAGCGAGTTTGTTGGAAAATAAGGCCAGTCATTGACTTTTATCATGATTACCATACGCGTTGCCGTTTACCTTGTTTAAATCTGGGCCCGCACCTATGCACGCCGGTGATTTAATAATAATAATGTTTATTCCCAACTAGTGGGTGGCATAACTACATGCATGCGCATAATGTTACAGCCAGAATAAGTGCGCGATTGGTGGGGTTTGTGGGCACCGGAAATTTCGTGGAAAGGGACGGCGGCATAAACAGTGGGCATTACCCGAAATAGACTTGGTCACGCCTGAGGCGGCATGGGTAGGGAGCCAAAACTGCAAGGGCTCTTTCTTTCTTCTGGGGAACATATCAGATGAGACAAGATACCATCATTAAGATTTGAAAGCGGCGGGCAAAAACAATACGAGGAAGGGCATAGCAAGAGGCTTCCTGCCTGGTAAGCAATAAAAAACCTCAAACTGCAGAAAATGTGGAACCAGAACAACGGATCTGGAGAGGCGGCAGAAATGCCACCATCTGGCCGGCCAATGTGAACTAAAGCCTAAAACCGTCTCTGAGGCTTCGTGGCCTTGCCCTGTTGGGCGAATGGCCAGGCTCACGAAAAGCGTAAGCGGGGATGGTGAAGTGGGGGATATGCAGCATGGATAAATGATAGTAAGAAACCGCAGAGAGTCAATAGTGTTGCTGCTGGAGCGGATTGGGTGTAAAAGGTTCCTCGGGAGAAGGAGTTCATGCAAACGCACAAGAAGGAACGCGAACTGCACGGAAAATGACTGACTTGGTGAGGGATACAAGGTAAAAGTCACCGAGATGTTTGGATCTAATGGAAGGTTCAGCAGATTGGAATGAACCCTTCCCGGAGGCGACTGGGGTTAGATGAAGACTTTGATTGTGGTTGTATGTAAGTGGACGAGTAGGCGAGATGGCGCAGTCATAGTGGGAAGTGAACAGTTGCGGGTATGCTATCAAACTGGGTATGGCAGTGCCGTGCCGTCATTGCACTGAGATACTTCGGTTTCTGGACAGCCCCGCGACGGACGTCGTGATTGTGGTAGTTGGGCTGGGATGTGCAGTTCTGTGAGCAGTGGGATGTGGGTTTGCCAAAGGATTCCGCAGGGAGAGTAAGATCACTGTAATGTCACAGGTAGTATTTGTTTTTTTGTCCGTTCGGGGATCCCTTCAGGCGTAATGCACAGATCGGATGGAGTGGATAATGGCCAAACAGGACGTCCATAGCACGTAATAGCGCAGGTCAAATCTTGGGAAGATGAAATGGGATGAGATCAATAAGGCCTGTAGACTTATGGGAGTCATCAGACAGGATACAGTCCTTTAATAGAGAAACAACTGAATGTTTCCCAAACATAGGGTGGTGACAACAAGTGGTTAAACGAAACGGGATAAGGATAGATTTGCTCTCAGTAGTGTAGCCGTCAGATTCTAGCTAAGATTGCCAACATATGCTACTATACTACCTGGGACATAGGACAGTTCGGTGTAAGTAAGCAGAGAGGCGGCGTTGCAAGGGAAACCAAACACGTAAGGACTGGCGAAGGTGGAACTTCTGAGATGGTGGACTAGATTGTCTGGGGGTTAATAGTGAGTTGGACAATACCATGACATTCTGCGAGGGAATGTGAATGTAAGGGTAATGGTCACCAGCTGTGCATGACAGCCTAATCCAGCGGCCAACTAGGGTCGTTCGTTCTCAAACATGTTGCCCGTCTGCTATGCCCATGCCTGAGAAATACACAACCAAGTTTGGCGAGTTGTCTTTATTTATTGGTTGCATTGGTGCAAATTTAGCGGCTAGTCGCACAAGTCCTAGTTTTCCGGAGGCCACTTTCACTCGACAGGAAGTTTGAAAAAAAGTATAATCAATTGCGTATCTTAATAAAAATTCTTCAGAAGTCTTACCGTTATAAAGGGAAACTCACCATTTGCCCAATCGGTCCAATTGCCGATAATGAAGGATCCGTGCATACATCGATTTGGCGAAGTCAAGATTCAGCGAACATACGCACGGTTGGAAGCAGCGAGGTTAAAGCAAAAGAGGTTTGTACACAAGGCAGTCGTAAATTAAGGTGGTCTAGTCCTAAGCCCTAGAATTCAAGGACCTCAATTGTCTTCATACGTGTACCCATGGAAGCAGCCGTAGCGACGCCCTTGTGATTGGGCTGGTACCTGTTGACAGGTCTACC